>CM027471.1:5006158-5092733 GCA_015776775.1 Magallana hongkongensis
GTTAAGGTAGTCTATCCATAACTAAGGTGAATTTGTCAATTTTAATAGATTTAACTATTTTGAATATCTATTTTAAAAGTATTATGGGGCAGACATATACCAAACTCGTGAATATGTATGCATGGAAAAAAATAAACTTTTTGCACTTGGAACTTTTTTAAAGAGGTGTCTGCCCCTTGCAAAAATTTAAAAAATTCAGTTATCAAAAAGATTTTTGGTAAATAATTAATTTTTTTCAGCATTGTCAAAGAAAAGAAAAGCTTTTGCAACTTTTTACCAAGAGATTTGTGAGAAAATTATTTGTACTATTAAGATATATTTAAAAATGCATTTTTCCCATAGACTTCATTGTTAACTTCAAGATGGGATAAATTTGTTAAAATTTAGAATTTGAAATTTTTTTTAAAAATTTGAAGATGAATCTTTATTATTACAATGTACATCAACTCCTAAAAACCACACTAAGATTTTAGAAATCAAACTTCCAATCTATTAGATATGAAATATGATAGTTATGGATGGACTACCTTAACTGTCGGTAGGTGTGTCATTCCATGTCAGTCCACAAACTGTATTGTGGGAGGCTAGACCCCATAACCTAATGTTAACTTTTAGAAACATTTGTTACACCAGTAATTATTGTGACAAGTCGGTCTGCATGCTATGCCACTGTTGTAATATTACTATGCCACTGCTATGTTTCTACATCTCAGATTTAAAAGTGGTCTGCAGAACAATGTACCCATTTACCGCGGGACCTCTTATCAGACTCCCACCCTGGTTCAGATGTCCCTACTTTCCACACAAAGAGATGGATCCTCTGAAAATAACCCTGACCGTGTACGGGGAGAAACAGCAGTCACCAATGGCAACCAAAATCTGATACCCAACCAACAGGTGTGCTGAAGACAAAATTAAACTCTTTAAAACCACTTAATGATCTCTGATCCTCAGCAATGTTTGATAACTCTAAATTTTTATTAGTACCATAGATATGCCTATTATATAGACAAATTTAATTAGTCTTCAAGTATTAATATTGCTCAAAGCCATTCAAAAAACTGTTTGGCTTAGTGGCTCCATGGAGACCTACTTCCTAGAGGTAAAGGGGTTTGATCTCAACTTGTATACATTATTTTTTCTACTATAAATTCATCATGGCCAAAATTTGCAATACCTTCGTAAAATGCATGGATACCATAAAAAAATTCCTATTATTTTATTTCATTAAATTTTATAAAGTTTAAAGAATAAATAACATTTTTATGATGAAAAAAATACTTTGAGGCTGAGGATCTGAGAACCTTAACAGAGCTGGATGGTCATAGCCATTTCTAGACTATATATACATGTATATAAAATACATGGTTACTGTCTTGAAATATAAGCTTTATTTGGGTGAGGGTAAGAAAACGCAACAGAAGCCTCGCCCTTTTCATGTTTTCGACCCAAGCCCAAATATAGCTAATTATTATAACAGTTATCATGTATTTTGTTAATCCTGCAACATATCACATTTTTGCACCTCATGCGAGCTTTTTACAAGAAATTTTGCTGCATGTCTGCAGTTTTAACCATGACGCCATGGCGTAAATGAAGCAAAAAAGATGATGTCATAATGCATTTGAACGTAGGCTATATTGGGGCATTGACTGAATATAGCTTTGGTTTATTGGGTAACCTTAATTTGGCAAATGCAGTGGTAGTTGCAGAATAAAACTCTCCTTGAGAAGAGCTCTTGATAAAGATTAGATATCAAATGAATTTTTCCTAAATTATAGTTTAAAGCTAAACAAGCCATTTTTAAAAAATTCAACGAAGATCTGATGTTTAATTGTTGACGTACTACCTCCATAAGACACTGATATGACTGGTAAAAAAAATTGTAAAACTATAAAATCTACAGTAAAACACGCTTTTAACGAAGTGCCAGGGACAGGCAAGTTTACAACACTAAATAAATTCACAGGGAACGAAAGTCATTTCATTAAAAGCGTCAATTCATTATAAGCTTGTTCGCTATAACTCTGTTTTACTGTATTTACTCGTTCTTTTCTTCTATTCATACACTTATGAAAGCTGCAGGGTATGAAACCTTTTCTTCATAATGCTAGCTTGGTCAAAGGGTGCTTAAATTTTTCTCCCATATGAAAGAATTTCTTTTCTCTGGGAAAATAATTCATTTTCAATTGATAGTTACTGTAATTCTGTATTAAGCACTAAATTAAAATAGGATTATTATCAATAAAATGATGTATACACAAAACAACCCAACCAGTATTAAATGATATTATTTTGAACTGTATATACGTAAGAAGTCTCTTTAGTTTTCAAGATTTAATTAATGTACAATATGTACAGTCAAAAACTAAGTGCTTACACACCAGTAATCTTTTTCTTTTTTTAATTCATATTTTAAAAAAAATGTTAATGAATATTGAAGTACAATGTTTTTTACACAGCAAGAGCTCCTCAATGGGCCCCCAGTAAGGTTAAAATCTGGTAGCCCTTCGTATGCCATTCTAGCAGAGAGAATTAGTACCTTCAAAGGCTGGCCTACAGGAATGATACCGTCTCCGTCTGACATGGCCCAAGCAGGATTCTTTTACTCAGGGTATGGAGATTGTACAAGGTGTTTCTTCTGTGGAGGAGGACTGAGGAACTGGGAGGCTGGGGACAACCCTTGGGTAAGTAAATGGTTTGTGTGATAGGGAACCCCTGGGTAAGTGACTGGTTTGTGTGATAGGGAACCCCTGGGTATGGGACTGGTTTGTGTGGGAGGAGACCTCTTGGTAAGTGACCGATTTGTGTGTGTGTGGGGGGGGGGGGGAGGGGGGAGGGGCCCCTGGGTAAGTGACCGATTTGTATGTGTGTGTGTGGGGGGGGGGAGGAGACTCTGGGTAAGTGACCGGTTTGTGTGTGTGTGTGGGGGGGGGGGGAGGGGACTCTGGGTAAGTGACAGGTTTGTGTGTGGTAGGGGGGCCCTGGCTGACTGACTGTTTCGAGGGAGGAGGCCCCTTAGCAAGTGACCAGTTTTTAGCTCACCTGAGCCAAAGGCTCAAGTGAGCTTTTCTGATCACAATTTGTCCGTTGTCTGTCGTTGTCGTCGTTGTCGTTGTCGTCGTCGTCGTTGTTAACTTTTCACATTTTCATCTTCTTCTCAAGAACCACTGGACAGATGTCAACCAAATTTGGCACAAAGCGCCACTAGGTGAAGGGGATTCAAGTTTGTTTAAATGAAGTGCCACGCCCTTTTTAAAGGGGAGATAATTGAGAATTATTAAAAATTTGTTGGTATTTTTCAAAAATCTTCTTCTCAATAACTATTCAGCCTGAAAAGCTTAAACTTGTGTGGAGGCATCCTCAGGTAGTGTAGATTCACGTTTGTTCAAATCATGGTCCCCAGGGGTAGGGAGGGGCCACAAGAGGGGGATCAAGTTTAACATAGGAATATATAGAGAAAATCTTTAAAAATCTTCTTCTCAAAAACTATTAGGCCAGGAAAGCTCAACTTTGAGTGGGAGCATCCTCAGGTAGTGTAGATTCAAGTTTGTTTAAATCATGGTTCCCAGGGGTAGGGTGGGGCCACACTTGGGGGATCAAGTTGTACATAGGAATATATGGAGAAAATCTTTAAAAATCCTCTTCTCAAAAACTATTAGGCCAGAAAAGCTCAAATTTAAATGGAAGCATCCTCAGGAAGTGTAGATTCAAAATTGTTCAAATCATGATCCCCGGGGGTAGGGTGGGGCCACAATTGGGAGATCAAGTTTTACATAGGAATATATAGAGAAAATCTTTAAAAATCTTCTTCTCAAAAACTATTAGGCCAGGAAAGCTCAACTTTGAGTGGAAGCATCCTCAGGTAGTGTAGATTCAAGTTTGTTTAAATCATGGTCCCCGGGGGTAGGGTGGGGCCACAATAGGGGGATCGTGTTTTAAATAGGAATATATAGAGAAATCTTTAAAAATCCTCTTCTCAAAAACTATTTGGCCAGAAAAGCTCAACTTTGAGTGGAAGCATCCTCAGGTAGTGTAGATTCAAGTTTGTTTAAATCATGGTCCCCGGGGCTAGGGTGGGGCCACAATAGGGGGATCGTGTTTTAAATAGGAATATATAGAGAAAATCTTTAAAAATCCTCTTCTCAAAAACTATTTGGCCAGAAAAGCTCAAATTAAAATGGAAGCATCCTCAGGTAGTGTAGATTTAAGTCTGTTCAAATCATGATCCCCGGGGGTAGGGTGGTGCCACAATTGGGGGATCAAGTTTTACGTAGGAATAAAGATAGAGAAAATCTTTAAAAATCTTATTCTCAAAATCTATTTGGCCAGATAAGCTAAACTTAAAATGGAAGCATCCTCAGGTAGTGTAGATTCACGTTTCTTTAAATCATAGTCCCCGGGGGTAGGGTGGGGCCACAATTGGGGGATCAATTTTTACATAAGAGTATATCGAGAAAATCTTTTAAAAAATTTCTTTTAATAACTATTTGGCCAAGAAATCTCAAATTGGCGTGTAACCATTCTCAGATAATGTAGATTCAAGTTTGTTCAAATCATGGTCCCTGGGGGTAGGGTGGGGCCACAATGGGGGATACATTCTTATATATAGAGAAAATCTTTAAAAGTCTTCTTCTCAAAAGTATTAGGCCAGGAAAGCTCAAATTTGAGTGGAGGCATCCCCAGATCATATAGTTTCAAGTTTGTTTAAATAATAGTCCAGGGGTAGGGTGAGGCCACAATGGGGGATGAAATTTTACATAGGAATATATAGAGAAAATCATTCAAAATCTTCTTTTTAAAGACTATTTGGCCAGAAAAGCTTAAACTTGTGGAGAGGTATCCTCGGGTAGTGTAAATTCAAGTTTGCAAAATCACAGTCCCTAGTGGTAGGGGGGACCGTGATGGCGGTTTGAATTTTTACATAGGAATATATAGAGAAAATCTTAAAAAATATTCTGGGAAAGTTTTTTGGTCCAAAACTCAGTACTTAGTGTGAAAGCACAGGTTATGAGATTAAAGGTAGATTTAAGTTTGATGAAACCATGATTCCCTAGAGAATAGTGGGGCCACGAAATGGAGGGGGGGGGGGGTATATAGGAATAGAGAAAAATCTTAGAGGTACAACAACAAAAGGGGCTTAGTATTTACCAAAAAATAAGAGGTGGATAAAAATTGGCAGATTTTCAATTTTTTTTAGCAAGATCTACTGTACATGTACTCAGTTGTCATGATATTTTGATACTGTAATGCTAATTTGATCAGAATTAAGGCAATTGTTGCTCAGGTGAGCGATGTGGCCCCTGGGCCTCTTGTTGTGGAATGAGGTCCCTTGATAATGATCGGCTTGTATGGAAGTTGGCCTCTGGGTAAGTGACCGATTTGTGTGGTAGGGGACCCCTGGGTAAGTGGCCTGTTTGTGTGTGTGGGGGAGGGGGGCACTCTGGGTAAAGGACTGGTTTGTGTGTGTGTGTTTTTGTGTAGGGGGGTGCCCTGCGTAAGTGACCGTTATGTGTATGGGGGGGGAGGACCCCTGGATAAGTGACTGGTTTGTGTGTATGTGTGTTTGGGGGGGGGGGGGGGGCTGGGTAAGTGATCAGTTTGTGTGTATGTGTGGGGGGGAGGGGTCCCCTGGGTAAGTGCCCAGTTGTTGTTGGAGGGGACCCCTAGGTAAGTGACTGGTTTGTGTGGGGGGGGGGGAGAGGCTGGGTAAGGGACTGGTTTTTGTGGTAGGGGACCCCTGGGTAAGTGTGAGGGACAGAGGATGGATGTTGAAAAATAAAAACATGGCAATACGTAAGTTAGGAATTGAAAGAGACAAGTGGAAAAATGCTGTGAAATAGTAATATTTACATGAAATTAAGCTGATTAATTCATGTTAACGATGAAAGTATTGCACAATTAAGAAAAAGGAAACCCTGTCACCTTTAAAAGACAAAAGAGCCAAGAACTACAACGATAAATTTGATGACACATGACTTTTTATCTTTAGTTTGAACATGCCAGGTGGTTTCCAAGTTGTCCTTTCATTCGTCAGATTAAAGGACAGGAGTTCATAGACCTAGTTCAAAAACGGGTAACAGAATTGGTAATGGAGTTTGCATAAATTTAAAAAAAAAATGATATCAATTTGTAAATCCTAAAAGGAATCTTTCACCAGTGTTAATCAGATACTTGTATTTTACCTATTGGTATTTAGAGTGCAGCTGGTCTTTTTTCATATTTCTTCTATTATATAATAATTTTTCTATATAAATGAGAAGAAAATGAAGCAAATGATCATTATTCCCTAAAGTGTTCCTTCATTGATATCAAATAGGAAAATCAGGAAGAAGTGGAAAGCCTACAGGCCCACTCACCTTATAATACAGGTATTTTGTGAGAGAAACAGACAGACAGCAAAAAAGAGAAAGCCAGGGAGAAATAAATTAAGAGAGAAAAAGAAACAGAGAGAGAGAGAGAGAGAGAGAGAGAGAGAGAGAGAGAGAGAGAGAGAGAGAGAGAGAGAGAGAGAGAGAAGGAAGAGGGAGAGAGAGAAAGAGTAACAGTTTCTATAATAAGAGTTTTTAAATGTTTTTACAAAATTGCAATGTTGTAATATTTAGTAGTGAATGAATAATATGTGACAGTGTACATATGTAATCGAACAAAAAATGCACATATATTAATTGTTGTATTTAAACAATCCATTAATAGTCTGTCCCAAGATATGTATGCAGCACATTTGGACAATTTTTTAACCAGGCAAATTGAGTAAGCAACGGGCAGCCTATAGTTTTTGAGCACAGTACCGGATGTTGACTGAACAACCGTTCTACGCACAAAACTGTAGTTCCAACTTAAAAGAGAATGTAGAATGTAGAGTACGCCATTTTAAGTTTACATCTGATATATTTTGTACCCAGTACTCTTTTTATACCCCTGCTCTGAAGAAGTATACTGTTTTACTCTTGTGTGTCTCACAGTCTGTCTGTCCTTCTGTCTGTCCGTAACAAAAATTTCTGTTGCATTTTTCTCAGCAACTATTCATTGCAGATGCTTGAAATTTAAACACACTATTTGTTTCTGCATGCCGTAGATCATCCTGTTGTCAAACTGTGAGTACTTAGATTGATGCGGGAGTTGTTTTAAGAGCAGTTAATCTTAGTTAGGGTATTATATCTGATCCTCCCATGATTTATTACATTTACAATATAAATAGAAATATGTATAAACATGCTTAAAAACTCAATTATTAATTAATAATGACTCAGTCTGTCTATTTTAAGTCTGTAATAACGCCCTATCGTGAACACGTTTTCAATACACATCAAACGAGCCTGGATATCTGTGCTTTGATAATAAAAATGCACATTTCCGTAAAAGAAGTCCCAACTGAAATTGATGAAATGAAAAATATCCAAGAAATATTGACACATCATTTCGGAAAAATTCTCAGGAAGAAAACATTTCTTACAGAGGTTTATAATTGGAAATTGTGACATCATTCTTCATTTGGAATTCATTTGGAATACCTCTTTTTTTCAACATTATCATCCTGGTACTTTTCATGTTAGTTGCAGAGCAAAATCCTTGTAGAATTTTTATTTTTAGCCATTTACTGAAACTGACAAGCTAGAGGAGGCATTTCAAAAGAAAAAACCCTTGGATTTTTTAAATATATTGAATGAGCATTTTTTAAACCCTGAGATATTTATAAATGACAAATAATTTAAAAAAATGTGCTGCATAAATATTTTGGGATAGAATATAGTTGTAATTCTAAGTGTAAAGTGCATCTCCATTAAATAGTGACTAAATGCATTAAAAGGAGGTTTGCTTAGAAAGTGTGTATCTTTAAATGAAAAAGCATAATTATCAATGCAAGACAAGCTTCAGTTTATTCAGTTATCTATTCTAATGCATGTACATCTTTCCCGGGTAATCATTGCAGTGACCTTTGTATGACAAATGTATGTTTATGGCACTAGGATTCAAAATTCACTATACTCAACTCGCAAAATGCGAGTTAGAATATACAAATTGCGAGTTAAAATGTTTGTAACTCGCAAAATCTGTGAGTCATTTTAGCCTTTTTCTCTTATGTCACTGTAAGGCATTGCCAATGGCAACAGTTATAGTACATATGTAGTGATGAATGATGATGATGCTGATGATTATGATGTGCTCTCAACAAACACAGTAGAAAAAATAAAATCAATGACATATTAAAATTGCGAGTTTTTTGTGCTCTCAATTTTTTGCTTGTTATATAATTATTTAGAGATTTCTACTCCTGTATTGCCGACTATGATATTGAATGAATTTTTTTTCTATATTTGCAGACCTAACATCACTTGAAAATCACTCTAATACAGACTCTCACCTAAATTCAAATGTTGATGGTAAGTGTGAAAGGAAAAATGAAAGGAAAAATATGAGACAAACCAAAACCATAGATACCTTTGATATATTAAATGTGTATGAAAGGTAAAATCTCAATGAAAGGTGGAAAAGTCTTTTTATTTATCAAGACAGTGAATGTTTTACAAATTCAGTCCTTTCAATATGTACCAATTAGACCCAACCTAACAAAAAGTAATTTCCAACTAAATCCTGCATGGGTTTACTCTCAGGGTTTACTCTGGGTTTTTTAGAGTAGGCCCAGAGTAAACCTAAAGTAAACACAGATAGTAAACCCCGATTAGAAGTATACCCCTGAAAGAAGATGCCACCTGTGTTTTTGGAATATACAAGGGGCTGAAATGCTTGACAGTGTAATAAAAATAAAAGATGGGACATTTTCACGCTTCAGTGCATTAACTGGACCCAAAAGGAAACTTGAGTAAACCTAAAGTAAACAGCGAGTGGACCCAAAGTAAACCCCGAATGGACGCAAATTTTCAAAAATGAGACCCAGAATAAGCCACAAGTAAACCCCGAAAGTAAACCCCAACATTTTTTAGTTGGGGGTCTGCTTTGGTGTTAGTTTTCATCTGATTGGTAGTATGAGAAAATGAACAGATACAAGGGTAGAAAGATATTTACAAAAATCTTATAGCTGTAGCATTAAATAAAGCTATTTTTTGTAGATCAAACATCACTTGATGAGCTTGAAAACAACTCAAATCATATTTCGGACGGTAAGTATAAACGAGGCATATACTGTGGAATCATTGGAATTCGTGGTTGCTCAAATTTTGTGGTATTCGTGGGTAGCCCTTCCCCACGAGTTTACATCCTCAACAAAAAACATTAAAAACGAGTATTCTTTTTTACTAAAAGTGAAAACTGACGCACCCACGAAATTAAATTCCCATGAATAAGCAAAAAACAAACAATCTATGAAAATTGGCCCCCAACGAATTAAATGATTCCACAGTAATGTTCTGATGTGGTTTGAAATATCAAGAGGGGTAACTCCTCAATACTTATGCACACTTGTACATGTATCTTCTCATGTACATGTATCTTCTCATGGCATAGCAAATAAAACAGCAATAAAAGCAATAAATAAATTCTATATTTATACAAATATTTGAAGTATGTTTGAAAATTTCACAATGTTTTTCATATATTGATGAAGTTATGAGATGGTAAATATAAGAAAAACAGGCTGTATTATTGTTCCTTTTATCTGTATTTTTCTGAATTTTTTAAAAAGTTGAAGAGTTCTTGATTGTGACATAAAGTTCATATAAATATGCATTATCAAAATGCATCTTTATTTTTGGACAGAACTGTCTTCACTGAAACAAGAGAACACGAGCCTGAAGGATCAGATTCTGTGTAAGATCTGCATGGAGAAGAACGTGTCCATTGCCTTCCTGCCCTGTGGACATCTCGCCTGCTGTGAGGACTGCGCTCCTGCCATGAGGAAATGTCCGATCTGTAGGGAGTTTGTCAGGGGCACTGTCAAAACCTTCCTTGTTTAAAATGGCAGCCTTTTTGGGAACAATTTTTTAAAAAAATTGAGAATCATAACATATCGTTATTTTTATTAAAAATTGTTAAGCAGTACATTTATAAATCATAATTTTGGAGATTTGAACATACTTAGCAGTGTGAAAATGTCATATCATTCTGTAGAAAGCTTTTCAGGGGCACTGTCAAAACCCTCCTCAAGTAAAATGTCAGGTTATTATACCTCTGCAAACAAAGTTTAGGGGGGTATATTGGAATCACTTTGTCTGTCTGTCCATTTGTCCGCCTGTTTGTCTGTTCGTCTGTCTGTAAATGCAATTTGTCCCCTATAGAATATTTTACTATTGCATAGAATAGTCTGAAAATTTGCACACTTGTTAAACTATCTGAAGATGTGCACCGGCAATTTTTATTAAGATCAAACAAGATTTAATGATTTTATGACAGTTTTTAACCGGGTTTTCCAATGGAAAAATTCTGGTTATTAAAATGGTGAAAATGGCAGGCGGGTGGGTGGGCGGCGGCTGCCAAAACGGTACCCTCTTTGTACGGATAACTCCTCCTACAGTCTTTAAGATAGGAAGTTGTTCTTTTACAGATTAATTGTACATATATCAGAGGTGTGCATATTGCTAAGATTTTGATTTCCGATAATTTATGAAAAAATACCATCTATTGAACTTTGTCATTTTTTGACAAAATATTGCATATAGGATACCCTCATTGTACGGATAACTCCTCCTACAGTTTTCAAGATAAATTCTTTGGAGCTAATGTGAACATCAAAGACAAGTGTGGGTGATTTTATTTGTCCCAAGGGGCCATTATAAGAGCCATGGTTTAGATGAAGCATGTGTTTAGGAAAACTCATACAGGTAATCTGTAAATTGGGCAGTAATTTATAAACCTAAAGTTTCTATCATCATGATCATTATAAGGAAATAAATTATATCATTATTCATAAAGAACTGAAATTTTTTCCTTAATAATATTTAGAAGCTGTTTAAATTAAGTAGTAAAATAAATTGATAAAGTGACCTTATAGGGCATTATAGTATTACAAATAAAATTCACATTTATTGTCATGATTGTAGACATAGTGTTTTGGCAATTTTGAAATTGTTATATTAAATTCTACTTTTTATATTTATATAATGAAAGTTTGCAAATTATGATGAATGTTTTTCGAGGTTTATCCATGGTACAAAATGCAAGTTATTAAAGAAAATCATAGTCCTGTGGGATCAATTTTCTGAGATATGGAGTAACATAGTACCATAAAAAGAAAGTGAGGAAAACTAAGTGTATCTGTCAAGACTCGCATAAGAAACATGTTCAAGAAGTTATCCATAGAATCCATTAATTGCAATGGGAGGGGTTATTGTCGCTGTTTTTTTTTTCAATTTAACAGATGAAAAAAACAAAATTTGATACAGTATCCTGGGTTGTCTCTAAAAATTGAAGTAGAAGGAAGAAATAAAAAAGTAGAAGGGGGGTCTGGGGGTCTTGCTTATAGTTACACTGTGTTTAAAATGTAGTTATATCTGGGTAGTTAAGGCATTAAAGGCGGGGGACTTCCCGCCCCCGGGTCTCGGAGACAACCTTGGTATTATGCAGAAATTTGTAAATGAATTGTATATGTATTTACAATGAAGTTTATACATTTTTGAATTTTCTTTTTTTTAATTTAAAAAATTGTTATAATTTTAGAATTTTTTTTTATTTATAAGTCACAAACCCTTCTGATTCAATTATATATTTAAGTAACTGAAATTAAATTCATGTTTGTCCCATTTAAAATTAGCCTTGCTGGGGTATTTGTCCCATTAGGAAAGTTGTAGTTGGAAAAGACACCCTGTTAGAGCCTTTCTAGATAAAATGAAAAATAAACAATGCTGTTAATTTTGTAAAAAGCAGACATTTTCGTATATCTAGCATTCCTGGTGTCACAATCAAACTGTTATGTTTGTTATATCATAATTCCATTATCCAATTAATGTATTATATTTCTTATCAGATTAATGAAAAATGTTTTTGTAAGAATTATTATACGTATCAGCGATTGACTATGCAATCAATTCATTTTGATGCAAAATGGTCCTAGCAATGCATTAACAAAATTGGAGTTTTGTAGAAAAGCTACCGCATTACAAACTGTGGTTATTATTGAGAGAACATTAACATTGCTATGTTGTTATTTGTGTTGTTATGTGTGTTGTTATATTGTAGCTGTGGATAATTGTCAAACTTGTTTGGTCAATTTGTATTGTTATTTATTTCTGATATTAGTCGATGTTGTTATATTTAGCTATGGTTAATTGTCAAATTTGTTTGGTCAGTTTGCATAGATATTTATTTCTGATATCTGCCTATTTACTGCAATACCTTTACCTGACTTTATAAATTTTTATATTGTTGGAAACACCATGAGTTGATTTTTCATTCTCTAATAGATATACAGTTTTATGAATATTATATATTTCAGAAATATCCTTTAATTATGGTTTGAGCGTTTTTTTTTAAATTTTGTAGTTTTATAATTTTAAATATTTTAATATATAATTTTTACAGTACTCTATCAAGGTATTTCCTATGACCAAACAAAGTTTGAATATAAGTTGTCAAACTTTTAAAAGCAACTTTAAGAAATCGAAATTCTTTGTTGTCAAAAGAAAGCTTGAGCCATGGATAATTTTGTTTACGTAGTCATCTTTATGCAGAAATTGCTATATCTAAATAAAAATGAGATACGATCACATAGACTAGTACTTAATGTGTTTAAAAAAGATTTTACCTGCCTATTTCTGACATGATGAATTATTTTTATGATAGATATGTAATTTTTTTGGTATGACAGTAACAATGAATTTTTTTTTTATTTTTATATTTTCAAGAGTCTTTCTTTGATAACACTACAACTCAAATTTGTAACGTATAAGACATTTCATCAATGATGCAAATTACTTATTATGGGGGGGGGGGGGGGGGTAAACGGAATTCGCATGAATGCAGACAGTTCGAATACATCTTTTACAACATACAGCATAGCATGACATTTAAATATCAATAATAGTATTGAAATCTCGTACATAGCATACGATCTCATAGAATTTTATTCGTTATTTCATAATTTCAACCCGGTTTTAAACGATCTTAATTTGAATAAACGTTCATTTTGCATATTAGTGGTAAAATTTTGCTTCTTATCATTCTACTTCAAAATGTTTAAAACTCTGCCCAAATTTGATAGCATACAATATATAATAGCATATCATGCCATAACATTAAACCCTTTTTTTTCTCATAGCATATCAATTAAATTGCACAGTATAAAATTGAGTAGAGTATGCATGAAATGCATGTATACGAAAAGATAATAGCGTAGAAATGTCATCAATTTAATAGGTACTCATACATGTACAATCGCTGAAAAAAAAATGAATTGCTTTTTGAATATGAGAATGTGTTCGCTGTGGTTTGGGCAAGATCAAATCTGTCATAAAGCCATTTTGGTTTTATTGGATTAAATCCACTGGGTACGAGAAATTTATCATTGAAATTACTGCAATTTGTCCTATACATTTACTCGTATCCACATATTACCATGGAATACAGAACAGCTTATTAGTTTACCAGGGTCATTGTTATTTATAAGGTGTAACAGGATAATTGTTAGTGTGTTAAGCCTAATTTAGTAAATTACATATCACATTGCTTTATTTCACAATGAATGCCGGATAGCGTTTGTTTTCTAAATACCATCTCTTTTTTATATTCTTTTTTATTTGACCACCACGCAGATTGCTTGAATGCTAAATGATAAATGATGACCTTCATAGATTTCCTAGATTAATTTTAGGTGTGTCCTCGTTTTGTAATTTGATTGCACTGCTTTTGTTCCATGAACCATGGTTGGGAGCCAAGATGGTTGGCGACTCAATAAATTGAATGAAATATTTTAAGAAATCTATATTGTTGAAAGTTTAGGAAGCATATTTGCCAAATGAGTGTTTATTCATAAAGTACGACGTACTAGAATGTTAATAAAGATGCAATGCAACACAAACATTTTGTTTACTGGATTACATGTAAATTGTTAAAGTGTTAGGTTTGAAATAGTTTAAAATTTATCGTAGACCAAAGATGAAATAATGCTTTATATTTTTTAACACTATGATTTTTTTGTATTATTGTGAAAAAAGGCCAATAAACATGAAATAGTGTGTTGTTTTGTATTGTTTTGGCTGCAAGCAAGATAATAAAGATTTGCTTTAAATATAAAAGTAATGTAAATCCACAAATAGAGCATGCATGTATGGAAAGAGCTAGATAGCAGAGATGGCAAGGTATTATCAAATTCAGTATACATTTTACATCAAAGTCCTTAAAGAAACGGCTGTTTCCATGCGGTACTGATATAACTACATCTATAAACATTAAACAGATTTACACAAGCGTCCGAAATACGGACGCAAACCATTTTAATGACAAAAAATGTCTTAAGATACGTAGAATGATTTGAAATGAACACGGTCGCGTTATTACATTACATTAAAAATCCACTCACAGACATATTTATAAAGGAGTTTCAGCCTTAAATGAAGAAGATTCGCTAAATCTCAGATTACTGATACTCGTGCCTTTAATTCATTTAAATGTGCATGCATATATTTTAAGTTCTACCATGAATTGTTGATCGACCAACACTTTGTATTTGTTTCAGGCTTCTATTCTATGTTTATACGTCTGCGCCAGGTACCCCTACCATCAATTTTTTTATAAATCGGTTTTAGCAACAACCAAAAAATGATTGATTATCAACAATATTTATTGAGGGGGAGGGTCGTTCAATGTGTTTGCCAATTTCACTAAAACCTGTCAACAAATAGGCGTCTAAATTAATTCCAAAGAATTCTTTTTGTAAACGTTTCTTTTGTGTTTACGAATAAGTTATATCTTATATAAAAGTTTGTTCAACAGCATTTATAGTTGTTCATAAAATCCATGTATTAAGAATAGCTAAGATGTCTTATTGAAACTGAAAGTGCAGATACCTGTGGGGTACGTACGCATTTAGATCTAATAAATAGCACACAATCGTTCATCCGGCAACGTTTTAACGAGCTCTGCTTGCTTTTTCGTTCTGAAAAGTTCTGGACTGCCTAATATTTTGCTATGAATTTATTGATTGGCAATTGCAGATTTACAGATTTCATGACTCAATAACGTATGCGTTAATATCCTTTTAATATATCAATATTTAAAAATACAAACACCTAAAAACACGGAAATTTATTTATCTATATTTAACTTAATAAACGACGCATTTTAAAGCTTCCAAAAGTGTTAGTACTGTAGCAAGGTTTTTTGTTTGATTTTTGATGTTTAAAAGAAAATTTAAAACCAATTGCTTAATTTCGATGATTAAGACATTGCATCAAGTTGTAAGGGAAACAGTCTTTATCTACGTTAATAAAGTTCAATACGTTTTGTCGTCTAAAATTGTTCATGAAAACTCAGTTGAGGTAACGATACGCAGTTTGATATATATGTTGTAAAATTATAGCAAAATCATTCTTTTTACTCAAAAGAAACATAAGTATATTTCCTTCTGCCGACCAGTTTACTTTCTTTTTATTCCCCTTTCTCTTATTTATTTTCTAAAGCTTCGAACATCAATTTACAGTCATTGATCCCTCATTCGACAACTTCTCTCTCTCTCTCTCTCTCTCTCTCTCTCTCTCTCTCTCTCTCTCTCTCTCTCTTGTTTTGAAGGAAGTTTACATAATGATGTTGCAATCATTTTATTGAATCATTGGATACAAATGCATTTGATTGTTTAATTTCACAATAAAAAGAGAAACGAATCGTTGCTTACTGCACATAGCGGTTTCTACTATTGCCCGCATAAAAAATTGTATTAGATCTGTCGTTATCAAATATTGGCAGATTTTCAAAAAAAAGAGACCCTGTGAAATTGGAGTACATCGTTTAATAACTTCATCAGTTACTAGAGAAGTCAGGGTAAACTTTAATGTGTATTTTTATAAATTTATGACAATCAGTGCGTATTTGATGTGCGTAAAACCACACACACACACACACACACACACACACACACACACACACACACACACACACACATATATATATATATATATATATATATATATATATATATATATATATATATATATATATATATATATATATATATATATATATATTAAAGGAAATATGTTTAAATTTTAAAGATTAAGGAGGTCTGATTTTGGTTTTCATAGTGTTGTTTATAAAGATTTGTTTTGTATTTGCATTTTCATTTGAACATTTTACTCTTTCAGAAAAAAAGTTTATAAACTCAACATTATCAAAAAAATACGCATTCTCTCAGCTGTAAAATCATATTGTTAAATAATATGTCATTAAATCATGTGATAGCGGATGCATTTAATGTGTGTAATTGAAGTAAAAAATAGGAATGACGAAAACTTATATTGATAAAAGCAAGCAGGAAGTATAAAAAATATTTACTTAGCCAATCGTTTTATTTCTTTTTATACAAAACGAAAGTGAAACGTTTTATTTGAAAATAAACAAACAAAATAAATCCTCATGAAGTTAAACAAATCTAAACAAAATGAAATTCTTTTTTCTAGAAGCAACTATAAGTGAATATAATATATGCTAACTGCGAAACATAATTGCAACTAAAACGAAACAAAATCATATGAAAGAAAATCGACACCCAATTCAAAATAAAAAAAAAACGCAGGGTTTTTAAAAAGCTAGTTATTATTTAATCTTTAAACAAAGACTCTAATAATTAAGTTTATTCCAAATTGTAAACTAAAGATAAGATACATATTTTTAGCATTCCAAACTCAAATAGTCATTTATGAAGTGTGATGTATTAACAAACAAATTCTTTACGTTTAATGCTTGGTTTTTCATCCGTGTACGAAGATAGCATGCGCTATTGTAATTATCATTATCGGACAGGACATTGTATGGCATGAGCAGTAGTATTATTCTTTCATCAAAGTCGTTAAAAACGTATGTTTTCAAAAGTACCTTGTACAAGTACATCAGTTTATAAAAAATGAATTTACACAAGCATCAAAACAACGGACGCAAACCATATTTGCGACAAAAAATATTCTTAGAAAGGTGGACTGATTTGAAATGAACACGGTTGCCTTATTAAATTACAGAAAAAATCCACTCAATTAAATGTAAACAAAATGGCAACTGTGCCAACCTTATCATTTAAAGTCAATTTGTTGAAGCTTAGATTAAGAATACGCGCACTTTTTATGTATCTACGTATTTTGGTATATTTTCATTTCTTTGAAATCGTCAATTGTAGGTCGACAGACATTTTGTAGTAATTTCAGTTGTCTATACTATGTTAACACGTGTGTGCCATGTATCCCTACCATGTACTTGTTTATGTATACATGTGTGCCATGTATTCCTACCATGGACTTGTTTATGTATCGTATTAACTATTACCTTGATGTTTTTATTTTTTTTTTTTTTTTTGGGGGGGGGGGTGTTCAATGTTTTACCAATTTCAATAAATCCTGTCCACAAACAAGTGTCTCGTCTCATTTTTTTCCCAAAGAAATACCCCCGTATATGTACTCCTTTTGTAAATATTTCATTTCCTTTTCCGAATACGCTATATCTCATATTAAAATAGGTTCAACAAATTGAGATATTCAGAACCAGACTTTTCACATGACACAAACATATATTTATATCGATTAATTATAATATCCACTTATTAACTTAAGACACTTTTTTTATTCAGTGGTCGACACTACTCTTTTTCTAAATTAAACATTTATATTTCTTAATAAAATCAATGTGATAAAAACAGCAAACATGGTCTTACTGAAACTTGAAGTGCACATACCTGTGGGGTACGTATCTATATACGTTTAATTAATAGCACACAGACGTTCTCCCGGCAACACTCTAGCGAGCTGTGTTTGCATTTTCGATTTTTCTTTCTGAAAATATTTGGACTGCCTCTATCTCTCTAGGAATTTAATGATAAGCAATTGCAAATATACAAACTGTATTAACTCATAAACGTCTAATATCCCATCGATACGCAATATCTAAAAATACAAATATATGGAAATTTATTTATCTATATTTAACTTTAACTTAATTGAACGACGCATTTAAAAATCGTACAAAAGTGTAAGTATTCTAACAAGAATTTCAAATGTTATTTTGTATTGCCTTTTAACTCTTTTATTACACGATATCACAGGTGTAACAATGTACAAACGTTTCGTTGAATATTAAGATATTTTATCAATGTTATGGGTAAAACACATTCAATCTTTCTGAACGTAAAGTGTATGGAATGTGTTTTCTTTTTAATTTTTTCTTTTATAGTTTTAAAAATCATAAAAGATTCAAGGTATAGCTAATAGTTAAAGTGTTGACCACCCAGCTTCCTTTTTCCGTTTATAATGGAAATGTGTCATCTTTAGTTTGAAGTGAAGTGTTACTTGCTTGCATTTAGTCTGTTCACTATTGCCAGCATATATAGATACCCGGTAATTGTATTAGACTTGTCGTTATGAAATATTGGCATTATTTCAATAATATGCATACATAAAAGCGCAGATAGGGAAAATAGAATCATCGTATTTAAACTTCACCAGTGAATGCAGCCGTTCGAGGTAATAATCTTCATTTTTTAAATCATTTGTTGGTAGTCAATGTGTATTTAATGAGGGATAAAACCAAAAAAATGATAATATTATAATAATGATAATAAATTAATTTTTGTCAACGGAAATGACATTACGTAAAATATTTCTTTTTTATGTGTAAAATAATGACTATAATGCATATTAAGGAGGAAATAAGTCACGGAACTAACATTTTATTGGAATACCTTTAACCGAAAAGACTGTTAATATCCATCATTAGAGTCTCTTATGTCTTAAAAATAACGAGTTTCCGATGTGTTTGTTTCGATTTTGTTTTTCGGTGGGTGTCTTATTCAATTTATTTGACTTGCTATTATTTTTAACTGTACGACCAAGACATAATCAAAAGACAACGCATGCTCCTGTTATAAAATAATATGGTTAATAAATATGTCATGAAATGCGTTAATGATGCTTGCATTTAATGCCTCTAATTTAAGCCAAAATTATAAGTGACACAGATTAATATTTAATATATAAATACTTATCAAATGTTAACACTTATAATTTTGGAATCTTATGAATACCACAGATATTGATTTATTGAAAAATTTGTCCATATTTGTTAAAAAATATTTGCTCTACTCTTACTAAATTGACCCTGCTATTTTTTTTTGTTTTTTGTAACTATTATAACAATTGACATGGTTTGAGATATATACACATTCATTTAGAAGGTATCACATATGTATTTATTTAGCTGATCATTTTATGTCTACATATACGTCTTTTCACTAGCTCTAGATCGTGCTTCATTTCAGTGAAATGGAAACGAAAGTGAAAAGTAACAAATAAAACCTTACAAATCAAAACAAATCCTAACAAAATGAAACGAAACCTTACGAAATAAAATGATATTTTCATAGAATAAACATTCATTTAGAAAGTATCAAATATGTATTTATTTAGCAGATCTTTTTATGTCAACGTATACGTCTTTTCACGATCTCTAGATCGTGCTTCATTCCAATGAAATAGAAATGAAAGTGAAACGTCTGCCTAACGAAATGAAACGAAACCTTACGAAATAAAATGATATTTTTATAGAATAAAAAAGTTTATTTATCCTGTAAAATGCATAACAAAATTAAAGCCAAACGAAAGAAATCTAAATGAAAACAAATTCAAAACAATTAAATACGAAATAAAACTAAACAAGACAACGTCAACGTTTTGTTTAAACAGAAAGTTATTTAGAAAACTTTGATAATGTTTGCGGCTAGAGGGAGATAACTCAGATTTACATTGCTAGCCTTTATTTCAAATATAGAGTCATAATTTGTATCAGGTAACAAATGATTTCGGGGACTCATTTTGAGGTGTTCTGGAGTTGACTGAAAAATGTAACACCACAAACTTATCATATCTGATTTAATTTCTACAAAAACAAAGTCCATCATACAGATTTAAATACATGTAGCTTTTTAAAAACGCCAGAAATTGCATATCATTTTTCATGAAATCATTGAACCTGGAAATGTTTTTGATTTTGGTTTTCGTTTTAACAAAATATTGACTTACGTTGCATTTTATTTTTATTTAAAACAATTTCTTTTTATTAATGGGATCAGATCAAAAAGTATTATATATATATAAAATATATATATCAAAGACATGTTCTAAATTTGTCACTGATCAGGAGAGAAACTAACGACCCTGTAGCAATGCATTTTTATACTGACGAACATACAGTTGAGGATTATTCTGTAATAGGTATCGAAAAATTGTACAAAGATGAAACTTACAGAAAATTCAGAGAAAATTTGTGGAAGAAAAAATTTAATACTTATATGCCTTTTGTTATCAACAAAAGGGAACATTATTGTCTTTAGACTACATTAATACTAGTGTGTATAGACATTTCCTATATTTTATGTCCCGTTATCTATACATTTTTCATAAATTACTTGTTTATGTACTAATTACGGCTATCAATATGTTTTCTATAGACTGTCACCTATATTTTATATGTTTTTGGCGCAATATTGTTGTATGACGTCACTTGCCAGACTGTATTCATATTGTGACGTCATAGTATATGTTCTACGTTGTGTTGCTATAGACAATAAACACCGACTGATGAAGACCGGTAACACGGTCGAAATATTTTGAAACAGTGTTTTAAAGTTTTTTATTATATATATATATATATATATATATATATATATATATATATATATATATATATATATATATATATATATATATCTTACACATGATGATTCCACACTATGTTCTATTCGTAAGAGCCTGTTCTTATAAATTAGTTTGTTTTATTACCTAATCAAAGGGATTTTGTTGTTTTATTTAAGAAATGAACTCAATGTCTACCCGCGTCGCGGATTATAAAGCGTAAATTGCCCCAACCCAGGTTATACGAGTATAACCTGGGTAGATATTGAGTTCATTCCTTATAATTTAATTTTCTGGAATTTGCTGTACAAATTGAGTCCGTTTTACTTTTAAAAATGATATAAATCTGTTCCAAATTCAAACGTAACGTCAAGTGAATTAGTACGTTGGTGCATTGTGACGTGTCTTGTGACGTGCAAACCAACAGGTTATACAAATTTAACTAAATTTTTCTATCCAATCAAATGCCGCGTTACAACCAGAATTAAATTATTACAAATTAATTATTTGCGTCTATTTTGAAGTGCTGGTCAATAGACTGCGATCTATTAGACCGCCGGTCAATAGACTTCGCTCTTTTGGACCGCCGGTCAATAGACTGCGATCTATTGGACCGGCAACGTATTTCAGAACGAGGTAATGTTAATGTTACATCCTTTCGATAGCTCTCAGGGAATGTATATTCCTTTACATAGACGCTGTTTTTAGTACTTGGTGAAACCGAATTCAATGCTATCAAAATGGAGTATCGAATAATCAACAGTTTTAAAGCCTCATATAAGGTAAAAGACTACATGGATTTAAAATCTAATGGGTTGAAGACTCCCCCTTTTTTGTGTAAACTAATATTAAATTGAGATGTTGTAATGCATGCAACAGGTTTTGGGCACGTAAAAGATGAAAAAAAAAATCTTAGTATATTTAAGCATTGAATCATCATTTTTTGAAAGATATAGTCTCATAACTGCAGCGGTGTGTGCATACAAATTGAGTAACGCGCGCTAGAAAAATAAAAATATTATCTTCTTTAATTATAATTTCAAGCTTGATTATAATCTAATTTATTTTTAATCACTTTTTATTTTATTCTTTATGTTGCATTTCATTTTGTTTTGTTTGATTTTGTTGGGTTTGGAAGGATTCCGTACTTTTATGAATTGATCCGCGTATTTTTTTTTTGTTTCCTTTTCCTGTTTACAGTCACGCAGCAGTAAATGTACATGTTATTGCACTATAACACTACTATGTGGTCAAACAAAAGATGTGTATCATTTGTTTTTTTCTTGTAAAAAATACTCTAGAGCGAGAAACAACATGTTTGATCAGTTGTTTATGTTAGACTTAGTCAATATTGATACTGATTTACTTTTATATGGCAACAACAACCCACCTTTACATATCAACAACAGCCTTTTTGCTTCTGTACAAAACTTTATGGACGAATCCTTGAGATTTAAATAATATCTCTTTGTGTATATCTATATTATATTTTCTTTTTTTCTATATTAATATGCATGACAACTATTGTTATATTTAAGGAGAGGAACTTGTAAGTTGTTAGAACTTGTTTCTGATCCTTTTGTTTAATCAATATAATATGTTCAAAACAAAACACTACAATAAGAGAATGGACTTATTAAAACGTCAAGTATATTGAAATTATGAAATGGAAATGTCCTTTTTTGTAATAGAAATTCGTTGCTATAATTTGCGATTGTAAATTTTAGAGAAAACACTTCTTTGATATGAAGTAAAGCAGTCGAAAATGTACTTGTTCTTTCTACTTGATTGTTGTCCTTTTGTCCTCATATTAACAATAAGTGGTTTTATCATATTTGAGAAAAAAGTTTCTGTCATTAAACAGGTGGATACCACTAGATTTTGTGACGTCGGCATAAATGTGCATACTAAATTAGCCATCTGTTTACTTTTATTGACAAACTAATCAGGTGAATGAGTTGCAAGGCATTGTGGGCTACTACAAGTTTCAGTGTATACAAAGCGTATTTAAAATATATTTCATTTTGAATTGTCCTTTGGAAACTCATTTTGAATGATTTTTCAGAATTTATGAAATTAATATGGACAATTATGTCTGAACTTCAATTTCTATGCTCACATTTGAAAAAAAAATTGCAAAATTTAAGATATTCAATGTATAATGGAGGGATATTGAACAATTTTTAATCATTTCAAACTAGTTAAATGTGTATTGCCAGAAAACAATTAAGGTGAACTGAGCCAAATTCACATGACTGACAATATAAAAGGAGCCAGTCATTTTGCACTTAATTTTTTAAAAAGAAATACCCCCCCCCCCCCTTGATGAAATAAAGAAAATGTTAACTTCGTCAAAATATCTGTGGTAAACGATTCATTTTATTTCATATTTTCAAAAAGAGAAAGTTTATGCATGTATAAATCAATAGAATTTTGCGAATTTTAAGTAACGTTTTAAAATATCTTAAGAAAACATACTTTGCCCATACACTTCAATGCAAAATTCCAGGTGTAATTAGTTGGACCATAATCAAAAATTTATAAATTCCTTAAGTGGAGTATTTTTATTTGATGATACCTTCAAAATGATATCATGATTAAGAATATCGGACCATTTATTTATTAGGTACAAAATGTGGTCGTTATACATCGAATACCTTAAGGACGGCCCGGTGCTCCAATGTATCTGTTGACGTTAACGTTTTTAACTTAATTTTCAAGCGTTGGTCGTCCATATTCGTCAAATTATTCAATTTAATTGAAACTTTTACCAAATGACCTTCCTATGTTATTGTGATCTCATATGAAATATCATTTATTTTCATGCGCTTAAACTGTATATTTTCTTAATAAGGAAATATGCGTACAAAATATAAAACAATTAAAAACTGACATGCCCCGAGAAGCATATCTTATCGAAAAAATTAATCGGTATATATTTATGTGGCATCTAGAATAAACAAATCTTTACAAATTTCTTGGAAAATATGTCAAGATTAAATATGAAAAGATTCGCTGGTATCATGCGAAGAGTTCGCTCACAATCGAACTTGTCCGCAAACTTTTCTTACAACCATCGTACGTCGTTCAATCATAAAATAAAACAACCAATGCTGGGGTTTTAATCAATGCTATGATTTAGTTACCCCTGACAAACACTTCGGTGCGGTGAATATTGTACTTCTCGGGCAGCTAAATCATTGTTTTAAGCCTCGAAACAGCAATAATTGTATATTATTGTTTTCCATTTTATTCATTTTTTTTTTAATTTTTAGTACTAGTGGAAAAGCGAATCAATGGCTGATATGAATGAAAATGCATCCTCCAGAGAAGATTCTGTAAGTACATTAAAAATAAAGCATTAAGATAAAGTTAAATTTATATGATATTAAATTCATCAGACAGAAAAATATATATTAGCATGCTTATTAGAAGGCAAAAAGAATTAAACCAACTTTGTGTATAAAGATCAATGTTAATATGTACATGTGTACTTTTTCTTCGTGAAAAATGATGAATACGATTCAATAGTCCTTGAAGGTAAAAGGATGAAAAATTGTTATATTATATGATGAATAAACTTTAAATAAATTTTATGGGTTTCAGAATATTGTAAACGTTAAAGGCTAATGATACTGTATAGAAGAAAAAGTATTCTATTTAATCTTGTTTGTTTGTCGACACGTCACAAAAGACAATCTGGAGAAAATGCAATTTGAAAAACTTGACACGCGTTAATGCCTAAAAAAGTATTGTTTATAGCCAAAAAGTTAAAAATAATAAGATTTTTGTTTATTTGTAATATTATAAGATATATAAATAGCTGTTTCTTTTTTCTCCAGAAATGTGAAATATTGTTGGATAACGGAATATGTAATGTGTAGTGTGCTCAAACAATTACTGCAAAAAATTAAGACTTTTCTCAATCAATTGAAAAGGACATTGCATCCTACCACGGATAAAATAACAGATTAAAAGTGCAATAAAAACTAATCGTTGTTTGCTAAAACTATCAAATTTAATTCCTTGAAAAATATATATTATATGCAGACATATATCTTTGTTATTAATTTTTACAGTAGTTACAGTAAATACTTGAAACGGGTATGATCATGATTTTGTTAAAATTTTAAAGCAATATGAGCTATATTTTTTAGAATTTTATTTTGCTGCAAAAGCCTGCTAGTATGATAAGTCTGCTTGTAACTTAAACTTTTATGATAAATAAGATTTGAAAAAAATCGTTACTTTTTGTCAGATGAGAGATTTCACTTATGAGGAATATATAGCAGATCAATTTTTGTACAGGACGACAATAATTCAATTTTCCCAAGTTAAGGCTTCTTAATGGCTTTTCCCACAAAACAGAGCTAACAGAAATTTTGAAACCATGATATTTTTTGTCATTTTAGTAGAAAATAACATTTTCTTCAAAAAAAATTTCAACATGAAAATTGCAGCTCATATTTCTTTAATTTTTCTGTTATAAGTATTTACATCGGTGTATCTCGCCTTTAACTCGATGAATGACACTAACATTTTGGTTGATCATTAGAAATGCATTGTAAACATTAAAAAACGAAAAAATAACTTTGACCCAAATCGTGACCATGCTCTTTAAACAATTTTGATCAGGCTAGCATGCATGAAAATTTCAACGGATGTTTATTTTTATTAAGGTAAAGGAAAATTGGAGAAGACGCTTAGAAAAATGGGTTTGTTAAACAATTTTTAAAGTTCTGTTATTTTTTCGAAAACAAATAAGTACAATACTACTGAAAGTAAATTTAAATTTATACTTGTTTTTGTCAATTTTTTCAAAATATAACACCTTATGTAAATTTATTTCATATTACATTTATACATACACTCATTACAAAGATATCAAAAGCAAAGTAAAGCATGGAAGCATTACAAACCTTTTATCGTAAAATTTGCCGACCAGTGAGTATATGTTAACAATTTATACTTCATGTTTTACTCGTCTAGAAAAGTTCCTGTGAATGTATCATCAACGGTTTTGGATGTCCATGGATATTGGTATGTAAAATTTGTAACATGTTTGTAACATCTGTACATGTATTTCTACAAGCCATGTCAGTGATGATGACTTTAGTGACTGTTTTATTTGAGTTAAAATATACCTCCGAACATATGGCAATCCATGCTGAAGAAGGAAATGTTTAAGTTTTAGAAAGTGCAAATAAAGGGGATGAGAATCTAAAAAAATATAAATTATCGTGTGCGGGGGTATAAAAATTAATTGGATCCAATTCTCCAAAAATATTTTAATTACCGATACAAAATGTACCGTTGATTTTGATAGACCGAATTCTATTTTCCAGATATTAAACAACATGATAGATATGGGGTTTTCCGTTAATAGCTCGGATTCTTGTCGGAAAAGCCCAAGAATTTATATTGTAAAAAAAATCCTTGTGTGCCTATATTTCGTCGGTCTAAATAGAATGGTCAACTTTACTTATTTTATAAGCAACAGTTTTTACTTATATCTTGATAATCAATCAATCATACTTTTGACATCTTTAAATTTCTTTGTCCCGAACTTTATTTTAACAAAATAACATTAATATTATCAATGAAGTCTTTGTAGATGATACTTTAACTTTTTAACACAACGTTATATTGTTCATGGGGAGATATTTTATATTAACAGTTATGGAGATACAATAAAATTTAATCATTTTTATCAAGAACATATTTTTTTTCACGCACATTTAAACAAATATTTACACCATATTCATCGTTTTTAAGTATAGTCACATTCAGCGAGAGAGCGTGTCTCCAAAAGAACAAAAGAGAATTCAAAAGAAAAACAAAGACTAACCTGCCTGAATAAGGGCACTGGCGATTTGGCGACCTTCGACCATATATTTTAGATAGTTTATATACAACAAATGTAAATTAGGCATTTCAGTGAAACGTAAAAATAACTTAAAAATGTGGTTTTTCTTAGAAATTTGTGTTTCATATACGCTTGGTAATATAGCTGTGACCAAAAACAAAATACAAACATACATGTATTTACATATTCAATTTGATTTGATTTTCTGTTTTTCAGAATCCATGGAACGAAATTTGGAGAGGTAACTACTGTTTTATTCTACAATTCCTATGTATAAGTTTAATCATTAATTTTTTCATTGATCTCTCTTTTTTTCTGCTTTGATTTCTTTTGAATAAATGATACTCAAAAGTGTGTATACATGTAAGTGGATGGGTCTCCAAAATGCGATGGGATGCTAAGTCTGATGTTCACGCAAATGTCCAATGATCTACTCCAAAACCCGATGGTGTGATATGCCAAAGCCAGATGGTTAAAAATTGAATTGAGAATAAAAGGAAAACAATTGAAAGTAAATATTTTATAAACAGCCCCGCTTGGTTTGATTGATTAGATTTTTTATGACTTAATAATTATATGTAATTCATTACAAATTAGATACAACATATTTAGGTGTAACTCATTTAATATATTTGAAAACAACATGATTTTTATAACTTATGTTTTGTTCTTCACTGTAAAGACCTTCTTCTACTACCATGGCGTGATGTGACGTAACAAACGTATCTAGACAGCATCCGGCTTTGACGTGAGAGATCATTGGGCTTTAATGTGACTATTGGATTTTGGATTCCTATAATATATTATTGTTAAAGGTATCTGATAAAATGTGCGGTGTTAACGACCCTAACATTTTTTTGGCAGAAACGTCAACAGAACCTTATACAGATAACAGCTTAAACAACTTTTGCAATCCATCCTCAAGAAATGAAACCATTATAAACTTGGCAGTGAGTATTTATTTTGTTATTTCAATATACATGTAGCCGGTCTTTTAATAAGGAAAACAAATCCGGTTGTGGGTTATTCTCATTTATTACCTGACCCCAGGACTATAGTATATATGGGATCAGCCCTACAATAATCAACATAAATATTAATATACAATATGACACCAATTTCATTTGAATGCTCACATGTATTTGCTATATAAATAAAACACACAGTCCCACAGCCTCTGACATTGGTTATACAATAATTACGTTTATGTTATTGAACTTGATAATTTAAAATTATATCAGCAACTTTATACTCAAATACTCATTATGATTGGCTATAAAATAGTAGTCTAGAATTACATATAATACCAATGTAATAATGTGCACATCTAAGGATATCATACCGATTTATGGAATCGAGCTGAGGATATTGCTAACTATATCTGGGCAATGTAGCTCTCACATATACCTGGAACAGTGCCGTACTTCAATTAAAAACTTTTCAACTTGTTTCCACTCCAGATTCTTGGTTTGTTTTTGTGTTGACGTACTCACCGCTTCTTAACCATGCTGGTTGTTTTCTTGTTCTTGTGCTTCTTCTTACATCTCCTTCTTGACTCTCTTCATTATTATATTCCAGTGCTTCCAATTCCTCATAAGATAGATAGAGCATTAACTGCATCTGTTCTTTTTCATCAGCTTAAGGTTGCTGATGTTCAGCAAAACTGTTTTCTGTGTCATCAGCTTGTTTGGCGTCCCCAACGTTCTCCCTTTGCTGATTTTCTCCAGTAACATATTGTACATGTACATCGTATGGAGATGTACTCCTCTGTTACTGCGTATTGTACCGGTACATCTATTTCTGATTCACTTTCACTGGATTCATCACTAAGTTCCTATTCATTCTCTCTGATTTGATGCTGGTCATTGTCATAATTAACGTCCATGCTTACTTTCCATACATTTTGTGCTACGTTTATAATGTTACTAATTTATTGTCAGAATTGCTTTCCATAGTTTAAAGTTCACTCAGCCGGTTTTACTTGGCGGCTTCTAAAACCGTGCACTTAAGAATTCAGTCTGGGCGTAGCAATTGGAGAGAGCAGACGTTTCCAACCAGCTCCCTCATTTTATTCTTCATGTAACATATAAGTATTACTGATTAGAGTCCAACTATTCTGGGTGTTTGTTTTTATTTTATTGAGACGGATCTAATGCCGCATTTATTCATAAAATGGCCAGATAACATTGTTTTATATTTTCCGTGAGTAATTCAGAAGTATTTTGAGTAATGTGTGATAATGAGTATTTGCTCATATGAAAATTATTAAGTATAAAGTAAAAGAATGACAGATTATGTGTATTGCGGTAATGTAAACATATGTTGTATGTATTTCAGAGTAAGGCGCGTAGTAGTTGCCGTAAAATAAACGTATTTATGTAGTACACAAGTATATGAAAGTGAAGTATGTGTACGAGTCTAGTGATTGTGTAAAAAAAAGTATATGTAGTTAAGCAGTAAAGTTATGTACAGCAAAATGTGCAAATATAAGTGTAAATACAGGAAAATGTATTGAGTAAAGTAATGTGCAGTAAAATGCAAGTATAAGTAAAATAATGTTATCTGTGTATTTATCATTTTCATTTATATTTCAGATCCCTTTTTGTCCCTTTATTTGAAGTATATGGAACAGTTGGAAATTTATTTGTAAATTACAACCTGAATAAAACCTATGTAAACATACTAAAAGTTATTATTTTGAAGCCGCAAAGCCACCCGGCGATAGTCATTTTGTGGTGTTTTAGCAGGTGGTATTTCATTGGTAGTATATTTCGACTGTCTTTGCCGAAACCCATCCAAATGACCAATGGGAAGTAGATTTCGGTGGAGTGTCCTTTTTCTTCCTTTCCCCATTTTCCTTGAATACCGTGTAAACAGGAATTGTCGGATTGGGCTGCTTCTGGACAATGTAAATATCT
The DNA here is from genome assembly GCA_015776775.1 of Magallana hongkongensis. Taxonomy (NCBI): domain Eukaryota; kingdom Metazoa; phylum Mollusca; class Bivalvia; order Ostreida; family Ostreidae; genus Magallana; species Magallana hongkongensis. The sequence goes on from CM027471.1 coordinate 5,035,717, forward strand.
TCTTCCCACCTATCTGCTATTGTATGTGTACCCTCGAAACTTACAATTTTTACAAGCACCCGATCTCCTTCTCTGATGTTACATTCCCTTGCTTTCAAATCGTAATAATCCTTTTGCTTATCACGTGTTTGTGTTGCTGATGTTGATGCAAGCTCATATCCCTTCTTCATCCTCCCCCTAAGATCCTCCATGTATTTTGTCAGAATCTTTTGTTCTTGCACATTGATTCCAAATGCCAAATCAATCGGGTTAACGGCCGAACATCAGACAATACGGCGATTCGTTTGTACTCTCATGACGAGTATAGTTGTAAGCGTGAACCAGTGGTGCAACATGGGACTCCCAATTGATTTTCTGATGTGGTTCAAGGGTTCCCAACATATCCAAGAGAGTACGGTTAAATCTCTCAGTCATACCGTTGATTTGATTTTAACACATTTTTATTGTACAAAAATTACAACAGGGATTGGGCACAAGTTCAAAAACTTGTATATAATACAGTAAAAATAATGTATGCACAACATGTAAGGTCAACAGATCATATGACAGTTATATATAAATTTTCAATGGTGTACAAACATCAACAAAATCTTTTTGTATTTTTGAGATAACGATAAACTAAAGAAAATAAATGTTTGTTTTCGTTGACACTGATTGCGTTGTCGCCCTAAAGTAGGACATGATTATTAACAATATTTAAATTTACAATATTGAAAATTTCATTAAGCATAATATTTATGGCCTCTTTATATTTATTACAAGTGAAAAAATAATGATAAGTATCTTCGACCTTGCCACAAGAACAGAGTGGACTATTAATATTATTACAACGAAAAAGATCACTATTTAGTACACAAATATGACGAAGTCTAGTATGAATAATATTAAAAAATCTGTCACCATAAGTAAAAAAAAATCAGGTTTTGCTCGACAGGTAATATCATTCTGATTTATGATAGAAACATGTATTTTTTCTTTAAAAATGCGAATGGAGTCGCTTTCACGGACATCCTTTGAGAGCGCATTCCATTCATTAACATCAGTGGGAACAAATGAAGATTTATACAATTGTAAACGACATTTTGGTATACTCTAGTTTTGTGCATTTCTTGTAAAATAATTGGATGCATTAACACGTTTATTTGGGAAAATGTCCATTACATAATTGGGTAAAAAGTTTTTATCAATTTTATACATGGTTTTCAGCCTGGACATTTTCCTTCTTCTATCAAGTGTTTCCCACCCTGTTTCGAAATAAAGATAATCCCTAGAAGCAAAAATGGGTAATCCTGTGACGATTCTTGCTGCAATCAAGTGTATTTGTTCTAACCTTTCGGAATCAGTGAAAGTGCACCCGCCCCATACATCAAATGTATATTCTAACTGAGATCTTATAAATGAAGTATATAACAAAGATAGTGACTTTCTGTTAAGTTTGAATTTAAGTTTTTTCATTAGTCCAAGTCGTTCCCCATGGTATGGTAGGGTGTTGTCCTCGATTTCACCATCCCCGTGATGTTACATAACTCTTTTTTGATCTTGCTTTCAAAGTTGGCCTCTTGATCGCTATGTATTCTAGATGGTATCCCGTAATGTTATAAAATTGTTGTTTAAAGATTCTGCTCTTGTCTTTGCAGTCATGTTGCGTGTAGGTATTGCATGTGCCAACCTAGTAAAGTGGTCTGTGACTACTAATATGTGTATATGTAATATTGGAAACCTCCTTTCGATTTCTCAAGCGTCAAAAAGTCCATACAGACAAGTTCTAACGGGTGGTATGTTTTGATTCCAATAAATGGGGCTCGCTGATTAGTTGATGTTTTCCTACAGACGCATCTCTGACAATTTCTTATCCAGTCTTTCGGATCTCTAAACATCCTGTTCCAGTAGAAACCATCTCTAATCAAGGCCATTGTTCCCTCTCTCCCTCTATGTCCAAACCTATTTTGCAATTGTTCTAATACAGTATTGACATAACACTTTGGAAGAACAAGTTGTCTTTTCTCATTTCCGTGGACTGTCGTTTTCCTGTACAACACAACATTTTCGATGTACAGTCTTTTGAAGTTCTTGATTAAGGCGTTTGAGTCCTGGTTAAATGACAACTGGTGCATCTTAGGTTTCTTCCCCAACTGAACATTCCATTCCATAAGTATAGGATCAGTGTCCTGTTATTCTTACCAGTCTATTACAGTTGCTAGTTCTGAGCTGCTTGTGTCACTTTCAAGGGTCTTTGTATTTAAGGATATGCTACAAATCAATCCTTCACAATACATAGAGTGGCATATGGTTTTGAAAGAATCATTACCTAAAACCTCTGTATCATTAATCATTCTGCTAAGTCCATCTGCGACCTGATTTTTCTTGCCTGGTCTGTATACTATGCTAAAATTAAAGTTGGACAGTTCTGCAAGCCACTGTTGTCCTGTGGCATTAAGCTTAGCGGAACACGTACGTCAGCGGATTATTATCTGTAAATACGGTAAAGGAATTTCCATACAAATAGTCTTTAAATTTTTCCTTGATGGCCCATTTGAGCGCAAAAATTCCATTTTGTGGGCAGGGTAATTCCTTTCCGCTCTGGAGAGACTCCGACTGGCATAACTTATCACTCGTTTTGTTCTGCTTTGGTTTTGGTATAAAACAGCACCGAGTCCTTGTAAACTTGCGTCAGTATGTACCTCGAACGGTTGAGAGTAGTCTGAAAAAACCCCAGGATTGGCAGTGATGCAAAGCAATCTTTCAGTCTCTTAAAAGCTTCCTCTTCTGTGTTACCCCATTTCCATTTCTGTTGCACTGATTGCTTCCTATTCTTTTTGTTATTTGGTATAGGCATGAGCGCTGTAAATAGCTTTGCTATCTTGCTAAAAAATTTAATGAATCACCGATAATAGCCAATGAAGCCTAAAAATCTCTTCACATCCTCGGGTATCTGTAGTGCTGGCCAATTTCTCACTCTTTCTGTCTTCTCTGGATTTGTCTCTATTCCTTTCTTAGAAACAATGTGTCGTACATATTTGACACGCTGCATCAAGTGATAGTTTGAGAAGGCTCATGAATACTACCCCCGGGGGAGCAGCACTACCCCAGGTATCGCAGTGGTAACTTCCAGGCAGCCATAGAGGGGAGTCTGAAGGGGGGCGAGGAGGGGGAGGTCACTGAGGACACCAACCACGTAACATTCCCCACCGGCCTAACATCAGATGCTGGTGACTCCTGTAAATCTTTCACATCCTGTTATAATAACTGCTTTCAAATTGCTGACCATCTGTCATCTTCGAACTTGTCCAGTTGTCTGGGTTCCTCAGCAGCGTATAGTGTAAATTCCTCCAAAGTTTGTTACTCCCTCTGTGATAGTGCTAGTGTGTTGACCTCTGGGTGGGTGGGATGTTCTTAACCTGTCAAATACTTCCTCAAATCTCTTCATGTGTTCTTCATACGATTTCGCAAAAATGATTATGTCGTCCAGAAAAATCATGCAGGTGTTAAGGTGTAAATCGCTAAGGATATCTTCCATTAGCCTCTACTACGTGGCAGGACTTTTGACAAGCCAAAGGGCATCCTGTTAAATTCGTAAAATCCCATGGAGCCGACTGTAAATGCAGTGTGCTCTTTGTGCTCCTCTTTGACGTGGACCTGGTGGTAGCCTGACTTTGCATCTAAGACAGTGAAGAAAGAATTTTCACTCAGGTTCTGCAAAATTTCTTTAACTATAGGGAGTGCATAGGCGTCCTTCTTTGCTCTGCTGTTTAATTGCCTATAGTCAACACACGTCCGCAGTTCATCATTTTTCTTCCTGCATAGCACGATATTGCTGGTGAATGGCGATTTACTCTTTCTGAAGATTCCAGCATTTAGAAGTTGTTGAAGATGGGCCCTCGCCTCTTGGTACATAGCAGGAGGAGTGCGTCTCGACCTCTGCTTAAATGGTGTGTCATTTTCCAGTTCAATGCTGTGATCTGACATGTCCAATATCTGTACTCACCTACTCACTCAATCCTCTCTGCGCCGTCCGGTGCTTGAGGCGTCTACAAGGGATTTCCACCTGGCTCGGTCTGCAGCAATTCTAGGTGCTGTCTCCATGGACAGGCTTCTGCTTTTAAGGTCTTTCAGGGCAGTTCTTCTCCAGGTCTTCTTAGGCTTGCCTCTATTCCTTTTTCCCTGGGATGTCCATCTTGGGGCGCCCCTGGGCAGTGAGTTGAGTGATATTACGCAGGACATGACCAAGCCATCGCCAGCGTCTTGTTTGGATGATCTCTGATATTGTAGTCATCCCAGTTCTTTTTAACAGATCTTCATTTGAGATGGTGTTAGGCCAAAAGATCTTTAGGATGCATCTGAGGGATTTGGTTTAGAAATTTCAAGTTTTCTTTCAATCAGTAGAGAGGTTTTCCAGCACTCTGAGCCATATAGAAGGACGCTGAGTACATTACTATTGAAGATATTGATCTTGGTGCGGATGTTAAGTGCAGTAGATCTCCATATAGTTTTCAACATTGCAAAAGCTTGGTTTGCCTTGCTGATCCTGGTGTCGATTTCTTTGTTGCAGTCCCCTGCTGTGGTGACTCTGCTGCTCAGGTAGGTAAACTCCTCAACATCCTCTATTGGTTTGCTAACCATAAGTACTGGATTTCTGTTGGTAGTGTTTACTCGAAGAACCTGTGTCTTTTTGGTGTTGACTTTCAATCCGATTTTGCTCGCTGTTGCTCCGAGCAGCTCTGTCTTCTGTTGGATGTCCTGGTGTCTGCTTGATAAGAGACTCAGGTCATCAGCATAATCCAGGTCCTCTAGGATTGAGGTCAGTGTTCATTGTAATCCCTGTCTCTTGCCTTCTGTGGTGTTCTTCATAATCCAGACAATTGCGAGGGAAAATAGCACAGGTGACAGAATGCATCTTTGCTTCACTCCGGTGTTCACTGCAAAGGGCTCTGTGAGCTGGTTGTTATAAATCACTCTGCACTCAAAGTGTTTATAAAGGGACTGGATGATGTGAACCATTTTCTGAGGGATGCCGTAGTGACGCAGGATCTTCCAGAGAGACTCACGGTGTAAGCTGTCAAAAGCCTTCTCAAAATCGACAAATACAGTATACAGTGTGTTGTTCCATTCACATGACTGTTCCAGTATCTGTCATAGTACAAATATATGGTCAACACAGGATTTCCCCTTTCTGAATCCGGCCTGCTCCTGTCGAAGTATGTTGTCCACAGCAGTTGTAATGCGCTGTAGTATGATGCGACTAAAGACCTTGCTGGTGAGAGAGAGAAGTGTAATCCCACGCCAGTTGTTGCAGTCTCCAAGGTCACCTTTCTTGGGAAGCTTGATAATGACTCCTTTTTCCAGTCATCTGGGATGTCCTCTTTATTCCATATATCTTGGAGGATGCGCTGCAGTATGTAAGTTGTTTCTTTTTCGTCTGCTTTCAACAACTCGGGACATGCGTCATCCTCCTCTGGGGCTTTATCATTTTTGGGAGTTGATTTTAATCAACTCTCCTATGCAGTCACTCAGACAAACCGAAAGTGAAACAGTGTTTGGACCTCAGCACAAATCATTCCTGCTGACAAGACTTAGTTCTTGAAAATAATTGATGAATTTGATGTAATGTATGCTAAAGCATTGTTTTTTAAGGAAACTTATTTATAAATACCTTGAAAATAGTCAGATTTTAAATGGTACGAACAATTTAAATATTTTTTGTAGTCGTATGTATTCCTACGCCAGAGTTCAATAGGGCGCGCTTGATTTTACCAAAAGGTGTACACTTTTGTAAATTAAGTGCAAAGGTGTAGCTTTTCTACACCGAGTCAGGGGCATGTGTTGTTGGGTGTAGCACTGAATCCAATACGGCGGACGAATGTTATGATGGAAACTTGGAAAATGATTTTAAGTAATGTAACGGATTAGAAGTCACATAAAAGTTGTCGTTTGTATGAAAGCAATTAAATTTGAAAAGTGTGTTTATTTTATTGCATTTATATAACAAAAAACCAATTAATTGTCGTAGAACAGCAGATTCTTTGTTAAAACTGCACTCTTTTCCTTCATATTTATTCTTAAATTCTCTAAACCATGTACACTACACTATTGAAGTGGACTTGATATACAATACAACATTTTTACACCAGTGTATACCGGTGTACACCAAGTTAAGCTTAATCAAGCGCGTCCATAAGTCTCGTTCAACTCGACGCTCGGCGGTCTCCCTAAATCCTTGTCGAAGATTTACAGTGTCAGTCGAGCGTTTGGTTGAACGAGACTAGAGTTCAATATTGCTTGGATCCATACAATTTACGAGAAATATTTCTATCACTGATACATATATAGTTTGATTGAATTAATTTTAACTTTAAATATCATTTAACATGATTCATATGGGGGTTTCGCGACATTCTTGTCGAAAAAGTCAAAAATTCATATTACAAAAATGTGCATAATTCAAATTAGAAACTATTTGTTCCTGTCATGCAAAATAACATATCATTGATTTTAAAATAAATAAACATCGACTAAATCAACTCCCATCAGTTCTTCAGTACTTTGATTCAATTTGTGTATCGCATGTTTCACCTTATTTAGCGTGATGGGGCCCATTTCAATCTCAAGGTCTGTCTCTGCTTCATCGATGTCTGGGGTTATCGGTGGATCTGGTCGGTTCAGTATCTTCTCGAAGTGTTCTCTCCATCTCTTTAGTTTTGCTTTTTCCTCTGTGATTGCCGACTCGTCTTTTGCTTTTACCGGGAGGTCTTGGTTTGGACCGTGATCACCTCTTAGTTTCTTCGTGATCTGGAAGACGGTTTTCATATCTTTTATTTCAGCAGCTCTCTGTGCTCTCTCAGCAAGCTTATCTGTGTATGTGCGCTTATCCATCCTTGCTGATTTTTTCACTTCCTTGTCTTTTTAGCTCACCTGAGCTGAAAGCTCAAGTGAGCTATTCTGATCACTTTTTGTCCGTCGTCCGTCTGTCCGTCCGTCCGTCTGTCCGTCTGTCTGTCCGTCTGTAAACTTTTTACATTTTGAACTTCTTCTCTAAAACCGCTTATCCAATTTCAACCAAATTTGGCACAAAGCATCCTTATGGGAAGGCGAGTATAAATTGAAGAAATAAAAGTCCGATCTGTATTCAAAGCGGAGAAAACCTTGAAACTGTAGAAAAAGGGGGTGCATTTTTAAAAATCTTCTTCTCAAGAACTACTGATTCCAATTCAACGTAGTTTAGCATAAATTATCCTTATGGGAAGGAAAATATAAATTGCAAAAATTAAGGTCTAATTCTGTTTCAAATCTGAGTTATTACGAAAATAATAATAAAGGAAAGGCGTGTTTCAATCAGTTTAATAGCCTCGGATTCGGCATCCGGTAAAATGGGTAGACAAGACTTGGCCTGGGCAAAACAAAAGATAAGCAGTTATTAATCTGCCAATCTCATTAAAATTTCAGGATATTTGATGGACCAGTATATTTGTATTTGCTGTAAATATTGCTGCAAAATAATGCGTATTTGGAATTGACGATTGCCGATCTGCCCCGGTTTTTATTTTGCCACGGCCCGGTTTTGCTTACCCATTTTACCAAGACTCGTATTCCATACTTCTAAAACGAGGTTCTTTGTTTAAAGCAGCCATGACATTATACGAAAAAGGGTCGATCTGACTATGATGAATTTGCTTGTTGTGCAACAGTTCGCGTATGAAGGGAAATTTTTGAAACATGAAAAATATATTGGTGCCGATTTTGTGAAGTAAATTGAGGCTAAATATTTCAATGCGTTGACAGTTTTCACACATGACGTTGATGTTAGCTTGTTCTGATTTTCGTTTCGTTTTCATTATTTATGCTTTGTAACCTGGAAACTGTCGTCTGTATTTCGTGATTTTTACGTATCAAATCAATCAGAGACTTCGGTAAATCAAACAGTTACGTTAACTGTTTACCTGCGCAAATTAAGCAAAATCTGATGTAGGAGTACTGAAATACAATTCATTCTATCGGTAATTCGGCATTATTTTTTGCGTAATGGTAGATTAATGCAATAGGTTTTTGTTGAGATGCTCGGCATTTTCTCTAGTTTATTCAGTTTAAATAGAGTTTGATATCGCTTACGGAAATATGTAGGTATATACATGTATATATATGATTCATTTCGAAAAAATAAATTGTGTTCTTTATTTGTTATACATGTAGTGCATGTTTCTTGTGTTTAATTGTTAACAATTTCTATTTACTAACCATTTTTGAGTGTTTGCTTCGAATTATAAGCAAGATACAGAGATTTGCTAACAATTCTATGTTTGTACACAGATCTTAAAAGCTAAAGATTAAATCAAAGTACTGATAGTACTGAAAAGCGCTAACCCAGCTTCTGTATGTATATAACAGATATATGTATATAGCATTTCAGCTTCTGTATACGCACTATATTTCCTCATCACTGCATGACAGTCCCTGCAATGATGTATGTAAGCCCCGTACATTAATTTCACAATAATCCGTAAATTAGATTCACAATAGCCCGTGCAGTTATGTGCATAAACCCCTGAAACTGGTTCCCTAACCAGTTTAAATGATGTATACTTTTGCTTAGAGGGGGCGGTTATTCGATACACCGGAAGTTGAAATCTAACGACAATAAAGGCCTGAGCTATGCTTAGCGCTTTAAAAAGTAAAAAAAATATTTATTACGAAAATTTTCAAAATCTGTTCTTCCAGAAACCAACTTATTGAATTGTAAACTTAACCTTTTTAGCTCACCCGAGAATGGGGCCACAATGGGGGGGTCGAAGTTTAACAAATGAATAGAGTAAATCTTTAGAAATCCTCTTCTCAGAAACTAATTGGCCAGGAAAGCTGAAACTTGTGTGGAAGCATCCTCAGGTAGTGTAGATTCAAAGATGTGAAAATCATGACCCCTGGGGATAGGGTGGGGCCACAATGGAGGGTCGAAGTTTAACATATGAATATAAAAAGTAAATCTTTAAAAATCTTCTTCTCAGAAACTAATTGGCCAGGAAAGCTGACACTTGTGTGGATGCATCCTTATGTAGTGAAGATTCAAATTTGTGAAAATCATGACCCCCGGGGGTAGGTTTGGGCCACAATGGGAGATCGACGTTTTACATAGGAATATACACAGTTAATCTTTAAAAATCTTCTTCTAAGAAACTAATCAGCCAGGAAAGCTGACACTTGTGTGGATGCATCCTCAGGTAGTGTAAATTCAAAGTTGTAAAATTCATGACCCCCGGGGGTAGGGTTGGGCCACAATGGGGGATCGAAGTTTAACATAGGAATATATACAGTAAATCTTTAAAAATCTTCTTCTCAGTAACTAATTCGAAGGCAAAGCTGGAACTTGTGTGGAAGCATCCTCAGGTAGTGAAGATTCAAAGTTGTGAAAATCATGACCCCTGGGGGTAGGTTGGGGCCACAATGGGGGATTGAAGTTAAACATATGATTATATACAGTAAATCTTTAAAAATCTTCTTCTCAGAAACTAATTAGCCAGGAAAGCTAAAACATGTGTGGAAGCATCCTCAGTTAGTGTAGATTCAAATTTGTGAAAAGCATGACCCCTGGGGGTAGGTTTGGGCCACAATGGGAGGTCGATGTTTTACATAGGAATAAACAGAGTCATCTTTAAAAATCTTTTTCTCAGAAACTAATCAGCCAGGAAAGCTGGAACTTGTGTGAAAGCATCCTCAGGTAGTGTAGATTCAAAGTTGTGAAAATAATGATCCCCAGGGGTAGGGTGGGGCCACAATGGGGGGGGGGTCAAAGTTTAACAAAGGAATTTATAGGGTAAATCTTTAAAAATCTTCTCAGAAACTAATCAGCCAGATGATTCTTTATAATTGTTAAGACTTTGGCCCCAGGACAATTCTTTGGCCTCACGAGAAGGTTGAGAGTTTACTGTACGTTTACATCCCATATATAAACTATTGTTAGGGGTCTTTTTGAGAACTGCAATACTCAACACATGATATGACCATAAAATCATCCTGTTAGAAAAGGGACTAATGATTATAAACATAAGAATATCCAGGGGAAAATGGATTTTATTTATACAGGATTTACATGAATTATTGTATATTGTCCAGACAGTTTGTATTATGACTCCATTGAGCTGATTTTATCATACCTATTGTTCCTCAGGTGAGCGATGTGGCCCATGGGCCTCTTGTTTCTATATAAGGCAGCTGCCCTTTCTTTCAGTCTGGGTGACTTTGCATCATGAAAGTTTTTCTTTAGTTGTTTCCTCTCTTCCATGTGTCTTTGGATAACCATTCTAAATTTGTGGATGTTTTGTAGCCTATTGCTTCAGTTGCAGCGTCATTCATGACCTGATGGAATTGGTCGATAGTGATAACTGTCTCATTTCGAAGTGCGCTGTATCGGTTTCTGAGAGTGATGTTGAATTCTTCTCTGACTACTGGGTCCTTGAGCTTGGTAACATCAAACCGTTTACTGTTGTAAGTACCGATCTTGGCCTTCCTCAACTTGAGCCAGATCTTGGCTGTAACAAGGTTGTGGTCACTGCCGATGTCTGCATGGCGCATTGCTCGCACGTCCTGAAGAGAGTGTCTCCATTTGCTGTTAATCATAATGTGGTCATCTGACTTTTGGTGTGTCCATCTGGTGACGTCCAGGTCAGTTTGTGGATGGTTTTGTGAGCAAAAGAGACTGCCGCCTATGACAAAATCAGTCTCCTCGCACATGCTGATGCGCCTATCTGTACTGTTTCATGAAAATAAATCCAGATTCCTAATGAGAAACTCTTTTGCTTCTTTATACTGATTAGCTGTTACATTTCCTATATCAATATTAAAGCTGTCTACTCCAGGATTAATTTCACTATTTCCAATAGATAAATCCTCCATGTTCACTGCTTGTAATTCACACATTATTTCTCTGGTGAACTGGTTACTGGTGAAGTTTTTATATTACAAATGTGAACAGGTACAGCATCTGTAGTTGATGATAGTAGGAGCTATGTACAAGTCTCCGGGTATACGAGATTCATCTGATGCTTGTAGCATTGCACAGGATTCCTGATACCGCATTTGTTTATCAACATAACCCATGACAGTTTTCTGGTTGTTTGGTGGAATAGTGATCTTTGCTTCCACTGCAAATTTTACAATTCAAAGCTTGTAGCCATTCCTTCTCAGTTCTTTCTCTCTCTAAGATAGACATTGAAAGGCTAAAAACCAGGGTGTATATGAAGATTGGCTTTCTGTAAATACCTTTCTCAAAGAATAGCTCTTGTATCTTCTAGCAAAGTTTTTAGAATATCTGTTCCCAATAGTAATGGTACTGATTGGTGATAATTAGTGTCTTGTACTACCAGAAACAAACAAGGATACAATCTGTCATTCTGCAGTCCGGGAACTATGATCTCTGCTTCTATGTATCTTTCATATGGCAAAGACTTTCCGTCTACACCCTGTAATTCCAAAATTCCATCAAACTTCTTATTTCTGTCTGTGGAAAAATTTATTTGTAAAATGATAGCGCTAGTGTTGATACTGTCGAACCAGTGTCTTACAATGCTCTTGTCATTTTGTTTTCAATAATTAAATCTACTTCACATGCTTCTCCAACTAAATTTTCTCTGCTGACTTCACGCATCTGCTGTATGCGACCTATCGTCCGTGCCTTACAAAGGTCGTCTGAAGTTTATATCTCTCTTTGAATGGTCAAGTCTTACTGTACAACCAATAGCTATGTCCCTTCTGATTGCATATGCGACAGGTAAGTTCTTGGTTCTCTTCCGTATTTCCCATCATGCTTTGCTGATTTCACATCATGCTTTGCTGTGGATCCCTATTCTGGATATATCCTCCTCTAGGCCTCCACTTCTGGTATCCCCTATTGTAGGGTCTATTCCATCCTCCTCTGTTATATCCTCTGTATCCATCATTTATATGTTGTATTTGAGTATAATTGTCCTGTGTATTTTGTATTTTGTTTCCCTTCATTTATATTTTTTTCATGTCTGTCACATCCAATGATAGTTTCTGAACCATGTCTTTTAGTTGATATATGTTAGATTGAGACTCCGTTGTTGTCACTTGTTTTACTTGTCCAACTGTGAATGTTTCCTCTTGTTCATTTCTTCTTCTTTCCTTCTTACAGAGTCTCTTATTTTCTCAAAGATGTAACCTGTAGTATCCTGCAATGTTGACTTCATTCCCTCATAGAATATATTCCGGAGCATTCCATTTGCCTCTGATGGTTTGACTTGTTTTAAATGCATGGCCTTATTAATTAGATCTTCTAGTCTGCATCCCCAGCTTGCTACATCTTCATAATCTTGATTTTGTGTAATTGCTCCACAGATGTTTTCCTGTTTATACAAAATTTCATCAACTTGTGCATCTGCTCCTAGTCTCATTATGACTCTGGCGGCCTCTCCTCGAACAGATCTACGAATTGCGTGTGTTATTGTGGAATCTGAGTACTTGTCCTTGCATAAACAATCAACTTTGTACTTCCACAGATCAAAGGTTGCATCTCCTTTTTTATCCCCAGAAAAGATTAGGACGTCTTGGAGATTTGTCCTGCGTGGATGCGCTAGCAGTTGCCCCTTCAGAATTTGGCTTTGCTCCTGTGAAGAAATCAAGTAGCCATTTTTGACATTTTTCTTTAGATTGCAGGTTAGGTTGGACTCTTAATTAAAAAATTAGAAATATTAATAATGGAGAAAACAATGGATATTTTTTTCTTTTCAGGAAAAAGCAAAATAATTTACTGAGTAAATTTAAAACGTGCCTAACAAAATTTAAGTTAACTGATCAAAGGGAGGTAAACCAAATTTTTGCAATGACTCAAGAGTACAAAGAGGTAAAAAAAAAATTAAATTAAAGAAATATATTAAACACAAGATAAGTAAAAAAAATCAACTATCTCTATCCAAACAATACCTTAAAATAATTTGGCCTTAATCAATAAAGTACAAAGTTCTGTGTTACAAAACAAATTGTTCTCAAAATTCAGATGCAATACACACAAGCAGAAAAAATATTTGACCGGTCAGTATCCAAAAAAAAATCAATCCAAATCAAAGATGACACAAAACTATCTAATCTACAAAAATCATGAAAAATAGCTCAATATGAACAACCCAAGTATCTTTTAGAAATTAAAATAGCGCAGTTGTCTTCACTGTCAAAACGCCGATCACGCAAAGTGCACTCAGTCGGAACCGAAGGTCGGAAACTAGAACAATTTTTTTTCCTGATTCGAACGCGTTATAGATCTGCGTACAGAATGAATTTGCGATTTAAGCAATACTGATGTAGACCACAAGTATGCAAAGTGACTGAAACAATGAAATGATTTAAAACATGCCATTAGAAGGAAATTGTAAGTTTCGTATATTACTATCTATTCGCTCTGTCGCTAATACAAAGGGGAGTGTACTTGATGTAATGTGGTTTAAGTGCTTTGGGATGAAGGATATAAATAGAAAGTATAGTATTTTCGCTCTCACCCTCTTTCACTACCTGACAACTAACAATTAATCGAAATAAAAATATGCTACGAAATCAGCCCAGGTGAGAATACAATATATCAATCAGCTAATTCTCTGTGACTCAAATAAAATGACTATTCAAGCGTAACGATGAATACAATAGTAAACAATGTAAAAAATTACAGACCTTACTAGGTGGGAATGTGGAATTTCACATATTCAATAAAACAATGAATCACAAGAATGCGTGCAATATAAAGTGAAATGTGTCCGTGATGAGAGAAAGTCCGGATCGTCACACGTTCGGGCTCCGCTGCTGATCCGAAGAACGAATCCGTCTTGTCCTCCTATTGCAAGGAAAGTCCACCATTCACGGACTTCACAAGCTAGTAGTAGGTCGAGTGTATGGTCCTCACAGTCCGTGGTCAATCACGTTGGGCGCCATTTGTAGCCGGTGTTTTAATAAGGAAAACAAGTCTGGTTGTGGGTTATCTCACTTTATTGCCTGACCCCAGGACTATAGTATATTTGGGACCAGCCCTACAATAATCAACATTAATATCAATATACAATATGACAACAATTTCATTTGCACGCTCACATGTATTTGCTATATAAATAAAACACACAGTCCCACAGCCTCTTACCTTGGTAATAAAATAATTACGAGGGTCAATCAAAAAATACGAAGACAAGGTGGCTATCTATCATATATCTTTCATGAAAATCATACTTAACAGATTAGTCTGTGCACCAACTCTTATGTTATTGATATGTGAAGTTTTGTTTTGTCACCAAGGAGCACGGTAACGTTCAAAACATAACGTCAAGATTAAAGACGCACAGTTTGTAGATATACCCCACCTTTATATCACGCTTAGTCTCTTGTGCCTTTCTCCTTACAATTTAAAATGGCATTGTACCACTTAATATCTTATTTGCACACATTTGATCGAGAATCAAAAGTTAGTTCTTCAAAATTTTCATTTTCTAACCGTGTATCTCATAGTTTATAGTTAGGAAAACCCTGAACGTCGGTTGACGTTACTCATTTTTTTACCAAATATTTACAGAATTTCTACTCTCTTTCGGACTGTTTTTTATTCAAAATACAAATACCACCACCCCTACAAAATTTACTAGAGTTAAACACAACCTTGCAAATAACTGATGACTTATTTTTTTGCACCATTGAGCATTGTTACAGCTTGTATCGGCTTTTTCCTGAGTAAAATCCATTTTGTTTGTACTTCTCGTTGCGTCGTGACGCAATGTTATTAGTCAATTCTAAAGAGGACTATCTGTCTTTAATTAGTAATATCTGTTCGACAAAATAATATATCCCTTCATTATTTGGTACATAGCATACCATGACTATACTTAATTTGAGGTTTCAATATTATTTGGTTTTAAGCCCAAGTTATAGATATATTACTTTCAACATTATATGGTTTATTGTTGACATAACACAAATTTTGACCGTGCGCCGTGACCTCATTTTTGCAGGATTAGATTCTAAGAAATTCTTTGAAATAAAGGAACTTATTTACTTTTTTTCTTGCAAACTATTTGAAACTATTGTTAAATTATGTCTACCAAATTTAGTAATGATATGACGTTAAGTAACATAGCTACAGTCATTTCATGCATATCTTTTACAATTTAATGCTATGCTATGGTATGCGATTTTAATGATATGCTATGCGATTTGTATGCTGTGCTATGTGATCTGTATGCTATGATATGAGAAATTGAAATGAAGTGCTTAATGATATGGTATGCTATGCAATGCTATGGTATGCTATGAGATTTGAACAAAAACGCCTCCATACACAGAAGAGTTCCACACATTTCGAATTAAAATAATAAGAAGCCAAAGTTTACCACAAATCTATCATGTAAACATTTTTTTTCTTCAAATAAAAACATTTAAAACCGAGTAAAAATAATGTTGTATGTTATGCTATGGTATGCTATGGTATGAGATTCCAATGCTATGCTATGAGATTTCAATGCTATGCTATGAGATTTCAATGCTATGCTATGATATGGCGTACGTTGTAAAAGATATGCTTGAACTGACTGTATGACAAAGGTCTTCGTATTTTTTGATTGACCCTCGTACGTTTATGTTATTGAACTTGATAATTTAAAATGATATCAGCAACTTTATACTCAAATACTCATTATAATTGGCTATAAAATAGTAGTCTAGAATTACATATAATACCAATGTAATAATGTGCACATCTAAGGATATCGTACCGATTTATGGAATCGAGCTGAGTCTAATGCTAACTATATCTGGGCAATGTAACTGTCACATATACCTGGAACAGTGCCGTATTTCAATTAAAAGGTACATGAAATATAAGAGGATAGAATACAGTGTTTCAAGTAAACTTCAACATTACGTTTTCATTATTTATAAAGTAAAATTATCAGAATACTAAATTAATATATACGTATGGCAGACTATAAAAATTTTCATTCATTCACTCATTCAAAAGAGGAAATATTAGTAGGAGATAAAAACTACATACTGTGCGTTCTGATATATAAGTATTTTTTAGGTAAATAGCTAGAATATGTTCTGCCTACGCCCTGAGTCGTAACTGGTGTGGTCACTCTCAGAACCTTTTAACTGGTTTTTATAAAATGCACGACCCGCCAAAGTGATTAGGCCAATCAAATACGTTGATATTTTCACAACTGTCTCGTTGGTCAGGTCGTTTAGTTATAATTAGTAACATGCAATAGAAGAAGATGAATATAGAATGAGATGATGATTTGATGAAAAAAACATGAACATGAACACATATTTTATTATATTCAATCACACATATTGATCTTTTTATTTAATATACAAACACACGCAAAATAAACACCACAACACCACCACATACATACATGTACATTCTTCTTTATAACATTTTTGGAAAAACTATAGATTCTTGATACAACAGTATATTTTAAATATTAAGCTATCTCATTGGAATTTGTTAACTTCACAGGTAAAGAAGAAGCTTAACCTTGAAAAGTTTCCTGAATTAGCCAATTTTGCAGCAAAAGGAAATCGTTCCTCGCAAAGTAAACCAGGAGTGAGTGTTCACCGAATTTTTTTTTTTCATTTTCGTATTGAAATCACCAATACATGCCAAAGAGATATAAAAAAAACCGTTTGCTGTTGTTAATCTATTTTAATTTGTCATTTTTAGAATAAAGATAACAATCTTGCAAAAGGTAAAGTGTTATGTTACATTTTTAGTGTATTATTTCAATTGGTTATATATGTGTTGATGTAGCTGCCAAGGCGCAGCCAAGCTAAACCAGATTAGACACAGTTCAAAAAACACCAGGATTCTGGCGGACGAGTTTATTTATTGTGTCTAATTCAAGCTGAAACAAACATAAAAACAGGAATTACACAGTTTTCACAAAATCGACATTAGAAATTAAAAACACACGTAAACGTATGTGAAATATATGAAGGGAGCTGTTTATATAATAAACATCGAATTCCTATGCTTTTGACTAGAATATATGACACAA
Organism: Magallana hongkongensis; assembly: GCA_015776775.1. Lineage (NCBI taxonomy): Eukaryota > Metazoa > Mollusca > Bivalvia > Ostreida > Ostreidae > Magallana > Magallana hongkongensis. The sequence goes on from CM027471.1 coordinate 5,052,744, forward strand.
GTCAGTAAAGTACTCTTATGTAGATACAATATACAAGACTTAAGATCAAGTACTATGTAGGCCGAGTAGACTGACAATCGACATAGGAAAATGCTGTAATTTTGATCCAACAACATCAATCTGATACTCTCTAGAACTATATTTAGTCATATTCATTCAATTCTGTCATTAACAAACGCTTACTATAACATGTTTTTATGAAAGGATCAGTGACACTAACATTTGGCGCGAAAAAAAACAGTAAACAATTTTCCCTAAACATTTTGTCAAAAATATCAAAATACATTCTGTATTCACTTTCACGTCATAAATGATCAGCTTTTGTTGTATGCAAATACTGATATGTGTACAATCATATGCACAAAATATAGAGTTATAGCTTACATCGTGGCACCGATACATTTATCAAACATAAGCGACATGCTCGTAGAACAGTAAACACGCTAATAACAAATACGGGGCACACAAATTGCCTAAAATGACCTCAAAGTACGGGTGACGCTAATCGCCGCAGCATCAGAAAAATACATGAAATACAAAATTAATGCATGTAATGTAACAGTTGGTATATAGATATTACTATCGGTAAAATATCAGTGACCAATTACTTTTTGAAAATGATATATTTACCGTATGGTATGGTGTGAGCTTATATGTTATCATTCAGTGAACAAAATTATTTATGAATGGGAAAATTCTAATACCTCAAATTCATGTACACAATTTTGCATGGGAGAATTCGAGACTGAACTAAATTGTTTTAAAGGTTAAAAAAACCCAGAAATAACACGGGGCGAATTTTAATTAATCTGTATATAGAATCAATCAACCGGACTAGCATCTGGAATGTGATTCCGCCATTTGTATCGCCCTAACTTCTGGCATATTTTCCTTTGAAGCATACCGTACAAAAACTTAGATTTGGAACACGTTTTCGAGATAATGAAACAAAATTATATCATATGTAATATCAAGAAGATTATGCACGGTACAGAATGATTTATTTTCAGCAGTGCTGGAAATGTGCGCGGGGTGTTAAGGAAGCATATGGAATCTGAGTTACATGTAATTCCGTGATCACAAATCTTACTAACTATGTACATATTCAAATATCTTAGCAACGAAACGTAGACCAAAAACAAATAAAAAATACTGAAGACAATTTTTTTCAGAAATTAGTTTGTATTACGTGGATTTACACATTGATGACGTCATGACTAAAAGTTGAATGTCGTGTGAATTTGATCGGAAAGCATTTTAAACATAGTCAAAATATAACTAATCTAAGAACTCTAATAAAGTATTGTGGTGTGATTTTTTGAGAATTGAACATAAGAATACTGGGAAAGAAGTTAGTTTTATCAATCATTCGATAAAAGGTATGTAAATTTGCTTTTATTTATTGGCCAGACTTTCCTCTGTCGTTGTTTACGATATAAAAATCCGCCTAGAAAAACACTACCCCGTATATATTGAACTTGAAATTTTATACGTATCGTTAGATTGATCAATGCTTTATTTGAAAAGTGCTGCTAGAATCCCATGTTTTGTGTTGTTTTGATGGAACATACCGTTTTCCGTGCAAACTTTATAAAAGTTGGGAAGGTTTTACGAGAGCCGAATGAATAACTATTTATTTAAGAAGAACATAGAATTCTAGCAGCGGTTTTGATTAAACTGAGATGATTTGCCTTCACTTGGTATGTTTATTTTATTTTAGAAACCGCGGGGTAGTGCTGTTCTATCACATTTTATGTTAAGGAATATACGTAAGCTATTTATAGTTGTCACGTGATAATGCACCAATGTGGCAGTAATGTACTACCCGATTTTATTGCACGGACATCTGTTTTAAAGGATAATACTAAGTTTTTGATCTTATTCAAAATATTTATTTAATTTTACGATTTTGAATATAACAGTCAAAATAAGACGCTAAATTGTCCATATGCTTCCTTCACACCCCCGCGTGTCAGTTTCTTAGAATTGACCTATAATTTTAAGATGTTTACGTATAGTTACTACATACTGTGTATGACAGGGTTTTGTGAATTTAGGCATTTTACCTTTTTAACAATGAATAAAACATTTTTTTTAATTTTAAAGGATTTAGATAATTGTTGCCTTTTTGTGTTTTGTTTGTCTTACTCCGGACTTAGTGAATGTTTTCAATCATAACAGAAATCGACCTGAGGGAAAACAAAAGTCTGGAAGATGTTCTGGCGTGTAGGGTTTGCAAAACTAAGAAATGGTGCACAGTTTTCGTACCCTGTGGCGATACTGCCTGTTGCGAGAATTGTGCCCAGGGCCAGAAGCGTTGTCCTGTCTGTAAAAAGTATATCAAAGATACGTTCCCGGCAATCCTTGTCGAATCAACTTAAAAATTGTTGATTTGAAATTAAAAAGAGTACAAAATAGTTTTGGTTTGTGTTTCTTATTTTCTTGCATATAATCGAAAAAACAAATCTTAATACATTCCATTTATAAAGCAAATAGTTTTTACCGGCGGTAACCTTTTTGATTTTTGCTTACTCTTTCAAATTAGCAACACAAAAAGATAGATAAAAATTCAATGTGGCATCTTCCAGTAGTTTGTCTTTTTATCGCTTGATGCAGAATCATGGAACAACATTGATGTTGTTTATGACATTATTTGTTTAAAGAATCTAGATATTTACAAGTACTCTTCATACAGAAACATGAAGACAGAAATATGCATGTGGTAATTATCGTGATGAATTAATAAAGCTGTTACCAGTATAAAAAAAGCACCTTTTATATCAATATTTCACCTTCATCGTGTTTAAACAGGAACTACAAATAGATACAGGTAGACTTTACCTGTTGCAATGTGATTTTCAAAATTTAGTTACTGATTTTTTAATAGTGACTGTATCTGCATATTTGTCATAAATCTAGAAAACCTTCATCAATTCATTTATAAAAATTGTGATTACTCCCAGCAAAATGTAATGAATGTAACTGTAAAAGTGTAATATTTATGAAAAAAATTATATATTGGATGTGCTCATAATCAGAATTATATGGCACATTAGAAACATGTAATTTAAACTTTCTATTCTTAATAGGATTTAAGTGAAAATAAAAAAAACATATTTATAATGTAAAACTTACTGGAGCCGATATCCCGCGCCCGCAAAATTGAAAAGACATATGCGTTACAGGTAGGCCAATGAAATTTATGAAATGTTTTTAGCTCAAGCTTAAGTGCACTTTTCTGATCACATTCTGTCCGTAAACGTGTCTCATTTTCAATATCTTCTCCAAAACCACAGGGCCATTTCCAACTAAACCTGGCGCAAAGCAACCCAGGCAAAAGGAATGTAATGTTATGAAAATTATTAACCACGCCATTATTAGGTATTATTAAAAATCTATGAGACATTTTCAAAAAATCTTCTTCTCAAGAACCATGTGATCAGGAATGCTGAAACATCTTCAGGTAATGTAGATTCATAATTATAAAAATCATGACCCCCGGGGGTAGGGTGGTGTCCTAATAGGGGGGTTCGAATTTGTATAGAATAAATCTTTTAAAATCTTCTCAGAAACTAATAAGCTAATAAGGCTTAAACTTGTGTGTAAGCATCTTCATGTAGTGTAGATTCGGGTTGTTTAAACCATAAACTACAAATTTCCTTCCTAAAAACCGAATAACCAGAACAGCTAAAACCTTTGTGAAAGCATCCCCGGGTAGCGTAAATTCAAGTTTGTTCAAATCATGATCCCCGGTGGTATGGTGAGACCACATTGGGGGAAGGTCGAATTTTTACATAGGAATACATGGAGAAAAATCTTTACAAATCTTCTCAAAAACAAATTCGCAAGAAAAACTGGAACATGTGTGGAAGCATCTTCAGGTAAAATAGATTTACGGTAAGGTTTGCGGCTTGCATTTCTAGATGATGTACCAAAGTAATATGTCACTTTGTTCACTAATGAAACTAAACACCTTTTTCTTATAAACTTAAAATGGTTTACCGTATCCGTTTTATAGCTAAAAGAGGTCAAAGTTCATGATTTCAAATTAAAATAATTTCGTGAATATTTGATCATTTAATATGAAATTTTTATTTTTATATATTTATGTTCAAAATGTTAAAAAATAATGACACTTTTGATATTATGATTTGATTCTATTTATTTCTAATGAATATAGTATAACAAAAGTCAAAATTTTGGACTGCAATGATGCAAACGAAAACATTTGATTTGAAACCGTTTCGAGACCAACTATATAAGCAAAAACTACAAAACCCTGAAAAATACAAAAATATACCAAAAACAACCATGAAATCAATTATTACGCATTGTCTGAAATAAAAGGTAGTAAGTGTTACCTCTAAATGAAAATCTGTGAGTTATCTCCCTGTAACCACAAACCTAACCTTTAGTGTGTTCAAACCATAATCCCCGGGAGTACGGTGGGGCCACAATGGGGGGAGGGTGCAAATAACATAGGAATATTTAAAAAAACAAATCTTTAAAACTCTTCTTTTCCAAAACTAATTGGCCAGAAAAGCTGAAACTTGTGTGGAAGCAGGGTAGGATAGATTCGGGTTTCTTTAAATCATGATCCTTGGGGGTAGAATGGGGTCACAACGGGAGTGGATGGGGGTAGGGGGGCAAATTGTTACATAGTAATATATAGAGAATGAAAAAAGGACAATAACAAATTTAAACCGTGAACCATCTCAGAAGTCCATTAAACGAAATACAAATTCAAACAGAGCAACGCGAACCTCCAAATAGATAGAGGTAGGATCAGGTGCCTAGGAGGCGTGAGCATCATCTGCTAACCGATCACACCCGCCGTGTTCTCTTTGTCGTAATCGGTAAAATAAATCGGAAAAGTCCGTAGACAACTAGGGGATAAATTATGGTCTAACAATTAATATGGAAAACGTCAGTCAGCATTCGACCCAGTGGAAGATTGTAATTGCTGACAAGGTCGTTCTATCGACCATAGAACTTACGAAAAAATGACTTCAAATGAGACTGTTGATAGTCCTGTTTTAACAACTTGTTTGTCAGTAGCTTGCTTTGTCTTGGAAATTGTTCATACGATGAGCATGCCCTTGCGTATCAAATCAACTGAGAGAAACATTTTCATGGTTTTTCTTCTAAAAATAATTTGACTAAAAAAGCCGTAACTTTAATGAAAGCAAGCTCAGATAATAAGGAGTCAAGTTCGTTAAATCAAAATCAAACTCTCGATGTATGAGGCTGGGTCACATTGTGGAGTCAGTTTTTCAAAGGAAAACATTTTTATTATTTGTAAAAAACTGAAATGGTATACTTGTAATATATGGATTTACTTATATGCAATCATTTTTACATACAAGTACTAGTGTTGCTGATTCTTTAAAATTGTTTTGACTTTGGCCTCTGGACGATTCTTAAGCCACAAAAGGGTTCAGAGTTTGATGTAGGTTTATATCCAAAATATAAACAATTGTTATCTGAATACACATCCATTCAGCTCGGTTATCTTTAATTTAAGTGCTTTGATATTAATTGTTTCAATGCATTCTCAAATCTCGGAAAATTTTTATTTAAATATTTGTGAGTTTTTAGTATTTTGAACAATAGCACCCTCAGGTAGGTAGGGTAGATTCAATTTTGTTCAAATCTTGATCCTTGGGGTAGGGTGGGGTCACAACAGGGGTAGGGGATTGTTACATAGAAATTAATTCTTTATAAATTTTCTTCTAAAAAACCATTTGACTAGAAAAGCTGAATGATATTTATTAGATAAACACAAGGTTACAAAGAATGGCAAAACTCGCAATCAGCTTTCAGATATTTCAAAACTTTAACTGAATGGCGAACGTTTTTTCACGAACTGTCAAAAATGATACGAGCAACGTATCGCAAGGAAGTAGCTTACTAGTCATGCGCGTGTATACCCTGTTAATTGTGTTTGGAAGGTGCATGTGCATGGTAGGAAGGTTAATTAAGATTACGGATTTGAGCAAGAAATTGATTTTCTTCTTCGTGTATGGCACGCACTATTGGTTTAGGTAATCATAGGTGTGATCCCATTACCGTTACCTCTTGGGGCGTTACAGTGCTATATGCACGGGAGGTAATTCATATACACAGGTAACGCTTTAACAGACTCCGCCTGGAATCGGTTTTCATTTAATACGCATAAATTTCAAACAAAACAAACATCAGAAAGATCTGTTAAAAATTAACACAAGTTTAGTTATTATTTGCAAACACATTTTTGCAATCCTATATCCTTTTTAATAGTAATTTTCATGTAATACAAACATACCCACCTCGATGTTAGATGCAAATAATAACACGGGGCTAAAATACAAGGTACACTTTTAATCGAAGTTCGTTTTGAAAATTAAAATTTGTGTACCATTATTCTACTTAAATGTGACTTTATTGACTGGAAAACTACTGAAATCATTTTAAAGTGCACATAAATATGGATATTGTATCGGACAAAGCAGCTTTAATCACACAAATTTCAGTAACTATGAGGTATATATATTTATAATTTTCACTAGAGACTTATCATAAGCGTAATGCATATCAATTTTTTGGTTTTAAAACATTTTAATTTTAACAAACATGACGGCCCTGATTTTAAAAGCCTTTATCACTCTATAGTAATCCAGACACACTGAACATTAACAACAAAAACTAAACTTTAAACTCATTGATGTAATAACAGTAACATTTAGTAGCGAGAATTTGACACAACCTCTTATATTAAGACATTACCCCTAGCATAATTCAGGAAAACACTACTTGCCAACAGGGATGATATCCCGAACACCTGGTACGATAACGCTCCCTACATGTACATAGTGTCTCACCTATATTTGCCCCCCCCCCCCCCCATCTAAGAGTGCAAGAAGGAATTTAAAATCTGATATAGGACATACCTCTAAAATGCCCTTCCTTCTACAAGTGGTTAAACACATTTAACTGGAAAGGCACCACCCAGGGGTAGCCATCCCTGAACTTGCCCATGCTACCCCAAGTATCAAGCTGTTCTTTTAGGAACAACTGAAGTAAAACAAAATCCTACCAGTACCGAGGATATATTTCCTAGAGTTTTAGGCACACCTAAAAGAAATGTTTCTTGCTAATCCGCAAATTCCACCAAATGAAGTATATACGAAATCATCCGCAACTCATGCCGTATTTTGTTTTACCGATGAAGCCACTGCCCCCTTCAATCACTGATACGCATATGCAATTATACACAAAAGAGAAGTATTCGATGAACCGAAAAAGATTTTTTCATTGTTGTCGAAAGACGATCAGTAAAACAGTAACCCCTGTTGAAGAGCAAAATAAGTTGTCAAGACCAATGCACAGTAATGAGCAGTATGGAATTAACCGACTACGACGTGATTCCTAATAACACAGAAGATGTTTTGGGGCAGAAGCAATCGTTAAATGTTTCATTCTAGACCACTTTCTGCTTTGATAGATAATTTACTTTACGATTTTTGTCTTAGCAAGGCATGTATCCTGGTTGTGGTTTTTAAATTGTGTCAGTACAAAAATATATCAAATAAAATTCAATATCTTTCCTCAGTGTTTACTTTAATACACCCAATTCTAAATAAAGATCCCTTGTATTTTGTACTATATTTAGACACGGAAACTGAAAATGCACATGTAGGCATGCACATGTAGGCATGTTTTATCAAACGAGTGATCGTGAAGAAATTAGTTTTTGTTAAAATTTTAAGAAATTCCTATATTAGATTCAGTTTGTTTTGTATATAGTCATGCAAATTGCATAAACTTTTATTTATAAATAAAAACAACACGAGACTTCTTAAAATGACCTTTAATCTATCGATTGATTAGACGAAACCGAAACTAAAACTGGTTGTTTTGGTGCATTTTATATAACCTGCACTTCAAAGTCAAATGAGGTAAGGATTACGATACGTTTTCCTTTAAACTAGATAAAAATATTGTAATGCTCATCAAAGTACATTTATTCAATATATTTGCTTTAGAATCTGTACACCGTTAAATAAAAAAAGGAAGGATAGCAAAATTTGGTGAAAAAAATCATTTTTTTAAAAGGGTCCTATCCTCTTTCAAGGATAGATGATTTTAAGGTATAACTCTATTATGCAAGTTGAAAAAAAGAACTGATTTCAATTTAATAGACTCAAATTTCATTAATAATAAAAAAATATACATGTCATCAAACTTTTGGAGATGTCAAATAAACATGAACTAAAGCATAATTTAGCATCAAAAACCGTACTTTTGTGTTAAAAGTAAAATATTTGTAGGCAGAAACTTGTTTAACTTGTTTAATTTTTGTAAAGTTTGTCAGAAAAGTAAAACCACAAACACATTTTAAAATGAATTGTTGGGATGTAAAAAATTATAGCATTTAGACATACAACTGAGAGAAAAGTCAGAAAAAGAGTTATTTACCCTTAGCATAGATAAAATGAATGAAAAACTTAAAAAACAATCAAGCTGCAAAAATATCTTGAACTTAACAGTAATTGTAGTTACTTCCTTGTGATTCTATTCACATAAAATATATAAAAATATCTTGCACGAATTTGAAAGAATTCAAAGTTTTAAAAAAAAGTATGACATCACAGAACCCTGGATCTACTTTAACGAGGCCGATTACAGTTCGAGTACGCATGCTTTTGCGCAGCGTTTCACTTGCACTGTGGCGTCATCTTTTTGTTTATATGACGCCATGGCGTTATGGTTTCAGCTGCAGACTATATATGGTCTGAGCCTTAAATGGCCCCCTAAAATGAACATTGTCATTTTACTGTAATTCTTTGTTTTATTTGTACGAATATGCATTTGGAGTTTTTTCATAATTTTCATTTTGATTTTAGTGCCCACAATTTAAAATATATGACATCATAATGTTTACCTTTTCCCGCTATTTTCTCATTTTTAGCATAAAATGGCTTCTTTTGAGGCAGTTTTTCTATAAGGAAACATTGAGCGACTACTTAAACAAACAAAATATTTTCACCAAAGATATATCTTTCCAATACTTACAAGTGACAAAAAGTTCGTTCTTGTTCAATGAGTCGCTCTATATTTCCCATTCGAAAAAAGATAAGAAAAATGTCAATTTTTGGTTGATTTTGATTGAATTATAAAAATAGCGTCACTTCTGACGTCAAATACTGCCAGAGAGTGCATATAAATCAAATGAATAGGTGAAAACATATTTCATGTCAACTCTTTTGTAAAATAACACAACAAATTAATGTACCTGAATCATTTTAAAAATAGCGAATTTTGGGGGCCAAATTTGACTAATCCCCCCCCCCCCCCCATCCACCCTTCTCAACCACTTATACGAATACAATCACAAGAGAAATAATAAGTGAATGAAACATCTGTTTTTATCTTTGTCGACATGAACAAATGTTAAAGTTATTCCTGTTTAAGAGTCAAAATAATTTTCAAGACCCCTGCATAGTATTGAGCAATACCGAATTACCGAATGATTAACATGATTTCAACATAACGAAGTAGCTGTTTTGAGGCAATGTAATTGTAAGATGTCTCATGTCTATACCCCGACTGCTTTGATAGATTAATTGACTTAAATCTTTGCAGTGTGCCAGTACAACACATCAAACAAATTAAATCTCTTACCCGATTGTTCGCTTTTATACACACACTATTGCTAGATATAGATCTTAGATATTTCACTTACGTGGTCTTATTATAAGGGCATTTTAATGTAATGCATATTTCATCGAATATGTGACCGTAACAGACAAGGTTTTGACAAAAACGTCAGATCATTAGATTTGTTATACTACTGTGTTGATTATAACTAGAATTTTTTAAAGGCAGTGAAAAAAAAGTTCAGAACACAACTTAATTTATATGAGCACAGTTTGTGAAATACTCTTTGTAATATGCACAATGGTCTAATATTAGCGATGACATAATCCTCTTGCTGACCTTTTAATATATAGGTGACAATCCAGTTAACCATTAAAGAATGAACCAAAGTAAGCAAATACCTAAAGTATTTTAAATATTAGTTTCTATAAATAAAAACACGGGACGTTTTAGTGTGATATTTTGTATAGCTATTGATTAGACGAAACCAAAACTAAAACTAATGGTATTTTGGGGGGGCTTTAATATAACCTACATAGTGCAGTGAGGTAGGTAATCAATGTAATGATACATTTTGTTTGCCTTTTTATGCTGTTTCTTTTAAAACAAGATTAAAAATTTTAAATGAATCATTAAAGTACTTTCAAATATAGATTTGATTGAGAATTGTTACACTTTTAACTGCACTTTTAATTGAGAAATGGGGGGGGGGTGGTAAAGCGAAAATTGCCTCATTAATTGTGACTGTTATATACAATAAGGAAAATAAATTAACTGTGTTAGATTAGACAACAAACTTGATATACTCTTTTAAAATGTCAATTCAATAAAATCATATGGTGTACTATTCACAAATCGGTGAGTTATCACGTGAAAACTATGAATAGCTTACGTATAATCCTTCACAAAACAGTAAGCGTATCAAGTGAGTGCAAATCGTTTTATACAAACTACTGCAAGACTCATAAGTTCTCCTCGATTATATGGCTGTTCATCCAGTTCTCGAAACACCTTCTTAATTTCTGTAGAATATGACAAAAAAAGGTATGTTGCATCAATGCGTCACAAAACAGGAATCTAGCGGTGCGTTTGAAGTTAAGTATTTATCAAGGTTTTGATACTTATTAATATACATGTGTTATGGTATAGTGGTGTTCTTGTCGGGTTTTATGTCGTGAACAACGACAAATGAAAGCCTAACCGAGAAATTAAAGAAAAAGTACTTACCTTACAGCGAATGATTGATAAAATTTTCTCCTCAAATTTTCTTTTGCTCAGTTTTAAATTTATCTCACCAAAATACTTAACAGAAGTTCTTAGATTACTTATATTTTGAATTTGTTAACGGTGTATACTGATAAGTTTTACGACACGACTCAACATTCAACTTTAAGTCATGACGTCATCAATGTGTACATTTACGAATTACAATCAAATTTGTGAAAAAAATTGTCCTCAGATTTTTTCAATTGTTTTTGGTCTACATTTCGTTGTTAAAATTTGTAATTTAGTGATTTCACTGAATTAAATGCACTTCATATTCCAAATGATTTTTAAAAAATCCCGCTGATGACCATTGTGTTTTGAGAAAAAGGACTAGCGCACCTACCCAGGATGACTTCTTTTGCTCTATTTTTCTCGACAACTTGAGGGGCCTTTTTAGCGTATTCAAGATTTTGTGCTTCAAGAAACATTCTAGTGCTAAACCAAAGGACGATATGCGGTAATTTGCATATTTATCCCCAAAATTAAAGTTCAATAGAGAGCTTTAAAGATAAGGTTGAATTTAGTTAAAATCAGGTAGCAATAAAGTATGTGAACGGTTATAACTCAAAAATGACATAAAGTAGAAATGGATATATTTTGATAAATTTGGAGCAAAATTGAGTGTTTTCCAACAGTTTTTCGTCTTGGAAACATCGAACGCATGCTTCCCGAAATACCATTTTTTACTTTGATTTGTATAGTTTTATGAACAAGAAAATGTGTTAAAATCATACTTGAACAGACCTGCACTCTATACTATCAACAACACGAATAGTTTTAAAAATTGTTATTATTTTCATTTGTAAGCACACTTGCGGGAATTAACCCATTTTTGTGACGTCATAGCTGAATAGTTATTAAAAACAATAATGACTAATATCAAGATTAATGAGATAAATATCCTCTGTATAATGATTTCCGAAGATTGGATTTGAATACGACACAATTTCAAAATTCATTAAAATTGGGGGCAGATATCTGACCATATCAAATATAGCCCTTCAAACCATTTATTGGTTGGCGTTTGTCATCCTCCAATGGATAGAATCAATACAGAGCTGATTATAAAGAATAGGTGTGTTGGCAAGGCTATAAAATGAAATGTCAGTCATACGTTCGACTGAATAGGTAGCTGGTTTGGGGATGTGGATCCCCACATTTGGTACACCTGTCTCTACACTTGCAGGGGTTGAATGCACTTGACACCCTTTTAATTGAAAGCAGTTGCCAAATGACGCTTGTGAATTACTGGCGAATTGACCCGACATGAACCCCTGAATGACCCCTAAACACCTCCCTATCTGACATGTGTGTAGATGTTTGGTTATATTGCTCTGCTAAATTTAGTAATAAGAGTTTTTAGTCCATCACCCCCATGATGAATATATAGGATATCGCTTTTTTGTAACCGGAATTCATCATTTAACATAAGCCAAAATGACCCTGTCTATTGGCAAAATATCTGATATTGTGAATGTACTTAAACATTTTCTTGGCTTTTCCTGGGAATTCTTTTCAGTATACAGAGATGTATATCATGAGTGTCGTTGTCAAACGTTGTTTACATCTTTCAAGTACTGTTTTAGCGAAATAATTGACCGTTTGAAATAACCATTTCAACTGTAAAAAGAAGGTTGGCCCGCAGGCTATTATTTGGTATCGCCTCGAAAAATATGGGAACATCCTCTTTCAAAAAAAGTTAGATAAGAATTGATTTTAATAAGTGTTTGCCTGTCTGCAAAACCTGATGATATTAACCATTTGGCTACAAAAACTAAACTTTTGTGGACGTATCATCGGGTAGAATCAAGTTTGATAAATTCATAACTCCCAGGGAAAGTGTTGGGCCATTGCTGGGAGGGGGGGGGGTTATTGTTTACATAGAAATAAATAAACATATTTTAAAGTCTCAGGAACATGAAACAAAAGGGGTTTAATGTTCAGTAAAAATATGTGCAAAAAGAAAAGAATATTTTTTTAAAACAAAAAACGAATGTTAACCAGACATTTCACTGTTTATTTTAGGTTATTGGCCTTTCGGCTGTGAATATGGATAACGCCTTTCACAACCAAAATGGAATTTTAGAGATTTTGTTTCCCTTGATATTAGATACAGGTATTTGCTATTCAATTTTATTTATTTGTGTGCTTATTGTCTTTCTGTTGTTCTTTTTAAATACATTAGTTTAAAAGTTTAATCCATGTTAATTCTTAATTATAGATCGGGTATTGATTGATCGAAGTTTTTTTTTCTGATACATATTGTTCTAAAACATATGTAAATTGTACTAAAGCATAACCGGAATCCGCCAGAGGCCATTCAGGTATGCTGGATAAAAACTGTAATATAATTTTTGCAACTTTATGCCATTTTACAAAATTGTTTTCTCTACACTTAGACTATCAGATGACAAAAAAATCATATGGTTATAATGAGAAATAAACATACTTTTGTGATGGCTCTATGATCCGGTAACAGAATTGGGGTTATAAAAATCAACACCTGAATGTAACATAAGACTAAACATAATGTAGATCACGATAAACCAGAATGATACACTCAGAAGGGATGGATGATATTTTCAATATTTGACGATTGTGTAATTAACACAGTATTCCAATGAATCCTTTTTAATCACACTTCCAGAACTCTAGAACGCATTTACTCGTAAGAATATCAGAAAACAAGACATAATTTCATGTGGACTCTAACGGTGAACGCCTAAAAGACACCAGTTATAGGTACCACGCATTCCCGCATGGGAGGAAATAATCGGTTGGCCTTCTATAATGGTTCATCCATACATTGTAGGCTGAACGAACAAAATTGTCGACCCCTTAGTAATAGACATTCCAAGACGAAACACATTTCAAAATCAACAACAAAATATTTCTTTACTTAAAGATAAGCAATCTTTGATTTTAACAAAAGTATTATATTTTTTATGAACAGTTTATAAAAAAACCCCGTTAAAATACAGAACAAACTAGATGTCATTAGACAGTAATACCTGCACCAAGTGTTTGCCCCTAAATACCACTGTTTTGTACCAGTTTTAGAAAAAAATGAAGGCCACATGAAATTTCCAGTAGTTTTAAAAAAGATTATATACCTTCCCATTATACACATGAGTGGCCCTTTATTTACAACTTAGGGTTAAAATGTTTGCATGTGAATTTTAGGTTAATCAATAAACTTAACATTTTATGTCATAGAAAATATTGTTTACAGGTCGCATTTGCGGGTACATGTAATAGTTTTACCAAGCTCTTCAAGCAGCTTGGTGGGTTTCACGTGGTGTACATACCGATATGTGTTTGCCATATGCAAAAAAGGATTAATTAACATACATGAACGTTTCTTTTATTCTGATCAACTTAAGGGATTCATATTGTGCTCTAATTCGATTATCATTATGATGTTGACCAATATAGGTAAGCATTATACATGTAGTAGCACAATATTTTGAGACACTGATATACATAAATTTTACTTTTACTTTCAAAATAAGTAATATCTCTTTGCCAGCATACTGTATTATCATCTTCTAATACATGTGTATTTGTATAAGCATTCGGTCATTTTAGTTGCAAAAGTTTAAACCTCATTTGCAAGACTTACACTGTTGAGTTCACCCCATACTGACCCTGTGACATTTAGCAGTTAAAATTGATAAAAATAAATTATTTAAAGTAAATGGTTATTTTCCACCCTCCCCCTCCCAATCAAACCTGGTTCTAAAGATTCAGAGATTTCTTAAATCCTTACATGTCTACTGTAGCAAATTTTAAATAATTTCTCGATTGGTATTATTTTCTAGATGCACAATAAGATTTTGGAAATTAATTGCTTTATAATTTTTAAGATAAACAAAAAGTTATATGTATCCGGGGCAATTGTAAAGTCTTCTAAACAAAGTAAGGCCATCATTAGGCTAGGAATTACGCACATAGATCAAACACTACAAATGAATAAGATAAAACTCACTTTTTAATTTCCAGTTCTGGAAAGTCAGGGTGTCTCCAAGGGGGTATAACCGTATACAATTGATGCACATTGACACAAAGATCATAAATAAATATGGTTTAGGGACTGAGATCTCAAAAGTTATCAAAATATATCATCATTTCCTATTTCAAGGGGTTATGTACTTTACACCATTTGATGCATCATAATGACATTAGAAACAAGAATATATATGGCTTAGTGGTGGGGATCTCAACAGTTTTCGAGATATTTAGTATTTTCCTGTTTCATGGGGTCAGAATCATCCAATAATGATACATGAAGATTAAATACCCCTTTTCTCTAATATAACTCATATAAACTCAATAGATCATTTGTCAGCTATGCATGCTGTAATGTGATGTGTAAGGAAAACAGTTCATAGCAGTTTATAAAACACTTTTTATACCCCAAATTATATTTTGATTTTGATGGATCATTTGACAATTAAAGGGGCATGGTCATGGTTTTGGTCAAATTCTTTTTTTTATGTTTTAATTATTAACAATGCTTTAGAAATGCATTTCTAATGATCATATAAAATTTGAGAGTAATTCTTAGAGTTATAGGCAAGATACAGGGCTCACAATTCTTTGTCATGTAAACAAGGCTCGTGCCCTGTTTTTGTTTACATAGGGTCAATATGCCAGTAAAAGATATTTTTCTTCCTTTTTTGTCTATCTTTGCTCTGTAACTCGCATATAACTCAACAAATAACACTCAAATTTCGGTTGCCTTTTAAAAATGCATTTCTGAAGCATTGTAAATATTAAAATCGGAAAAAAAAAGTTTTTGACCAAAATCTTTAAAAAGAATGTAAAGCATACATAGATGCAAGTTTTTTGTTTTTTTTTAAGAAAAAAAACCCGTCATTTTATTTACAGTTAAAGGAGGAATACATGCGCGGATCAAGAAAATAAAGTTCCGGGGTTGGGGGCAGTAATTTGAGTTTGCCGGGGGGGGGGGGGGGGGGGGGGTTGAGTCGTATAGGCAAATTTGTAAAGTTACTGATAGAGATTTAAATTTTAGAGAGGGTATCTATACCCCCTGACCCCTCTAGATCTGCGCACGGGATAAATGTAAATTTTGTGCTACTCTTCTACTACCAGGTTCAAATTTAATTTTTTCAAAACCTTATTGTACATCGATAGGACAATCCCTATCATATCCCAGGAGATGATTTGTCTATTCATTAAATCATAAGATGAGTTCTGGGATATAGGTTTTTTAAGGAGTGATAAACGTCAATTTTCTCTACTTTTTGACTTCCTGGATGGAATTTAAATTTTAAAACCTTATTGCACATCTTTAAGACAACCCCTATCAAATCCCAAAATATGATTTATATATATATTCATTATATCATAAGAGGAGTTCTGGGATCTAGGTTTGTTCATGAATGATAAACGTCAATTTCTGCTACTATTTGACTCCATGGATGCAATTTAAATTATTTAAACCTTATTGCACATCTACAGGACAGCCCCTATCATATCCTAAGCGATGACGTAGCTACTCTTAAAGTTGTAAGACGAGTTCTGAGAACCATTTTTTTTTTTTAGAAAACGTCATTTTTGTTGCTGCCTGATTCACGTAATAAATAAAAGAATTCTGAAACCTGGTCACATTTTAAATTGACACCTTTAATCATATTCTGGAAGATCTTTTGGGTACTGGTTGATATTTTGTTAAGTCATTTTTCAACCACCAAATTATCCCCAGGACAAAATTGATATTACCGAAACCTTATTGCACATCCATAAGACACCCCAAACATATTCCAATAGATGATTTGTTTATTGTTGAAAATGTAGAAGGAGATTTAGGAAGAAAGTTTTTTTTAAAAAACACGTCACTTTTTACCTATTATTTGTCCCCAAAGACTACCAGAAAATTTATGAAACTCTTTTATAAAACAACATGACACTCCAAATCAAACTCTAAAAGTTCAGTTTGCTGGTTTATAAAATGCAATAGCATTTTTAGAAAGTAAAACGTGACAGCCGGATGAACGAACGGAACAGGTTAACAACAATATACTTGAACTTACTTTAGAAAGTGCGGGTATAAATACCTTATTATACGATACACAAACCAAAGAGTTAGAAGTATAACTGTTTTAATTTCTGATTCTTGATATCTTCACAGAGACAAGCATCTGCTCTACTGGACAGCACGGACTAAATTTTAATTTTTAAGATGAACAGTTAACGTGTCACCCCAGCAGATAAAAACCCGGTACAAATATTAAAGATTAAACTTGCAAAACATGTGTAAGGAAAGAGTCTACTTATACTTCTTATCTCCAAAATACGTATAACATTTTCACACAAGTAATGGCATCAATTTGATCAAAATTAGCCATCTAGTTTTTGTGGCAATTCAAGATCATTATCTTTACCCTCAGCTTATGTTATTTAACAGATGTAATTACTCACATGATAAAGACATCTGTTATAATTAATTGACTTTATGTTCTGCAATTAACTGATGAATACATACAATATCTATCAGTTTAAATTAATAAGTTGAAACAAGTATTAAAATGACATGATTGCATACTTGGCATTACCTCTAATGTTCTTAATTTTGTATATATTCTTTATTGTTTCTATTGTTGTTATTGTTGTTGTTTTGTTTATTTTGCTTCCAATATTATACTATTTTTCAAATCTATTGAATTTATAGAATGAACGCTAAAAACTAAAACAATCGTAAATTGTTTCAAAAATGATTCTCAAAAATCACGCTTCTTATCATTTAATCACATTAGTTGCAAAATCTGACGTCATTGTTTTAGTTTTAAAAAGTGCATACTGAGATCATAAATATGTATAGACTACAAAACTTATTGATTCTTACAGTAAAGCAATTCATTTTTGCCAGTTAATATAAGAATGTCCCAAAACTCTCGACGCTCATGTTGAAACTAACTGTCACTGATAAAATATATAGTGAGAAGCTGTCTGTTTGTTAGCGTCTACACTTGTCTGTACTACAGTATGTGACAGTGTTTATATCTCTATCTCAAATTGTGGAATTGTGATGTGTTTGCACTGTGATGCACTGAAATCTAATTACATGTAAAGATATTAATTTGGATATGCAAGTTTGAATAATAAAAAAAATTAACTTTTAGAAAGTTCTTATAAATATTTGTACTGGTGTTTAATGATAAAATCATGTTATTTTCATACGTCAGTGCTCTGTAAAAAAAAACCCTTCTTACGTCATAAAATTAGATTACATTTTCTATACGAAGTGGTAAAATTGTCAGAAAAATAAAAATAAAAATATGATTATTTATTCTTATTCAATTTTGAACGTCGAAAACTTTCACTTATCAAAAATTTAATGCCACAAGATCTTGAAAAAAATGTGTATATCTTATCAGAGTGTGTATATGAGACATGTAGTTAATTACTAACCAAGATTTCTCAAAACAATGTATAGTCATGTATAAAGTAGGTATACAAAATAACCTGAATGAGATCTATTTGTGAGCTTGAGTTCAGTGGATCAAATACAATCATCAGATAAACGTGTAACGTATAATCTCTTTTTCAGTTTGCTCAATCACAAGTCATGGAAAGAACATTGTGGCGCAACTATTTAAAAACAAATCTAATTCCGAAGCAAATGGTAACAGCCATGAGGAAGTTCAAGAAAAAAACGAAAGTTCTGAAAATTTAGAGGAAGTTTTAGAAACACATTATTTAGAACTCTCTGATCTAGATGAAAATTTATCAGATGACAAGAAAGAGGAAGAAATTTATAGATTTACATTTCCGGTAGATAGCTCGAAAGAAACGGAAGAGTCGTCCTTTGAGACTGAAGAATTTTTTTTCTCCGCAAAAAGTGGAATTTATTCGCATGGAAAAACTGACAATCATTTTAACATCGGCGTGTTAGAATCAGAGAGAAGCAAAGTCTTCTGTAATGATGTTTCTTTAAGTGATGACAGTTTTGAGGTAGACTCTTCAGAATTGGACTCAGGCATCAGTTTATCAAAACAAGATCTTGGAGGTCATAGGTGGAACAAAGTAACCACTAAAACTGATACAATCAATGAGATTGTTGATCTTTTCCGTACAGTGAAGAAGTCAGAAAATACCAGTGAATATGATAAATGCAATGATTATTTGAAATCGAAGACAGCATATTCAATGGAAGCTGCAGATTTCCCTAAATGGACAAATGAAGTGAAAAATAGTGAATTTAAGCCAAAGAAAAAACGGACATCAGCAAAAAGAAGAAGCGAGAGAAGGGCACACAGATCTTTGAGATACATCATTGATTGGCAGACCAGTGTAAGAAGGAACCCCACGGTACTGTATGATGTACGACCGGGTATCAGTGACGGTAGAACCACCTTTCATGAGATGGCTCACAGCAGTAGTAATGAAAATTGTGAAGACAGCAGGGGTATAGTGAATGGTTTCGTAGCAGAAACACAGCCACATATTGCTGTACAGAGAACATCTATTATTGAAAGTGACCATGTCCAAGATACTTTAGAGATAGCGCTAGAACACCAGAATGGGATAGTAGATAATAAATCTTCACAGATAGTAAATAACAAATCTTCACAAGCGACAGAGGAGGGGGACAGAGAGAACGGCGCCTCATGTTTCTCGCCCCTTCAATCAGCCTCCGCATCAAATGACTTACCCTTGATGACAACAGAAACTCTCAGTAGTTTTTTCGACAGCGTGTCTCTGCTTTCTGTGTACGAAGCTTTTAGTTATGAGTGGATCCGCCTAAAGACGTTTAATGACTGGCCCCTAACTTCCATCTTTTGTACCACTCTCGCCCGGAAGGGTTGGGTTTCTCTTGGTGAGGGGGATAGAGCTCGCTGTTACATCTGCCATGTTGTCCATGAGGGATGGAGGATTGGTGACGACCCAGACCAATACCACAGCCCTAACTGTAGGTAAGTGTATCAGACCAATACCACAGCCCTAACTGTAGGTAAGTGTATCAGACCATTACCACAGCCCTAACTGTAGGTAAGTGTATCAGACCATTACCACAGCCCTAACTGTAGGTAAGTACGTCAGACCAATACCACAGCCCTTACTGTAGGTAAGTGTATCAGACCAATACCACAGCCCTAACTGTAGATAAGTGTAACAGACAAATACCAATTCAGTAAGTATATCAGACCAATACCACAGCCCTGACTGTAGGCAAGTGTATCAAACAAAAGGTAATTTGTCAGGTCTAAAGATATCGTGAATTTCCAAAAAATACAAACTTGATTTACAGCTCAGCTTTTTATTTGTTCCAAGTAGTTCTGCTTGTTATGATATTGCTATGTTTCTGCTTCAGATTTAAAATTGGTCAATCAAACAACATACCCATTTCCCGTGGGACCTCCAATCAAACTCCCAACATGGGGCAGATTTCACGAGACTATCAGCAAATTTCCTCCCCCGAGAATCTGTTATATCCAGAGATTTTATCAGGAGTGACCTCCTCTGTTGGCCCCCCTGGCCCTGTACAGGGATTATCTTACCAAGGATTGAACAGGCCCCAACAGGATTCCTTCCTACCCCAGGAGTCAAACTTTCAACCCAATGAAACAAACCTTCGACCCAAGGAGAACTACCCTCTACCCCAGGGGAACTTTTCTCGACCCCAGGAGTACTACATTCTACCACAGGGGGACTTATCTCGACTCCATAAGATGAGAGAGAATAATACAGCCCCATTGACTGGAAACAAGAAATTTACACTTAGTCAACTGGTAAGCGAAAAAAACGCTCAGGTTACTGTGCCCAAAATGAAATAAAAATAACTGTTAAATAAACCTCAATTTAAAGCACAAATAGCTCAACAGAGTTAAAGGAAGTCACATAGATCTGAAGTTTAGGCTCCAAACCTGCTGCAGCATGTAGGGCATTTTTTCTCCGTTCTTTTCTTTGTATCTTTCTTTTTAAGGAGATGATATTTTTGGTGTAAACAATAATCGCAAAGCAGGATGGTTTATGCTACATGATGATAGCTTATGTACATGTACTTCACAGATTTTGACGGGACTACCTACCAGTGAATCAGTTGTTGCCCCTAGAAACACTGACTCATCCAGACACACTGGCACCCCTACCCCACAGGTTCCTACAGACAATCTCCACTCCACTGCAGCCGCTGAGGCTCCCTCACCCCACAGTAAAGAGGCCCAGCTAGAGGCCCTCAAGAGGGACCCAATGGGAATTAACTTTGACCGCCCTAAGTACCCGTCGTACGCCATCCTATCAGTGAGAATCAGTTCTTACACTGACTGGCCCGCTGCTATGACACAGACTCCGCGGGACATGGCTCTGGCGGGATTCTTCTACGCTGGGTATGGAGATTATACCAGGTGTTTTTTCTGTGGAGGAGGACTGAGGAACTGGGAGGCTGGGAATGACCCCTGGGTAAGTGACCAGTTTGTGAGAGGGACTTAAGGTGGAAAAACAGAAAAGATGAAGGACAGACTCAAAGTTTGATGGAGATAAAAACTTGGATGGAGAGAAAGTTTAAAACTTGGATGGAGAGAAAGTGATATACATGTAACGACAAATAAAGAATGACAGACTAGCCAGAGGACAGATTTAAAGACTCAAATGAAAAATTGAAGGAGACAAGGACAAAGAGAAAGAGTAGTTGAATGACAGACAGACAGACAGACAGACAGATATAGGGACTGAACAATGGGGAAAGAATAGACATACCAGTTATATGATTAAAGAACTCATATGGGGTTTGAAAGACAAATTAGAACAGAGATGAACAGAAAGACTGACTGAGAATTGAAATAAAGAGGTGCTGACAAGGGACTGGTGTAGAGAGATAGAAAGAAGGACATACAAGTGGACAGATTTTATTTCTTAAATAAAATATTAAAGGAGGCAATTTAAGACTGAGACAGGCAGAACAACAGTTAGCAAATAGAGACTGACAAAAAGAGAAAAAAGAGACAGAGACAAGCAAGAGGACGGAGAAAGGATATAGATTTTAATTAATAAATCATGATTAAATTTGATGAAATCTCTTTTCCCTACATGTAACTTTAAAAAAAGTTCATATACTGAGATTTTCATAAAACATATCTTTTTTGTGTCTTTTCCTTAGGTTGAACATGCCAGATGGTTCAAAAAATGTGCTTTCGTTCGACAAAATCGTGGGCAGGAGTTAATAGACCTGGTTCAGAAACGTGCAGCAGAATTGGTAAGAAGCGTTGATCAGATTCTCAGAAATAATTGTTTATATTGAAATCATTGTGATTGCAAGAAAATTACTCAATTACTTTATCAGTCTAATCTTCATTAGAAATCTACAGGCATTTTTAGGAGTAGTATATGAATTGTCAATTTGTTTGATTATTACAATACGTTGTAAAAGTATCACATCATTTCACATTATTTATTATCCACTCAGGATGAACAGGGAAATCAGGAAGAAGTAGGAAACCAACAGACAAACACAGCTATAAGTATGTTAGAGAGAGAAAGAAGGATGGAAAGAAAAGAGGAGCAAAAAAAGAAGTGGAAAGAGAAAACGAGAACAGAGGACCAAGATGAGAGAATGAGACAGAAAGATGAGAGGAAACATAAAGAAGAGAGAAAAGATAGAAAAGGGACAGAGAAAGAAAGAAGAGGGAAGGAGACTGAAAAAAAGAGAGCAGAGGGCAAAAAAAAAGATAGAATCTGGTGGTGGGGAGGGAAGGGGGGCTAGGGTTAGGTGAATGAGAAAGAGAGGGGACAGGAAAAGAAATGGATAGCACAGGGCGAAAAACCATCTTTAAGCAAGTCCTTAAAGGTGGCTTAAAGGCTATACAACCTTTAAGCTGCCTTTAAGTCACCTTTAAGCAAGTGCTTATAGGTCCTTAATGTCCAAACTTCTTTAAGCTACCTTTAAGCCACCTTTAAGCAACTTTAAGTGGCATTTACGCTCTCTTTACACTGCCTTTACACTGTCTTTAGTGGCCTTAAGCTTTAAGTCAATATTGATCAAGCTGAACAATAAAAACATATATTTAATGCAAAAGCTCTTTTATAGACATGGGAGGGGGTCATCCGAGTGATAATATAATTTCCAAGGAAGGGGGGGGGGAGTGTTCCAGGCGGTTTTAATCGTCGCTCCATTAAACACAGATCGCTATCATCAGCACCGCTCCGATGGACACAGATTCCTTTATAAAATTCTTTATAATTTTTGGGGGGTTTCAAAATTATTGTAGGGATGAGCGCAGTCTCTGTATCTTAATATGTGCATAAAACTAATTAAAGTATGTTTGTTTCCTATTATAAATTAATCGGTGAAAAAAATAAATATCTCTCTCTCTCTCTCTCTCTCTCTCTCTCTCTCTCTCTCAGTTCATCCGGTTATTAAACAAAATAAAGATAATGAACCAAAAATGCATGATTTAATTTGATAATCGGTTTAAGGTTTGTATTTTTTTTTTCAATTTTCATTATTTCTAACTCTAGATCTGTTAGATACATGTTAAAGATGAGAAGACTCTCAACTGCCTTTGTTATATCGGGCAGGATATTACTGCTTTGTTTGTCTAGACATAGTTTTGTTCGTTTGTGTATATCTAATTAGAGTCTATTGTTTGTCCAACTTAAGAAAACCCGTGGAACTAACACAGAATATACAAGATATACACAACAGTTGTGTCGTGTGCCCAGGTGCATGTTTGTGTATATCTAATTAAAGTCTACTGTTTGTCCAACTTAAGAAAACCCCTGGAACTAACACAGAATATACAAGATATACACAACAGGTGTGTCGTGTGCCCAGGTGCACGTCAGGGTTTCTAAAGGCGTTGAATCTTAGTATGTACGAGTATACGATAAGTCTAGTGAATAAAAAATAATTTACATTTGTAATTCATTTTCAAAGTATTATTTCCTAGCTCTGGGTTTCAAAGATGTTACGTCTACAAATTAACGATAC
The DNA here is from genome assembly GCA_015776775.1 of Magallana hongkongensis. Classification (NCBI taxonomy): domain Eukaryota; kingdom Metazoa; phylum Mollusca; class Bivalvia; order Ostreida; family Ostreidae; genus Magallana; species Magallana hongkongensis. The sequence goes on from CM027471.1 coordinate 5,076,601, forward strand.
ATGTATGTAAGAGTAAAATCTTGAGGCTAATTAATTAATGTACCGGTGATCATAAATAGGGGTTGATTATTTAAATATATGTATAAGGGTAAATATGTCAAATATACCCGGCCTGGCACATCATACAATTGTATGTACAAGTCATTTGCAATTGCCACTGCAGTAAATACGTCACCGGTAATTGGTAATTTTGTTTGTTATGGAATTGATAGTTTAAAAATCATAGAATTACATGTAAATATTTAAACATATTAGAACGGCGCCGCGATCATGAAAACCGGGAAATTGCGGGAAATTGAACAAATACCCTAATAGTATCAAAGCATTTAATAAAAGAAATGATTTCATTTTTTTTTCTTACATTTTTATAGCTATAAATTAGATGAACGTATATCTACTCGGTTTAAATTTATTAACTAAGAAAGCCTACTATAGTGAACCTAACGGTTTCCATTTAGGTACAATATATTTTTGTTCACTGAAGACCAAGTTCCGTATTTCATTCTAAATACATGCATGCATGTAATTTATAAATTAGATATAATTGATTGTTACAAACTGAATCAATTGTTTGTCAAAATCTTTTCAAGTAAACACATTCAATACAGTGATTCAATATCCACTGATATATAGGATATAAAAACGCTCATATATATGTAAGTTGCCGTGGCGAAGAGGAAGTGTGGTGATGCTAGTAAACTAAGGGTCCCGGGTTCAATTCTCGCCGTGTCCCGTTTTTTTGTGTTTTTTTTTTTCATTTTTCTTTCTAGAACAAAAACCGGTTTAATACCTTTTCTTTCATTAAGTTTATACATTTTGTTGGAAATTAAGCAGAATATTGAATTAATTTTTTTTAATGGCTTAAAGGTGGCTTAAAGGTAGCTTAAAGGTGGCTTAAAGGTGGCTTAAAGAAGTTTGGACACTAAGGACCTATAAGTTGTCCTTAAAGGTGGCTTAAAGGTGGCTTAAAGATAGTCTTTAAGCTGCCTTTAAGCCATCTTTACGCTTTCTTTAAGCCACCTTTAAGCAACACATATAGCTTAAAGGTGGCTTAAAGATCGTCTTTAAGCTACCTTAAAACATCTTTAAGCTATTTTTAAGGAGGACTTAAAGATGGTCATTCATCCTGTGTAGACAGACAGAAAGGTGGCAATGCTAGAAAAAAACCAGAAAGGAAAATAAAGAGCAGGGAATGAGAAAGGGTTGAAATTAAAAGAGGAGAAAAGTAATGTTAGAGAAGGGTCTCAGAGAGGGAGATGGGAAAAAAGAAAGAGCTGAAAAATAGCGTTAGTGAGAGAAAGTTTACAAAGTAGCAACAGACAAGGCATGCACGTACTATATACAGACAATTCATAAGAAGTGGTCTCTGCAATTGATTCAGGTTATCAAAATAATCATTATTATTATACAGATTATCAAAAAATACCGTTATATTTGATTGGTAAGGAAGTACAATTGTATGTACAGGTAGATATTGAAAAAATGTCAGTACAGGGTGACTTATTATTGGGCATTGAATAACTCTTATACATCTAAATGCTTGGTAACTATTGTCTTCATACTATGTCAACTTTTATTATGATACATACTACCTGTGTGATATTTTTACGTATTGCTGACATTCACAATATCTGTTTCATCATAGGTGACCCGAATTCCGCCCAGGCAAAGGAAGAGAAGGTGATGAGGTCGCCGGCGGTAACCACCATCAAAGAGATGGGCTACAGCGAGGACAAGATTAAAGCCGCCATCCACACCATAAAAAGCCGGCTACCCAGAGGTAAGACTGTCAGTCAATGAAATGACAAGAAAAATGTCCCTGGTGTTGGTTTATATAACATTGATATTGATATTGAGGCTGCCTATAGGTTGGGTTGTCTTGTACTAGAGAGTAAAAAATGTCAAAAGTGAATGGTTGTGTTGATTTTTAAGTGGCTGGCCTATTGAAGGTGGAATGGGATGCCTTGAGATATCATATATCAAAAGGCTATGACAATAGTACATCAAATTTTCATAATTTTAAAAAAAATTCAAATTGTAGAATATTTGACCATAAAATGCATTTTCAACGATTTTTCCGGGGTGATATTCTATCAACTTCCTATAATTTAATTTTTTCATTGATTCCCAGGAAAGCACAAGGTCTCAGCCCAAGAAATTATGGAGGTCATTTTCGAATCAAACCAATCAGAATCAGAAACACCTGTTGGCCAATCAGAAAGAGTATCTGAGAACCCTACCAACAGTACCAACCAATCAGATTCTTCAACTGAGAACACAGCTCATCACATAATCCAATCAGACCCTGCTCCAGAAGGAAATCTAAATTCTACAAATGAGGATGCCTCTGCAATGGACAATTCTAATGCTGGTAAATGAAATAACTTTACAAATTTGAGTATTTTTTAAGGTAAAGGCTGTGAGTTCAAAGACACAAGTAATAGGTAATATCCTTATCTGAAATTCAAAACCTCAGGGTATTTAAAAGGGTATATTTACATTCCAAACATTTTTTGCATGTAAAGTGTGCGAAAAGGTAGTGCAGTTATAAGACCGTAACACACACAAGGTACTCAAAGGTTAAAATGACGAGTTTTATTATGACGTCACAAACATTGAACGCTGTAAAATGCAACGTCACAAGCGAGAATCAAAGTTCACGCTTGCGGCTGTTACAGTGGCTCTTCCATTATTTGAACTTACCCTTAGGATAAAAAAGAAGTTTTTACCTATAAATCACATTTGCAGACAAGGCAAGAAGTAAAAAAAAATGTAAATATAAGCATTGAATCATTATTTTTGAAAGATATAGTCACATAACTGCAGCGGTGTGTGCATACAAATTTACATAACGCGCTAGCGCGCGTTACTCAATTTGTATGCACACACCGCTGCAGACTATATCTTTTCAAAAAATAATGATTCAATGCTTAAATATAGACCAGAAGCTAAATTTTCAAAAAAAAATTAAACAGAAGGTATTTGGAGTGTCCTTTTGATAATGCTGCTTACCTTTTACTTGTCCTAAGAAACAACTAGTTATAGACTTAATATAAATGATATCTTACGGTTCACAATGAACTGTAAACTTAAGTGTTATATACCAGAATTGTTCATTCTAGAAGACTCAATTAAGGAATTGTGGCAAATGTTTCTGAAAAAAAATTAAAGCAAAATATTTTTGTACAGAACTGATTTCCCTGAAACAAGAGAACTCTAGCCTGAAGGACCAGATTCTATGTAAGATCTGTATGGAAGAGAAAGTGTCCATCGCATTCCTACCGTGTGGACATCTCGCCTGTTGTGAGGATTGTGCCCCCGCCATGAGGAAATGTCCGGTCTGTAGGGAGTTTGTGAGACATTATCTTGACGCAATTTTAGTTTTGCCGTCGTAATGGAGGAAGCAAAATAGTCCATAGACAGATACCTAAAAATAAGCAATGTTAAAGAAACATGCTACATTAATTTTAATACACAAAACGCTCGGTGTATGTTTCACGTGTATCAAATTAATGCATTTTTGAATCATCATATCCATTCGAGTGAAAACTAATGGACGTTTATCCACGTAGAGTTCTCTAAAAATCAACAATAATATTCTGTTTTCGACGTATCAATAGAGTATCTGAATCCATCCTAAAGTTTTAAAAAAAATATCGCATAATTATCTAACAACTACAACATTAAGATAATATTTCATTGCGTCTCTGACTTTTTAACGTGTGGTTAAAGTTCTAAACGTATGGGCACAAAATATCCGAGTTCTCTCTAAGTGTTTTTTACTTTAATATTTTCTCCATATCAGCTAAGGCAGCAATTTATTTTATAACAATAGTCCAGTATTCCAGTTTCCTATAGCTTAAATGTTAAAGGTGACCTTCTTAGATTTTCATAGCCCATGCTTTTGCCCATTCGCCCACATTTGATTATAAAAGGAACATTTGGGAAATTGCATTTCGAAGCAAATTTTCTTCAAGTTTCAATATGTAATAAGAATATTATTTTCTACCTACTAATATCTAAGAGACATTAAATTTTACCGTAAGTTTTTAAAAGAATCTTTTCAAGATAAAAAAGCACTCAACATAAATTGCAAAAAACAAAAATAATGAAAAATAGTATACATTGTTAAAAATTTATGTGAATTTGTTTTCAAAGCATGTATTTATTTTTAAAAATATTTTAGTCTGTTACAAGTACCTTTAATGCTTCACGTAATACAAATAGCGTCAACAAATTCAAAATTGTGACAAACGCAACCTTTTCGTAAAGAAAAAAAGTTTGTTTTTTTTGTTTTTTATTTATTTTTATATCATAATTTTTTGGCGATCTTGCATTTAATCGTTAACCGTGTTATGAACAAGATGTATTTTATGGATGCCAAGGGAAGCAACTCTTATGCCTTTGACTGACGTAATCTGTAAGTAAACTTGCACAATGAACTATTCTTATAAAGAAAATGTTGTGCAAAATGTACTGGGAGGAAAGATATTTTTCTTCTTCTGCGCAAAAATTTGTTGATTCTATAATTTTTTTCTATAGTTCATTAAGGAACAAAATAATATGGATATGAACTGAAATAATATTAAATGCTTTTGATCTTAATAATGTTATTGGTTGCAAGCGACAAGATCTGTCATTGTTATGTACTTTATAGCATTGAATGATTTATTTTTGACGTCGTCGTGTCAATAACTGCCGTCAGGTGAGCAGATAAATTGAGTAACGCGCGTTAGCGCGTTATGATAATTTGTCTGCTCACCTGACGGCAGTTATTGACACGACGAAGTCAAAAATAAATCATTTAATGCTTAAATTTACATTCTCTTACTGAAGAAATCAATTGTTTACTTAAATAAATCGATATAAAGTGCAGATCACGGAGGGAGTGAATGAGTAACAGCAAGAACAGCTGTTTTGTAAAACCGGTGTAAACTGGTTTTCACATAGACTGTTGAGATGAGATCGACGAGCATGAAAATATAATCCATGATAAATAACTCTTGAAATGTTGCTTTTAACAATAAAGTGAACTTTTTTGTTGAATAATTATAAAACATGGTGTTTTGACAACATTCATGAAATACATTTTTTAACTGATAACAAATAAATCACTGTTTGAGAACTACTTATGTAAATTACTCGTAAATTCATACGCAGTGAATAGGTGTTGCATTTAGAGGCATTTAAACATCACGGAATTTAATGGAAAAACACAGTAAAATGTAAATATAATATAATGAACTAAAACTTAAAAGGAGTTCATTTCATTAGACGAAATTTTGACTTTGGCAGAATGGTTTTGTTTTTATTATTTCATTTTATCATTTCACCTACATTTTCAAGATATTTAAAGAAAATAAATGCAAGTGTTATACTTTTAAGCTTTATTGTAAATATCAAATGGATGACTTGTAAACTGCATGAAGGAAAGCAAACCATGATACTAGCTTTTAAAAAAAAATGGTTTTGAAAGATATCAGATTTTAAAATGGTTTAAGGAAAAGAAATGTATTATTTCATTGTGAGGATTGATAGAATTAATTCTTACTTCAAAAATTGGTAAAAAATGTCTTTTATTTTTTCCGAACTGCCGGCAATGGTTTTGGTAGAAATTATTTTAAAAACATTTTACGAAAAGTAATACATCAACGAAAGAGAAAAGTTTTCCCTTTTTAGCTCACCTGAGCTGAAAGCTCAAGTGAGCTATTCTGATCACTTTTTGTCCGTCGTCCGTCTGTCCGTCCGTCCGTCTGTCCGTCCGTCTGTCCGTCTGTCTGTCCGTCTGTAAACTTTTTACATTTTGAACTTTTTCTCTAAAACCGCTTATCCAATTTCAATCAAATTTGGCACAAAGCATCCTTGTGGGAGGGCGAATATAAATTGCAGAAATAAAAGTCCGATCTGTATTCAAAGCGGGGAAAACCTTGAAACTGTAGAAAAAGGGGGGTGCATTTTTAGAAATCTTCTTCTCAAGAACTACTGATTCCAATTCAACGTAGTTTAGCATAAATTATCCTTATTGGAAGGAAAATATAAATTGCAAAAATTAAGTGCTAATTCTGTTTCAAATCTGAGTTATTACGAAAATAATAATAAAGGAAAGACGTGTTTCAATCAGTTTAATAGTTTCGGATTCGGCATCCGGTAAAATGGGTAGACAAGACTTGGCCTGGGCAAAACAAAAGATTGGCAGTTACTTATCTGCCAATCTCATTAAAATTTCAGGATATTTGATGGACAAGTATATTTGTATTTGCTGTAAATATTGCTGCAAAATAATGCGTATTTGGCATTGACGATTGCCGATCTGCCCCGGCTTTTATTTTGCCACGGCCCGGGTTTGCGTACCCATTTTACCAAGACTCGTATTCCATACTTCTAAAACGAGGTTCTTTGTTTAAAGCAGCCATGACATTATACGAAAAAGGGTCGATCTGACTATGATGAGTTTGCTTGTTGTGCAACAGTTCGCGAATGAAGGGAAATTTTTGAAACATGCAAAATATATTGGTGCCGATTTTGTGAAGTAAATTGAGGCTAAATATTTCAATGCGTTGACAGTTTTCACACATGACGTTAATTGGTGTTAGCTTGTTCTGATTTTCGTTTCGTTTTCATTATTTATGCTTTGTAACCTGGTAACTATCGTCTTTATTTCGTGATTTTTACGTATCAAATCAAACAGAGACTTCGGTAAATCAAACAGTTAACCGTTTACCTGTGCAAATTAAGCAAAATCTGATGTATCAAAAAAGTACTGAAATACAATTCATTCTATCGGTAATTCGGCATTATCTTTTGCGTAATGGTAGATTAATGCAATAGGTTTTGTTGAGATGCTTGGCATTTTCTCGAGTTTATTCAGTTTAAATAGAGTTTGATATCGCTGTCGGAAATATGTAGGTATATGTACATGTTTAAATATGATTCATTTCGAAAAAATAAATTGTGTTCTTTATTTGTTATAGTGCATGTTTCTTGTGTTTAAGTGTTTACAATTTCTATTTACTAACCATATTTGAGTGTTAAGCTTCGAATTATAAGCAAGACACAGAGATTTGCTCACAATTCTATGTTTGTACACAGATCTTAAAAACTAAAGATTTAAAAAGTAAAAAAAATTGTCAAAATTTATTAAGAAAATTTTCAAAGTCTGTTCTTCCAGAAACAAACTTTAACAACTTATTGTATTGTAAACTTAACCTTTTTTAGCTCACCTGAGCCAAAGGCTCAAGTGAGCTTTTCTGATCACAATTTCTCCGTTGTCTGTCGTCGTCGTTGTTGTCGTTGTTGTAAACTTTTCACATTTTCATCTTCTTCTCAAGAACCACTAAACAGATTTCAACTAAATTTGGCACAAAGCACCACTAGGTGAAGGGAATTCAAGTTTGTTCAAATGAAGTGCCACGCCCTCTTTAAAGGGGAGATAATTGAGAATTATTGAAAATTTGTTGGTATTTTTTAAAAATCTTCTTCTCAAAAACTATTCGGCCTGAAAGCTTAAACTTGTGTGGAGGCATCATTAGGTAGTGTAGATTCAAGTTTGATCAAATCATAGTCCCCGGGGGTAGGGTGGGGCCACAATAGGGGGTCATGTTTTACATAGAAATATATATAGAAAATCTTTAAAAATCTTCTTCTCAAAAACTATTAGGCCAGGAAAGCTCAAATTTGAGTGGAAGCATCCTCAGATAGTGTAGATTCAAGTTTGTTCAAATCATGGTCCCCGGGGGTAGGGTGGGGCCACAATTGGGGGATCAGGTTTTATATCGGAATATATAGAGGAAATCTTTTAAAAATCTTCTTCTCAAAATTATTTGGCCAAGAAAGCTCAAATTGGCATGTAACCATCCTTAGGAAGTGTAGATTCAAGTTTGTTCAAATCATTGTCCCTGGGGGTAGGGCGGGGTCACAATGGGGGATAAATTTTTATAGATAGAGAAAATCTTTAAAAGTCTTCTTCTCAAAAATATTAGGCCAGGAAAGCCCAAATTTGAGTGGAAGCATCCCCAGATCATATAGATTCAAATTTGTTTAAATAATAGTCCAGTGGTATGGTGAGGCCACAATGGGGGATGAATTTTTACTTAGGAATATATAGAGAAAATCTTTAAAAATCTTCTTTTTAAAGACTATTTGGCCAGAAAAGGTTTAAAATTGTATAGAGGCATCCTCCGGTAGTGTAAATTCAAGTTTGCAAAATCACAGTCCCTAGTGGTAGGGCGGGACCGTGATGGCGGTTTGAATTTTTACATAGGAATATAAAGAGAAAATCTTTAAAAGTATTCTTGGAAAGTTTTCGGTTCAAAACTCAGTACTTAGTGTGAAAGCACAGGTTATGCAGATTTAAGTTTGATGAAACCATGATTCCCTAGAGAAAAGTGGGGCCATGAAATGGGGGGGGGGGGTATATAGAAATAGACAAAAATCTTCTTACAGGTACAACAACAAAAGGGGCTTGGTATTTACCAAAAAATAAGAGGTGGATAAAAATTGGCAGATTTTCAATTTTTTTTAGCAAGATCTACTGTACTCAGTTGTCAAGATATTTTGATACTGTAATGCTAATTTTATCAGAATGAAGGCAATTGTAGCTCAGGTGAGTGATGTGGCCCCTGGGCCTCTTGTTTGTATTTCCTTAAAAAATTGGGTTAATAAATAATTCTTATTTTTTATTATTGTGTTGTTATTACATATCATTTTATGTCATTTTATGTAATGAAAATAATGTCAGTCATCTGACAAAGCCTACTTATTTTTTGGTTTTTAGTTCTTTTAAAAATGTTTGAAATTTTGTAAGGCCCACTTGCGTCCAAATAATAATACGTCATTTAAGTTTATTGGACCTTAAACTACAACTTCAATACGTGGTATTATCATAGGCAAGGACACTAATGTGGGTGGGTGGGTGTGTGTGTGTGTGTGTGACAAAATTGCACAATCTCTGTCTGGAAGGAAAAATTAGAACAGAGTACTAGTTTGGTATTTTAAAATCTGAATCGGTTAACTAAATTTATAACTGTCGCATTAGCATTCTGATTGGCTTCCATAACACAGTGTGTGTGTGTGTGTGTGTGTGTGTGTGTGTGTGTGTGTGTGTGTGTGTGTGTGTGTGTGTGTGTGTGTGTGTTTGTAAGCACCTGAATACCACTACACGAGTATGAATACACACGTTTTATCCCACTACATTTTTTCTTCCCACTACATGCACCCGTGTAGTGGGAAGTAAAATCGTTCGGAAACGTTATTTCTCATCGTACTTGATTCAAAAAATATAAAATCGTACTATGTTTGGGTTTCCGGTGTGTATGTGAATTTTTTGACACGCATCGTGGAGTCCATAAGAGTACTTTACACACTTTCCTCCATTGGATATAAATAGCGCATGCGCAATCGGAACTTCCTACTCGAAGATGGAAATAATTGTTTACAGTAAGTATCATTTTTTCTTCGATATCTAGGGAATTATATCATTCTATTCTAATAGATAAATCTGGTAAACGACTATAACAAGGTCAGGCATTGTTTTCCTGTTAAGTTTTTCACTGATAAGAGAACACGAGATCTAATTTTGACATCATGCGAATGCCATATTCATAATCAAAGAAGGGATTGTAATTTATTTAAAATTAAAATGTGTCTATTTTATTTCAAGATTTATCTAATTATGGAACAGATTATTACTTGTATTTTAAGGGATATATCAGTACCTTCTTAGTGGCCGAAATTCGGCCCCATTCCTAATCAGAAATAGGTGATATTTCCTCAATTTAGCGGTATTTTTTCCCAACTGGTTAACACTGAGTCTATATTTAATTCTTTTAAATAAATAATATGTATTAAAAGCAAAATATGTGATCTTTTAACCTCAATCAGCATAGCTTTTATCATAATACCTGTTTAAAAACATTCTGTAAACATTGCCAACTTTTAATCCTAATTTCCTCTATCTTTCTAAAAATCATAATGCTGTGTTCTATGTAAAGGATATAAGCCAAAAACTGTCCATTCTGTGAGAGAAAGAACTGATCGAGGCCCGAAGGGCCAAGATCAATTCTTTCTCTCACAGAATGGACAGTTTGAGGCTTATATCCGACTTAAAACATTCTCCTCTTTTGTTTTAAGAATGGACTTCAACAGGTACACCAGTAGACAATGAAAATAGAGCTATTTATAACCACCCCAAACAAAAATGCAGTCCTGAGTAGAATTCTGTTTCTATTGTCTTCTTAGTGGACAGGTACAGGTGACTTTTAGGTATAACTTGAACTGCATGATTTTTCATTCATTCACACAACTTGTGTTTTAGTATCGGGATGTCTTCCTCTGATGGAGAAAGCATTTTCTAAAAATAACTCAGTCAAAATGCAAGTATGGTTATGAAAATCATCCAAACACGGATGGTGTTCTAAGTGACATTCTAGATATGGAGGCTGGGCCAGATTTTGATTTAATTCAGAACTGTGTCTTTTCTGATATCTCTGATGAAGATATGATTAACGCCAGTCAAGAGGTAGAGAGCAATAATAGGTTTTTAAAACCTCTGAATCAGCAGGATTTGGATGATTAATACGGAGTGGTTTATCTAAGAAAGCGGAGGCAAAGTCAAATCTGGATTTTCCTGATTCCATGTATACATATGTACCAGTGCATTTGAATTATTTTACAGAGTTGTGTCAATTCATTTGGATTATTATACTAGTATATCAAAGCATGCTTAATTAAATTTCATTTTGTTCTCAGATGTATGGCTTTGCATGGTATTTGTTTTATTACACGTCACCTGTACCTGTCCAATAAGTTTACAATTACTATCCATTATTTTTAACTGGGCAGATTTCACTGTCCATTCTTTAAAATAATGGACAGTTTTTGGAAACTTATTGGACACTTACAGGTAACTTTTTGGATTTGTTTTCAAATCTACAAGTACTTTATGCTATATAATAGTTTAAAATAACAAAGGATTGCATAACGAAAATGTTTTAAGGAATCGTTATGCTGTTTCCACATACATGTACTTGATTGATATACCTTATCAATTGTACAATTTCATTAAAAATACGGATGAATTACGTTACATAATTATATTAATACAAACATATTAGGAAAAGTTACTTTAAAAAAGTGATTTAGTAGGAAATACTGATTTTTATCATTAAAATGAAAAGTATGAGTTTTCTCATGGGGTTAAATTTCAAAATAAATGATATTTACTTAAGCTAATGGTGATTATTTCTCAATATTAGTACGATCTGAGATAAATTTGGGTACAGATAATGATCCAAAAAGATTTAGAGGGTTTCCTAAGTGATCAAGTGTACAGATTGATTTTAGAACGTTAAAATGAAAAGTACAGGTTTCCTCATTGGGGTCTAAGTTCAATAGGAAAGGATTTTTACTTAAACTATCGATGATTATTTCTTAACATTAGTGTAGTTTAGGATAAATTAGGGTACAAATATTGATTGAAAAAGATTTAGATGGTTTCCTAAGTGAATAAGTATACTGAATTCATAACGTTTAAATTAGAATTATGGGTTTCTTCATGGGAGTCTAAGTTCAATAAAAAAAGATTTCTACTTCAACTAATGGTGATTATTTCTTAGTATTAGTGTAATTTAAGATAAATTAGGGTACAGATATTGATTAAAAAAATTTAGGGGGGGGGGTTTCCTAAATAAATATTATACTGATTTTAGAACGTTAAAATGAAAATTAAGGGTTTCCTTATGGAAGTCTAAGTTCAATAGGAAAGGATTTTTACTTAATCTAATGATGATTATTTCTTAACATTAGTGTAGTTTAGGATATATTAGGGTACAAATATTGATTGAAAAAGATTTAGATGGTTTCCTAAGTGAATAACAATACTGAATTCATAACGTTTAAATTAAAATTATGGGTTTCTTCATGGGAGTCTAAGTTCAATAGGAAAGGATTTTTACTTAAACTAATGGCGATTATTTCTTAGTATTAGTGTAATTTAAGATAAATTAGGATACAAATATTGATTTAAAAAATTTAGGGGGGGTTTCCTAAATGAATACTATACTGATTTTAGAACGTTAAAATGAAAATTATGGGTTTCGTTATGGAAGTCTAAGTTCAATAGAAAGGATTTTTACTTAAACTAATGATGATTAATTCATAGTATTAGTGTAATTTAGGATAAATTAGGGCACAAGCATTGATTGAAAAAGATTTAGGGGGTGTCCTAAGTAATCAAGTATACTGATTTTATAACGTTAAAATGAAAATTATGGGTTTCCTCATGGGAGTTTAAATTTAACAGAAAAGGATTTAACTTACACTAATGGTGAAAATTTCTTAGAATTAGTGTAATTTAGAATAAATTAAGGTACAAATATTGATTGAAAAAGATTTAAGGGGTTTCCGAAGTGATTTAGTATACTGATTTAAGAGCGTTAAAATGAAAAGTATGAGTTTCCTCATGGGGGTCTAAGTTCAAAAGGATAGGATTTTTACTTAAACTAATGATGATTAATTCATAGTATTAGTGTAATTTAGGATAAATTAGAGTACAAATATTGATTGAAAAAGATTTAGGGGGTGTCCTAAGTGATCAAGTATACTGATTTTATAACGTTAAAATGAAATGTATGGGTTTCCTCATAGGAGTCTAAGTTCAATAGGAAAGGATTTTTACTTAATCTAATGATGATTATTTCTTAACATTAGTGTAGTTTAGGATATATTAGGGTACAAATATTGATTGAAAAAGATTTAGATGGTTTCCTAAGTGAATTCATACTGAATTCATAACGTTAAAATGAAAATTATGGGTTTCTTCATGGGAGTCTAAGTTCAATAGGAAAGGATTTTTACTTTAACTAATGGCGATTATTTCTTAGTATTAGTGTAATTTAAGATAAATTAGGATACAAATATTGATTTAAAAATTTAGGGGGGGTTTCCTAAATGAATACTATACTGATTTTAGAACGTTAAAATGAAAATTAAGGGTTTCCTTATGGAAGTCTAAACTCAATAGGAAAGGATTTTTACTTAAACTAATGATGATTAATTCATAGTATTAGTGTAATTTAGGATAAATTAGGGCACAAACATTGATTGAAAAAGATTTAGGGGGTGTCCTAAGTGATCAAGTATACTGATTTTATAACGTTAAAATGAAAATTATGGGTTTCCTCATGGGAGTCTAAATTTAACAGAAAAGGATTTAACTTACACTAATGGTGATTATTTCTTAGTATTAGTGTAATTTAGAATAAATTAAGGTACAAATATTGATTGAAAAATTTAGGGGGGGTTTCCTAAATGAATACTATACTGATTTTATAACGTTAAAATGAAAATTATGGGTTTCCTTATGGAAGTCTAAGTTCAATAGGAAAGGATTTTTACTTAAACTAATGATGATTAATTCATAGTATTAGTGTAATTTTGGATAAATTAGTGCACAAACATTGATTGAAAAAGATTAAGGGGGTGTCCTAAGTGATCAAGTATACTGATTTTATAACGTTAAAATGAAAATTATGGGTTTCCTCATGGGAGTCTAAATTTAACAGAAAAGGATTTAACTTACACTAAAGGGTGATTATTTCTTAGTATTAGTGTAATTTAGAATAAATTAAGGTACAAATATTGATTGAAAAATTTAGGGGGGGGTTTCCTAAATGAATACTATACTGATTTTATAACGTTAAAATGAAAATTATGGGTTTCCTTATGGAAGTCTAAGTTCAATAGGAAAGGATTTTTACTTAAACTAATGATGATTAATTCATAGTATTAGTGTAATTTTGGATAAATTAGTGCACAAACATTGATTGAAAAAGATTTAGGGGGTGTCCTAAGTGATCAAGTATACTGATTTTATAACGTTAAAATGAAAATTATGGGTTTCCTCATGGGAGTCTAAATTTAACAGAAAAGGATTTAACTTACACTAAGGGTGATTATTTCTTAGTATTAGTGTAATTTAGAATAAATTAAGGTACAAATATTGATTGAAAAATATTTATGGGGTTTCCGAAGTGATTTAGTATACTGATTTAAGAGCGTTAAAATGAAAAGTATGAGTTTCCTCATGGGGGTCTAAGTTCAATAGGATAGGATTTTTACTTAAACTAATGATGAATATTTCCTAGTTTTAGTGTAGTTTAGGATAAATTAGGGTACAAATATTGATTGAAAAAGATTTAGGGGGTGTCCTAAGTGATCAAGTATACTGATTTTATAACGTTAAAATGAAAATTATGGGTTTCCTTATGGGAGTCTAAATTTTACAGAAAAGGATTTAACTTACACTAATGGTGATTATTTCTTAGTATTAGTGTAATTTAGGATAAATTAGGGTACAAATATTGATTGAAAAATATTTATGGGGTTTCCGAAGTGATTTAGTATACTGATTTAAGAGTGTTAAAATGAAAAGTATGAGTTTCCTCATGGGGGTATAAGTTCAATAGGATAGGATTTTTACTTAAACTAATGATGAATATTTCCTAGTTTTAGTGTAGTTTAGGATAAATTAGGGTACAAATATTGGTTGAAAAAGATTTAGGGGGTGTTCTAAGTGATCTAGTATACTGATTTTATAACATTAAAATGAAAATTATGGGTTTCCTTATGGGAGTCTAAATTTTACAGAAAAGGATTTAACTTACACTAATGGTGATTATTTCTTAGTATTAGTGTAATTTAGAATAAATTAAGGTACAAATATTGATTGAAAAAGATTTAAGGGGTTTCCTAAGTGATTTAGTATACTGATTTAAGAGCGTTAAAATGAAAAGTATGAGTTTTCTCATGGGGGTCTAAGTTCAATAGGAAAGAACTTTTACTTAAACTAATGGTGATTATTTCTAAGTGTTAATGTAGTTTAGGATAAATTAGGGTACAAATATTGATTGAAAAAGAATTAAGGGTTTCCTTAGTGATTAAGTATACTGATTTCATAACATTAAAATGAAAAGTATGAGTTTCCTCATGGGAGTCCAAGTTCAACAGGAATGGATTTTGACTTAAACCAATGGTTATTTTTTCTAAGTGTTTATGTAATAAAGTATAAATTAGGGAATAAATATTGACTGAAAAATATTTAGGGGGTTTCCGAAGTGAATAAGTATACTGATTTTAGAACGTTGAATGAAAATGATGGGTTTCCTCATGGGAGTCTAAATTTAACAGGAAAAGATTTTACCTAAACTAGGGGTGATAATTTTTTAGTATTAGTGTAAATAAAGATAAATTAGGGTACAAATATTGATTGAAAAAGATTTAAGGGGTTTCCTATGTGATTAAGTATACTGAGTTTAGAACGTTAAAATGAAAAGTGTGGGTTTCTTCATGGGGGTCTAAGTTCAACAGGAAAGGATTTTTACTTACACTAATGGTTATTTTTTCTTAGTATTAGTGTAATTTAGGATTAATTAGGGTACAAATATTGATTGAAAATGATTTAAGGGGTTTCCTAAGTGATTTAGTTTACTGATTTTATAATGTTAAAATGAAAAGAATGATTTTCCTCATGGGTGTGTATGTTCAATAGGAAAGGATTTTTACTTAAACTAATGGTAATTATTACATAGTATTTGTGTAATTTTGGATAAATAAGGTACAAATATTGATTAAATAAATTTAGGGAGTTTCCTTAGTGATCAAGTATACTGAATTTGTAGCGTTAAAATTAAAAGTATAAATTTACTCATGGGGTTCTAAGTTCAACAGGAAAGGATTTTTACTTAAACTAATGGTGAATATTTCTTAGTGTTAATGTAATTTAAGACAAATCAGGGTAGAAGTAAAGATCCAAGAATATTTATGAGGTTTTTGGAGTGAATAAGTAAACTGAATTTTAACGTTGAAATGAAAGCATGGGTGTCCCTCGTGGAGGTGTATTTAGTTCAATAGGAAAGGATTTTTATTAAACTATAATGGTGATATAGGGATTGTTTTTTTAATAATCAATTACATGTACATATGTATACTGATTTTTCCAAGTTAAAAGCAAAAGATATTGGTTTCCTCATGGGGGTCCAATACTTTACAAAAGGATTATTTTATATACTCACGGTGATTATTTCGTTGCATGAATGAACTCAACATGTAACCATATTATTCTTCTTTTTACATTTTCT
>CM027471.1:5092743-5414243 GCA_015776775.1 Magallana hongkongensis
GTATGTGTGTGTGTGTGTGTGTGTGTGTGTGTGTGTGTGTGTGTGTGTGTGTGTGTGTTGGTTTTACCGATGCTCCGAGGACGCGAGTGTATAAAAACACCTTTACTCCGAGGACGTAAATTTCTCCCGAGGACTTTTTTCGGGTCCTCGGAAAGATTCTGTCCCAATCAACTCAAAATGACGAAATATATCATGTGGTGAAATTTGGTGAAAGTCCTCAGAAGGTCGGTAAAATGTGAATGTGCGTTTCCCGGTCACACAGTTTTATCGGACGCCATAACACACACTTGTTGTTTTCGATGCGCGCGCATCTCGGCGGAGGAAGTGATGATCAATCAAGATCTCTGGAGGTCGTAGTAAGTATTTACAATATTTTTATATAATATAGATTGTTTTATCAATGGTTTAAGAAGCGAAAGTGATAATTAACAATAGTTAGAATATTCTTATACATGTTTAGTTGTAATTCAAACGCGGGGGTGTTAAGGAAGCATATGGAATCTGAGTTACATGTAATTCCGTGAAATCACAAATCTTAGTTATTATGTACATATTTAAATATCTAAGCAACGAAACGGAGATCAAAAACAAATAAAAAATACTGAAGACAATTTTTTTTTCCAGAAATTAGTTTGTATTACGTAGATTTACACATTGATGACGTCATGACTAAAAGTTGAATGTCGTGTGAATTTGATCGAAAAACATTGTAAACATATTCAAAATATAACTAATCTAAGAACTCTAATAAAGTATTGTGGTGTGATTTATTGAGAATTGAACATAAGAATACTTTGGGAGATGTTAGTTTTATCAATCATTCGCTAAAAGGTATGTAAATTTGCTTTTATTTCTCGGCCAGGCTTTCCTCTGTCGTTGTTTACGATATAAAAATCCGACTAGAACAACACTACCCCGTATATATTGAACTTGAAATTTTATACGTATCGTTAGTTTGATCAATGCTTAAAGCTGCTTGGTCCGATTTTATATCAAATTTTATGCACGCTTTTAAACGATGGCTATACTTAGTATATGTATAATAATAGACATTGCAGTAGTTTTACCCGTCAATTATGCCAAATTTCAATGAAGAAAAATTCGTACAAAATTTGCTAACAAAACAAACGACATTAAAGGGTATCCCGTTATTTTGCCTCATGTTAAATTTCACCCCTGACGACGAGACGGGTATGATTGTATTACGACTTTGACATCGCTTTAAATAAAGGTCGAAATGATCAGACAAATAACAAATAAACATGTGTACGTTTTTTTCGCTACTATTTCTAAAGTCTGCTTTCTTTACAATCGATGCATAGCATGCGGGTTGAATAACCCCAATCATTCGGGGGACGAAACCAAGCGGTTTCCTTTTCTAAATATTCCCGTGATGCATTTTGGTTTGTTTTTTCGTTTGCCCAAAGAGAAATTATATCTATTTACTTTGAATATTTCTAACTTTGAAAGGAGACTGATTCTGGTGGTGTAAATAGGAGAAAGTCCATAACTTTCGAAGATAAATGATTTGTATGGAAAAAATGTTGATACTGTAATTACAAAAAAAATCGGACCAAGCAGCTTTAAATTGAAAATAGCTAGAATCCCATGTTGTGTGTTGTTTTGATGCAATTTGCCGTTTTCCGTGCAAACTATAAAAAAGTTGGGAAGGTTTTTCGAGAACCGGATAAATAACTTTTTAATAAGGAAGAACATAGAATTCTAGCAGGGGTTTTGATTAAACTAAGATGTTTTGCTTTCACTTGTTATGTTTATTTTATTTTTGAAACCGCGGGGTAGTGTTGTTCTATCTCATTTTATGTTAAGGAATATACGTAAGCTATTTATAGTTGTCACGTGATAATGCACCAATGTGGCAGTTATGTACAACCCGATTTTATTGCACTGACATCTATTTTAAAGGATAATACTAAGTGTTTGATCTTATTCAAAATAATTATTAAATTTCACGATTTTGAATATAACAGTCAAAATAAGACGCTAAATTGCCCATATGCTTCCTTAACACCCCCGCGAACGTAAACAAATCCAAATGAAATGTTTTGAAACCTACACACTCTCTATGATTATATTGATCTATAGTTTCATTGTGCTTAGTCTATCGTTTAAAATCTTTTTATCCAGTTCAAATTCTTTATTCGATTAGATTAGTATATACCATACAAAGTATTTCTTTATTTTTTTAATTACAAAACACTAATTCCATAATTTCAGTTACAAAACGAGAGAAAATGTGCTGTTTGAAGGGCATGGTCATTACATTAGCCAAATATTTTCATATTTTGATGTTTAGAATACTTCTTTGAGGAGTTTTCATAGCCAGCAAAAAATTAATTCACTCGTCGGATTATAAAGTGATAGAGAGTATAAAGTGATAGAGAGCTCACAAATCCTAGTTATATAAACATATATCAAGCCATGATTTCGGTTACATATTAAACGCCGAGTTCAAAATGTAATTATTTTTTAAACAAATTCTAATGTATCAAACCCTGATAACTGTTAATTTGTGTTAAAAACGAAACAGCAAAGATAAAACAGAGTTAGAAACAGAATATCAACTGGATTATTTAACAAAAGATCTGACATCTACCCTCCTGCCCCTCCCCCCTGAATAAATAAATAATAAAACACTATCATACTGTGACTGATATTGTACCAGAAAATAATATACAAACATGTTCATTTATTTTAATATCATTAATAATTAATATAAAGGCATTAATATTTATTTGTTTTCAGAAACTATAGAATTTATCAATTATAGTGAAAAACATGTGCTTTGTTAAACTTTAGTTAGTATCATGAATTCTAACGCATCTCAAAGAAATATTGGTCATATAAAATCCTTAAAGCTGCTTTGTCCATTTTTTTGGTTTTTACAGTATCAAATAATTTTCCATACAAACCAATTATCTTAGAAAGTTATGCACTTTCTCCTATTTACACCAGCAGAGTCGGTCTCCTTTCAAAGTTAGAAATATTCAAAGTAAAAAAATTAATTTCTTTTTGGGCAAATGAAAACACAAACCAAAATGCATCATGGGAATGTTTAGAAAACAGAACCGTTTAATTTACTAATTTCACAAACTAATTTCACAATATTTTTTAATACATGTAGATATATTTATATTCATTTATTTATTTAAAATTTAGCCTATTGTAGTTGTAAACTGTGGCTATCATTCATGTGCGTCGCGGATCTACAGTGAATCAGGGGTCCCCCCTCTACCTCTGGAAATTTCTGCATTTTAATTGAATTTTACTCTTTTACTCCCACTGCACAAAAAAAATTCTCTTACACCCCTGATTGTGGAAAAATGCAGGGTCCGTGCATGGCTCGATAGTTTGTCAGCCCGAATTTTCGCGAATCTTTTAACAAACATTCGTTTTAACATAATGCTATTAAGTAAAAGATTTACATCTATGTAAGTGTCAAGATATATATTGTGAATTAATGGCGAGTTGATTATTATATCAATCCCCATGTTTGTTTACATATCGGAAACATCCCTAGTACGAATTAATTTTTTTTTCGTCAGAAACGCCGCCACTGTCCAGCGGGAGAGAAAACTGTCAGTTGACCAGAACATCACAAGTTACTGTGGATTCTGGTTATTTTAAAAGTGAAAATCATGAAGAACTTTCGTGTATTATTTAGAGATGGAGGACGGGTGCCATGTTTACATTCGCAACGTAAGTAGGTCAGACTCGGTCAGCTGTTACACATACTTGATACTATGATATTTGTTAATCAGCTGTTCAAGTTCCTGCATTTTTTACTAGGGAATAACAGTTAATATAATATATTCCATGTTGAACTGTGCAAGACGAACTTCTACACATGCATGATCTATGAGTAATGTAATTGCAGGTTTTGGTAAATGTGAAATTAAGAAATACCGGTAAACAGAATGAATTTAAACATTTTCCAATCATGAATTAACTTTATCCATAAACAGGTTAGCATATCTCAACCTCAAGGCTTAATATTTTAGACTTAAATCATATTTGATAGAAGATGTCTGTGTATAAAACATGATTTTTTATGCTTTGAACATGTTGAACAGCTGTTGAACATGGGTGAGGCAATTTATACATATACTGGCGTGTGACCAGTTCTCGCCGAGTACCATTTCTCGCCAGTACATTGTGACGTCATTTTATCAACACATAAAATTATAGACGAAAAATGACATCACAATGTACTGGCGAGAAATGGTACTCGACGAGAACTGGTCGCACGCCAGTACTTGTTTTAAAATACTGTCAGATTTTCCTTCTTGGCAAGAGTCAATGATTAATTATGTCAGCTGCTCACTAGACTCAGTCGGCTGGTCACTTAAAGGCCGAACATTTTACAAACGCTCCCTTTTTTACCTGTACAAACTTCAAAATAATGCCGCTTGTCAATCAAGTTTGAAGCAATCGCACCCATGAAGTTTGATTGCAGTGATCGTCCGAGCGTGATCTGGCCAGGTCCAGGTCCGTGGATTTCTGTTTACTAGCAATTTACAACGTCATCTTTGATATCTTCCGTCACATATAAATTTTTTACATAACTGGTATTATCATTGTTTTAAAAACTCGATAAATTCGATCGTTATTTGATGCATTCTTTTTACAAAAAGAAGTACCTTCTTTTTGTAAAAAGAATGCATCAAATAACGATCGAATTGTATTATACATACAAGTTAATGCTTACTGATCAGTTATACACTGCGTACGATTTAATATATTCAACCTATAGGTAAATATGTTACCTTGTTCCTAAGAACTTTGATTGCTAACATTAATCTTTCATTTTCATTGCTTAAAATGTGATTTACATGTAATATTTTATTTTATTTTAGTCTAAAGAATTTAGAAATTAGTATGATATAATGCTGGATTGTATATTGTATATTAATTGTTTGATAACTTATCGTATACGGTGCACTGAACGACTTGTAACTTCAAAGTAAAGTACTTGCATGTAAAATGGTACCAAAGGTTTAACGCGATCGAATAAATGGAAAAACTGTTAGAATTGAACAATATATAAACCTGATAAGATTAACACATGATAGGATACTAGGATTAACGCACGGTTGAAGGTTATATATACGAACGATACAATAGGATTGATAAACTGTAAAGGATAGGATAAGACAGGATAGGATTGTAAAAAAATATGTTGCAGGTACTGTGTGAAAGTTATAACACAGCCTAGCATTGCTGATAAAAAACACAACTTGCCTTAACATGTATTTTTTTTTCTGCAACGTTAGATACCTTCATAGCCAGAATGAAGCACCAAAGAAAGCAATAAATCGTTTAGATAAAATATACCTACAGTTGAACTTCGATATCTCGAACACTGATATCTCAAATACAATTATGGATATGTCGAAGTGATTTGTAAATCACAACCACTTATTTTTTTAAGTGTGTTACCCTCGATATCTCGAATACTCGGATATCTCAAAGTTTTTAAACAGTCCCATCTAGTTAGAGATAACGAAGTGTGACTGCATTTACTTGCAATGAAAATTAAGGTTAAAAAGTTTATTGTCTCTTGAGACAGTAACTATAATATCCTGAGGTGAAGCCATGGGAAATAAGTTCTGTCAAGGGGGACAATATTAACTCGCTATTGTCTGAATATAGTCGGTAAATACTGTAGATATCTTGTTATACATTGTACCAAAGAAAACTTTATTTGTCGGTGATGCAGATTTTCTTGATGGTAAACAAATTAGAGTCAATCAACAGACTTTGAATTTAACATAGCAACTGGGTTTACAACAGAGGTGTTCTGAGATTAAAAATGAGGGAAATCAAATGCTGCCAGTGAATGGTTTCTATGACTTTTCACATTGGGCAGATAGCAAAGAAACTATTTTACAGTTATTGAGTAGCATATGTTTATTCTTGTGATGCATGACACATGAATATATAAACACTTGATCCAGGGCATACTCACAGTACTGCCTATACATATTGCTTTTTGTTGGAGATCATTCATATAAAGTAATATAATTGTAATTTTATTATCTAGATACCGAGTATTAAAAAAAACACTTTTCAATTTATTTTTTAGGAACATAAGCAGACCAGTCTATTTGTTTTCTGGGGGATATGACGATAGGACCATATCTATAGCTGTGTGATGGGAGGTGAATTTCATCATGACCTGATGATGGAAGAAGTATAATTGACAGAGTATCATGGAATCCTTGTAACCAACCTCTTCTTGTTGATGTGGATTTTTTAAATTAAGGAAACTGACTAAAAAAATGACATGCTGAAGGATCAAGAAAATGATTCCAATAAAAGAACTAAAAAGCCATTTCACCAGTTAAAAGTGTGGATGATATTCAGTGTGTTCAAAAAGTTGAATATATATATACACAAAAATGCATTGATTAGGATGCAAATTTGATACAGATTTAAGAATCATACAGTGTCAAGATTCATCAATAGTGTGAAACAATTTATCAATAATATGGCAACATGCGACTGATATTGGATTAGACATCAACTTATGAGGTACGTATTTTATATATATATTTTAACGTGTTTAATATGCCATTTTAGTTAAATTGATCAAGGTAGCTAGCTTGCTTAATTGGTAACGTTACATTAATTTATTAAGATTTAATCTAAAAAGTAGGTAGCAAATTCATACAGGTTCATTTTTGGTACACGCAGTTATTTGCAAGTTGTATATTTAAGAAGTTTCTACCTTGATATTAGTCTAAGATTGACAAATGGGCAAAAAAATATGTAATATACTTGATGAAAAATTATGATTTAAAAATTTTGATTACCTAATTCAGTAAATATGAACAAAAGTCACAATCTGCAGTTCACAAGCCTGCAGATACATGTACTTTAAAATGTTTAACCACTGAGCTACATTGATGCACCAGACAGGCTTGAATGCTGAATCTGAGCCATTACTAAGGTTTCAGATGCTGGATGAGGTTAAGATTTGTAGAGCAGGTGTAAGTCTTTGGTGCAGGTGCCCTTTGATAGCCATTTCTAAGTTACTACTGGTTCTAACTTCACCAAACTTGTATGGATGGTGTGTCTTATACATGTAATACTGATGCATCTGACAGGCTTGAATGCTGAATCTGAGCCTTAGTTTTGGATGCTGGAGGAGATTAATTTTTAATAGCTGGTTAAAGTTTTTGGATCAGGTGCCCTCTGATGATTTTATCTTAGTTATTACTGCTCCTAACTTCACCAAACTTAAATCATATGGATGATGGGTCTTATGATACTGATGCACCTGACAGCCTTAAATGCTGAATCTGAGCCATATATATAGGTTTCAGATGCAGGATGAGGTTTAGTTTTTGGAACAGATCACATGTTTTATAGATAATAGCTTGCATAGTTGATTTAACTATTAATATAAATGTATCGCAGAGGAAGCAGCCTTATCTCTATTATCAAGGATGCTGACAAAATATATCTTTGTAATTTATTATTACTGGTCCTAACTTCACCAAAATTGTATCGATGATGTGTCTTATGATGCTGATTCACCTGACAGGTTTGAATGCTGAATCTGAGCCATAGGTTTTAGATGTGAGATGAAGTTTAGTTTTTGGAACAGGTCACATGTTTTAGTTATAGATACATGTTATAGCTTGCATAGTTGATTTAGCTATAATATAAATGAATCACAGAGGTAACTTCAGAGCCTGATCTCAATTATCAAAGATGCTTAAAAAAGCTCCTACCTCACTCAAACTGCTTGATGGATGTGTTTTCTGTTAAATGATATAGCATGATTCCTATGATATAGTATTGTATGATATGATACACTATTGTTTTATATGATACAATATTATATTATTTATTATATTGTAAAAAGTAATATGATACAATATGATATTGTATCAAATGTTTGTACATTATGATATGATAGTGTATCCTGATATCGTTATGTATAGTATTGTATGATATGATACAATATTTATATAATAGTGTTGTGTTGTGCATGTACTATGCCTAAATAGTAGTCTGACAGGGTTTGTTACATAGTGCACGAGCCGGAGGCGAGTGCACTATGTATCAAACCCTGACTAGGGTACTATTTAGGCATAGTTACATGCACAACACAACACTATTGTTATTAATTATTATGCCAAGTGTTGTATATACTGACGTGCTTTGCTACAAGTAGCTGTGATGTTTGAGTGTTGTCCTGTCCCAAAAATAATCACCGGAAAAGCTAGCGTTTGTTCTTTCAAATTAATCAATTGATTTCAAATTCATCGATTATTTAATCAACAAGTTGTTGTATAATTAAAAAAATCAACAAAGGATTATGTTCTTTTTAATTAAGAAACGAGAAACGTTTCACCTTACCGAGAAAACTCGAAATGTTTAGCAGACAAAATCTCATTGAATTTTGTTCTTGTACATTCTTTATCAAGCGTCATTCCAAAAAGCGTTTTTGTGATTCTCATGTTGAATTTCTTTCGAAATTGTTTAATCCATTTATTCAAAAGTTTATCAAAACTTATATAACTTATAAAATTATCGTCAATAATGAGATGTTTTTGGAAAGATTAATAATTTCAATTGCTTGATGTCAATCGTAAGTTTCTACGTTTTATATATATAAATACCGTCAGATGCATCATCGGATGCTGTAGCATAACAGTAACGCGTTGGGCTTCAAGATGCAATGCTTTTAGTGGCAAGAGTTCGAAACCCGCTATTGTATCAGATATGATACAGTATTTTATAATTTGATATTGTATTATATAAATAGTGCCTGTTTGGGAGGGTAACAGTTGAAATTGACACCCCGAGAAAACCATTGTCAGCCGACGCGAAGCGGAGGTTGACAATGGTTTTTGAGGGGTGTCAATTTCAACTGTTATCCTCCCAAACAGGCACTATTTATTTTGTTACACTGAATGTCTTAATTTTTAAGAAAATTTTACTGCTTGCATATAGGAATAACGTGAATTCTACAGCGAACCGTACGCGCATAATTTTCGCGCATGTAACAATTTTTAATGTTACCCGTTGCTAAGTGCGTTGCTAACGCTGAGGGTAATAGAAAATATTATGAACTGCGTCTTAACCAATCAGATATCAGTATTTAACATGAAAGTATAACAATATATAATGAATTACTATGTCACATGATATGATATCATATGATATCATACAATATTGTATCAAATTATACATAAAGCTAGTATTGTGTATCAAATATGATACAATTACATACATGTACAATATAATACCATTCTATATTCTTTCTTTTATATTGTTCTTAATTTGATTCTAGAACTGATATTTTGTATACTGGTAAAAACTTGTATCGGAAAATTTTTTTAGTCGGTTAATATTTCAAAATAAACCTTGTATCTAGTTGTATTTTCAAATATATACCGTTGATTCCTTATTAGTGCAAACCCCTCTTATTTTATGCAAGTACTTACATGTAATTCCATGATATTGCAGTTGTGTATTTAATAGCTAGTGCAAAATAACTTCTATCCTAATTTCTTATAGTTCAAAACTCTCAGAAAATAATAGTGAGGTTTTAAAATCCGCTTTGGGTGCTTCTCGTGTCATTTTATGCGAATATCAATTCCTTGTGTTTAATTACATGTAGGAATCTACAGTAAATTGATTAAAAAGATAACATCTGTCAGGTTTCCTACTTTGTGTTAGTTTCCGAATCCCTGAATTTATAATCTCACCATCTACAATTCTGCTGTTTGGGATACAACTACATGTATGTATACATACATCGATCTTACATGTATTTACATATAAGTACATGTAAGAAAATGTGTCAATTATACTCAATGTTTAGCCAATCTCAAAATTACACTGAAAACCTGAGTTCAGTTGCATGTACAAATGTTAAATACTCTTCTTCTTTTTTTACCCCTACACGGCCTTTTATTTGTACATTGACTAAAACTAGAATTTTATTTTTTAATAGTTACATGTATTTGTTACTAGTTATTGTTTTAAAGTTGATGTAAAAATACTATGTTTAAATGTTTGTAATATTTCTTTTTAGGAAATCTCAAGAAAAGAGTTGGACATAATACCAAAGATATGAATGGAATACAAATGGAAAAGAATCACCATGGCCCATACTAGATGCAACTTGAAGTTGAACACTTTCGTGCAATTTATAATAACTGCATGCTTGATAAATTGGAATGATAAGTTTTCAGTCCATACATATAACTTAATTTAATTTTGGGAAATTTTATCAAAGCTGAATTTAAAATTGCATGTGAATGTTTATTTTTGTATGTAGTCAGTACATATTATATTGTGGAATCATCGTGGTTGTGGGGGACCAATGTTCATGGCTTTCGTGAGTAACTGGCTTGCACACAAATTTACATCCCCTTGAATGTATACACAAGCAAATATTTAGTATTTATTGATAAAATAGAACTTGCTACTGAAGAAATTACCTCCCCATGAACTAGGAACAGTTTGGTAACCAACGGACATTGACCCCCACAAATAAAAATGATTCCACAGTACTACATGTACATAGAAATTATCATAATTAATTTAGCTTCTAAAAATGAACATGTCTGAAATATATTTATTTGAAATCATTTAAATTTTGTTTAAGAATGAATTTGTTACAGAGAATAAAAGCATGTAATCTAATAACAAGGTTCATTTTCATTGTATATTGGGCCACTTTTTTATTAGTTGTTTTTCAAGAACGACTGACCAAAATTTAAAAAAATACTACAATATGTATAAATTTGTATCAAAATGTGTCTTTAATGTTTATGTTTTTTGATCTACAGACCAATTAAAAAAAAAAGGTCTTGAAAAACAACTAATAAAAAATAGCCTTAAGGGGTTGGATTGTGGGAGAACATTTAAGAGGGTTCGATGGTCATGGCCATTTTTGGACTCTATTAATCTTCTTTAGAAGGAGCTCTATAGTATCAATCAGACCCAACCTAACACCCGGTTAACTTTTGGGGTTTACTCTGGGTCTTCTTTTTGAAAACTTGGGTCCACTCTGGGGTTACTTTGGGTTTACTTGGAAATTGCTTTTGAGGTCAACTACACACTGAAGTGTGAAGCAGACCTGTCTTTTATCTTACTATCCTACTGTCTGTTATTCCTGCCCTATGTATATTTCGAATACACATTTAGCGTCTGCTTTCAGAGGTATACCTCTGACCGGGTTTACTCTCTGGGTTTCCTTGGGTTTACTCTGGGTCCACTCTAGTAAACCCAGGGTTTAGTTGGGGTTTACTTTCTGTTAGGTTGGGTCTGATCGGTACTGTATAAACAATGTAAAGTCATCATGGCTTCTGTCTAATATAATTATATCCAACTTTTAAGGTACATGTATATGCGATTGGTAATTTGCTGACTATTAAGCCTTCTTAATTATAACTTGTAATTTGAATATTCATCTAAATGGCATGTATATGCAAACATCGAGTACTCTTCTGATTGCATGTGTTTACAGATCAAGTACAAGCACAGGGTCCTTTGACTGCATTTATATAACTCAAGTACAAACACAGGGTCCTCTGACAGCATGTGTACAGCTCAAGTACAAACACAGGGTCCTCTGACAGCATGTGTACAGCTCAAGTACAAACACAGGGTCCTCTGATAGCATGTGTACAGCTCAAGTACAAACACAGGGTCCTCTGACAGCAAATGTACAGACTGGTCAAGTACAACAACAGGGTCCTCTGACTGTATGTTTACAGATCAAGTAGAAAGACAGAGTCCTTTGACTGAATGTATACATATTAAGTACAACAACAGGTTCCCCCTTACTGAAAATGTACATATATTTACAACCACAGGACAAGCTGATCTAAAGTTTTCTCAGTGTTAAATATTCAGTGAACCTGTGAATATTAAACATACGTATGTTGTACCCCTACTCCCTACCCCCCGAAAGAAAACGTGGACACCCGAAGTTAAATGTAGAGTTGAAATAGGTACATGTACTGTACATGTAGGAATATGATACTGTACATGTAATAGCAGAAGAAAGCCCATTCAATAACTCATCTAAACGACGCCTGTAATTTCATTATTGTATTTGTATTATAGCGAATTTTCATTTGTAATCTCGATCTGCCAGACCATGCATGTATATTTGAAAATATACAATGGTTGTGCGATAACTACGAATTTTAGCATTAACGAACGCAATGAAAACTTTCAACGAGTATGTAAGATAAAAGACGATTTACGCTTGCCAATATGAGAAAATTTAGCATAGATAAGGTCGAATAACCCACATGGAAAAAGTCATTCAAATAAACAGTGAATTATTTGATTATGAAAGATATAATGATAAATAAACTGTACATATGTCAAATAAGCGAAATATTTACAGTTTAGGGATACAAATTGAATATCTAAAAAATTCAGTAAGTACATGCAAGTTAACAACAAAAGCCCCAGCAGGATTCGAACTCGTGATGTACGGACATTTATCACTTATCTTCATCTTAAGTCCGACATTTTATCTATTCGGCTATTGGATAACTTACATGTTGCCGTCGATAAAATCCTTTTAATAAAACGAAATATCCTTTCGTTCAGAGGTCAGCCATTTTGTTATGATGTGTTATTCCACCTTTGATTTTCTTACGAATAGTTAGGAGTTTTTTTTCTCGAAAATATATAAGGAATATTATTAAACTTGGAATCATTCTTTGAGTATTATGAGGTGATAATTTTGGTCGGGGCGTGATCAAATCCAATAAAGCCCGAAGGGCTTTATGATAGATTTGATCACGCCCCAACCGAAATTATCACCTCATAATATTAAAAGAATGATTCCTTATTACTTATATTTATATAGTTTTATGCCATCGTACGATTAAATATACATTGTAAAAATATAAATAAGCAAACCCCGCTGGTGCCTCAATTTGGCGTCATTTGTATTATGGGTTATATAGTACAAAATCGGTACGTAGTGTTATCACAAGCAAAGACACTGGAAAATGTAAATATATGCTGTGGTTTCATTAATATTCAAGGGTATCAATTTTCGTGGATATAGTAAAAATCACAGTTTCAAGGATACGTAAATTCGTGGCCAATGAACCTATCAATACAAAATGTTAATAGAAATTGCACTTCAATGAACATTTAATTTTGTGGAGCAACTTAACAACGAAATCCACGAAAATTGGTATTCAACGAATATTGATGAAACCACAGTAGGTCTGAAAATTGTAATTGTACAAATACAGGGTCTCTGAATGCATATACATATACAGATCAAATACAACCACAGGGTCCTCTGACTGCATGTATACAATTCAAGTACAAACACAGAGTCCTCGGACTGCATGTATACAATTCAAGTACAAACACAGAGTCCTCGGACTGCATGTGTACAGATCAAGTACAAACACAGAGTCCTCGGACTGCATGTGTACAGATCAAGTACAAACACAGAGTCCTCGGACTGCATGTGTACAAATCAAGTACAAACACCGGGTCCTCGGATTGCATGTGTACTGATCACCACAGATTAACTGTAGTATACGAACTACACTGTGCACAAGTATTATTTAGTACATGTACATTTACAATTTTATTTTCCTGAGCCGTCTTCAAACCCCTGTCACACCGGAGCTGCGTTCTCACGGCGATCCCGCTGCGTCCTTAAATAATGTAAAACGCCAAGGTAAACGCAGTAGAGTCTTCTTCAGCGCTGTAACAACATAACTACATCTTCGTCCGTCGCGGTGGGATCGCCTTGATCATTTAAGAACGCCATGCGACGGCGCGCACTTTGAACATGCACAAAATACGCGCCGTGGCTCGGCGTTCTAAACATGCCGTAAAAGCGTAGTGAGGTCGCCGTGACAGCGCCGTAAGATCTCCAACAGCGCCACGAGAGCTCCGTCGGTGCGCTCAAGGAACGCAGCTAATCGCAGTGTAGACGCAGTGATAAGTTAATTGCTCTTGCACGGAGACCTAACGGAGTCCTTTGGGATCTCACTGCGTCTCTATCGCGCTCTCAATGCGCTCTCACTGCGCATCTAAAGCGTTTGAACAAGTTGTTTTCCATTTGGCTGCGTTCACTCAGCGACCCCAAAGAGCTGTTGCTGGTTCATAGCGCTCTCGTGACGTTTTTTCTGCGTTTATACTGGGCTCCCACGGCGTTTCTAGTGCGTTGTCATCAGGACCACGAAAACTCGAAAAATGGTTGTTGTACAATAGCAAGCGATGTAATAATTATCAAACTGGATGTAGATGACTATGTAAAAAGCAGCATTTGCTAATATTCCAAGACCAATCGATGGACGTAGATGGAATTCACGCCATTTGGTTTTGATGTTTTCACATCTTTTCAATGTTTTCTAACAACTAATAACGGATCTTTTTTGTAGACCTGACTACTAAGAGTTTAATCCTAGTCCTTCACAAATTGTTTAGAAGTAACTATGTTTCAATTACAATGTACCTTATCATAAAATCACAACAATTTTTAAATCATTTATATACTAGTTGTAAATTCTTATTTGTTTCCCATACAATTGTACAAATTAATATTAACCTACCAAGAAGTAAAGAACGTCTTGTGAGCGCAGTCAGCGCACAGAGCACGCCGTGGACGCGCGGTAAAAACTCCTAGCACGTCATGAGCGCTCGGCGGAGACTCAGCGAGAGCGCAGTTAATCGCCAAGTAGAACTCCGTGAAACGCAGTTATACGCCGTGGGAGCTCCGTAAGACCGCCTAGGTCGCCGTCAGGACGCCGTGACTTCTCCAGTTGTAAAATTTTCAAATAAAACTGTACATTATTTCTGAATTTTCCTTGCGATCCTACGGCGATTCCATGAATTTTACAACGCCGTGGGGACGCAGCCTGGTGTGACAGGGTTTAGTTAAGCCCAACAATGAAACCATTCTAGTAAATACATTTATAAAGAGGTTAGCGACCAGTTTCTCCATTGACCATCAATGACGGCGTGGATACCGTACTCGCCCGAGGTTTGCCGATACATTTGATATTGGTACGCATGCATATTATCATAGTAAGCACATGTGCTTACTATGGATGTTCATTAATATTTTATTGGGGCATTGGATTTTTTTTTGTGTTTACCAGTGCTGGCTACGTCTAATCATTATGTACTCTACATAATAGGTAATGCTCGCCATAATGTGTACATATGCACTTCCAGATTCCTGTCACTTATCAGCTGTCTGCTTACCTTAAATCAATACAGTGGTTCAAACACAGTAACATTCAATTTTAGTATACGACATTCGAATTCCTTGTTCATGCACGGATTTTGATGGGGAAGACCCCCCTCCCTCCCCCAACACTCCTCTGGAAATTTCAATATTAATAATTTCACAAAGTAAAATTACCAAGAATATGCCTCGGACACCCCCCCCCCCCCCCCTGCGGCAAATACAGTAATCATTCGGGACCCCCCCCCCCTCTCCTACAACAAAATCTGGATCTGCAGGATAGAGAGCTCCACAAACTTGAAAGTGCGAAGGAGCGAAAGTAGTTCGCTTCTTCGCGTTTGCAAGCTCGCACTTTCGCCTTCGCATCTTCGCGCTTCGCCGTCGCATCTTCGTACCTTCACTCCTTCGCCTTTGCAACTTCGCACTTTCGCCTTCACAACTTTGCACTCTCGCATAGATCTACGCCCTGTAAGCGAAAATGCGAAGGTCAAAGTAGCCACATCGAATACCGTTTTTGGGGCTTTGAAAAAAGAACCTGATATGGAATTAACCAAATTATCATGATCACCAGGAAATCAGCATTTATATAAAATGAGATTTATTTAAATATTTTGGTGGTTGGTGGTAGTTGGTAGTGTTATTACTGCAATATGTATAAATTTGTACCAAAATGCGTTTTTATTGTTGTTTTTATCTACTTACCAATTTTAAATAAAATTAGATTAATTTTGAATACTCATCTAAATGGTATATACATTCAACATCGAGTTCTTTTCTGGTTGCATGTGTATACAGCTCAAGTACAAACACAGGGTCCTCTGACTGCATGTATACAATTCAAGTACAAACACAAACTGCATGTGTAAAGCTCAAGTACAAACACATGCATGGTCCTCGGACTGCATGTGTACAGCTCAAGTACAAACACAGGGTCCTCGGACTGCATGTGTACAGCTCAAGTACAAACACAGGGTCCTCTGACTGCATGTTTACAGATGTGTGCATTCTAGTAAATACATTTATAAAGAGGTTAGCGACCAGTTTCTCCATTGACCATCAATGACGGCGTGGATACCGTACTCGCCCGAGGTTTGCCGATACATTTGATATTGGTACGCATGCATATTATCATAGTAAGCACATGTGCTTACTATGGATGTTCATTAATATTTTATTGGGGCATTGGATTTTTTTTTGTGTTTACCAGTGTTGGCTACGTCTAATCATTATGTACTCTACATAATAGGTAATGCTCGCCATAATGTGTACATATGCACTTCCAGATTCCTGTCACTTATCAGCTGTCTGCTTACCTTAAATCAATACAGTGGTTCAAACACAGTAACATTCAATTTTAGTATACGACATTCGAATTCCTTGTTCATGCACGGATTTTGATGGGGAAGACCCCCCCCCCCCCCAACACCCCTCTGGAAATTTCAATATTAATAATTTCACAAAGTAAAATTACCAAGAATATGCCTCGGACACCCCCCCCCCCCCCTGCGGCAAATACAGTAATCATTCGGGACCCCCCACCCTCTCCTACAACAAAATCTGGATCTGCAGGATAGAGAGCTCCACAAACTTGAAAGTGCGAAGGAGCGAAAGTAGTTCGCTTCTTCGCGTTTGCAAGCTCGCACTTTCGCCTTCGCATCTTCGCGCTTCGCCGTCGCATTTTCGTACCTTCACTCCTCGCCTTTGCAACTTCGCACTTTCGCCTTCACAACTTCGCACTCTCGCATAGATCTACGCCCTGTAGGCGAAAATGCGAAGATCAAAGTAGCCACATCGAATACCGTTTTTGGGGCTTTGAAAAAAGAACCTGATATGGAATTAACCAAATTATCATGATCACCAGGAAATCAGCATTTATATAAAATGAGATTTATTTAAATATTTTGGTGGTTGGTGGTAGTTGGTAGTGTTATTACTGCAATATGTATAAATTTGTACCAAAACGCGTTTTTATTGTTGTTTTTATCTACTTACCAATTTTAAATAAAATTATATTAGTTTTGAATACTTATCTATATGGTATATACATTCAACATCGAGTTCTTTTCTGGTTGCATGTGAATACAGATCAAGTACAAACACAGGGTCCTCTGACTGCATGTATACAATTTAAGTACAAACACAAACTGCATGTATAAAGGTCAAGTACAAACACATGCATGGTCCTCGGACTGCATGTGTACAGCTCAAGTACAAACACAGGGTCCTCGGACTGCATGTGTACAGCTCAAGTACAAACACAGGGTCCTCTGACTGCATGTGTACAGATCAAGTACAACCACAGGTTAACTGTAGTATACGAACTACAGTGTGCACACGTGTTTATATAGTATATGAACATTTACAATTAAATTTTCTTGAGCCGTCTTTAGTTAATCCCAAAAACGAACCATTCTAGTAAATATATTAATATAAAAAGGTTAACAACCAGTTTTTCCATTGACCATCAGTGATGGTATGGATACCGTACTCACCCGAGGCTTGCCGATGAATTTGTTATTGGTACGCATGCATATTATCATAATAAGCACACGTGCTTTCAATGGATGTTCATTAATATTTTACTGGGTAATGCGGTTTTTTTTTTGTTTACCAGTGTTGGCTACGTCTAATCATTATATTCTCCTTATAAAAGGTAGTGATTTCAAGATTTCTATCACTTATCAGCTGTCTTCTTACCTTAAATCAATACTGTGGTTCAAACACAGTAACATTGAACTTCATTATACGACATTCGAATTCCTTGCTCATGCACGAAATTTTATGGATAAGAGGGATCCGGACCCCCCTCCCTCTCTCTGGAAATTTCAATATTATTAATTTCGCAAATTAAAATTACTAAGAATATGCCTCGGACCCCCCTCCCAACCGCGGCAAATACAATAATCATTCGCCCCCCCCCCCCCCCCCCCCAACACTCTTCTAGAAAAAAAATCTGGATCCGCACGATTGAGGGCTCCACAAACTTGAAAGGCGAAGGCGAAATTGCGAAGATGCGAAAGAGCGATAATACGCTTATAATAGTTCGCTTATTCGCCTTCGCACCCTCGCATTTTCGCCTTCGCATCTCCAAAACGAAACCATTCTATTAAATACATTAATATAAAGAGGTTAGCGACCAGTTTCTCCATTGACCATCAATGACGACGTGAAGCTTTTAAGTTGAAATATATGTTTCAAAAATATTAAATGGATGCGTACTATAATTTGTAGACTTTTATTTTATAGCTTCACACTTCGCATCCGTATTATAAGACAAGTAAGCTTGTTTTGTCAAACAGTTTAAATTCAATTGGAATCTTAACTAGTAAATTGAATGGTTCCTTTTTTCTCACGACACCGTACGTTTTTTTATCGGCTTGTTTAAATAGGTGTGTTTTTTTTAATGATGTTCCGATGGGGCCACTTCGACCCTCACACTTTTGCCTCTGGGACGAAATGGTAGAGTGCGAAGAGTCGAAAGAGAAAGTACGAAGGCGAAGGCGCGAAAGTGCGAAGATGCGACGGCGAAGCGAGAAGATGCGAAGGCGAGAGTGCGAAGTTGCAAAGGCAAAGGAGCAATACTACTATCGCTCCTTCTCCTTCGCAACTTCGCACTGAAGTCTTCGCCTCTGTGCGGTTCAAGATTTTTTTTTCGGGGTGGGGGGGGGGGGGGGGTGGGCGACCCCCCCCCCCCCCCCCCCCCTCTGGAACCGCGCATGTAATACTAGTGCTGGCTATTCGACATTCGACAGATTTGTTTATTTATACCTGTAATTAATACACATTCTAATATAAGATTCGTAAGCCGTTATTCGTACTGTGAATATAATTTCTTTGTTTTTACCTTATCGGTCTGCGATGA
Organism: Magallana hongkongensis; assembly: GCA_015776775.1. Lineage (NCBI taxonomy): Eukaryota > Metazoa > Mollusca > Bivalvia > Ostreida > Ostreidae > Magallana > Magallana hongkongensis. The sequence goes on from CM027471.1 coordinate 5,111,835, forward strand.
CCGTGCCGGAAGAGTACAGTACTATGTTAAAGACACTTTGGCATTTTCAATTAAGGTGGTATGGGACACTTCCATGTTGTGACGTATTGTTTATCGAAATAAACAATAAAATTTAGTGCAGTTATATAAGTAGTTTCTTTACCAATTTTGTCATCTAAGTGCGTAGCGCAGTGAGTTAGAGGATTTACTATGATTCTATAAGTCATGAGTTCGAATCCCACTGTGGGTTTTACAATTTTTACCTTTCAAAATATTTTTAAAGGTATTTTTGGTTAGGTATTGTAAAATATAAAAATTCTAAACCGGTGAAAGTATTTCAATCATAATGTACTTTAATCCACATTAATATCGACAGATGTCCCATACCACCTTAGGTTTAGGAAGCCCTGTGATTTCCATACCACTGGTTATTGATCATCGTATGTACAATTGACGGTGTTCGAGCAATCGTCCACAGGACATCATCCTTGTCTTTCTTTAATGTTTACGAGAGCTTCTTCGTAAAATAATTGTAAATATTCTCATACCTTATATTGAGTAAACGCCTAAGATGACACACTCTTATATTGCCCCCACGATCGCAGAAAAAGAATTGCACACAAATTGCAAATGTAGTCGTCAATTGTAAAAAAGACCGTCAGGCAGGCTAAGATTATTCTAAAGAAATTCATACGCTTAGAAATATCTTAGGAAAAAGTTAAGTCCATCATGTCAAACTTTGCAAAAACCAAAGCTATCATAAGAATAATCTATACTAAGATTTCTCCTCATCAAAAAAACCTTGACAAGAAAAAAAGAAGAAGCAAATTCTCGAATCTCAAAATCTTGATAATCTTAATTCGTTGGAGGGAGGGGGGGGGGGTTGCGTAGTTTTTTTTTTTTTTTTTTTTTTGGGGGGGGGGGCGGTACTTTGTATTCCTTTACCTTCATTTTCACTCTTGATGTCCTTATATTCTCTTTTATTTCTATATGCTACCCCAAAAAGTGGGGGTGGGGGGCACACCACTTTAATTCAATTTTATATATGTAACTTAAGAAATGTGTCTGCTGCGAGAAAAAGTGGGAGGGGGGGGGGCAGTCCCCCATAATCCCCCCCCCCCCCTTCCCTTCTGCTACGTGTCTGAATTCTTGGGTGTAAAAACATTTTTAATTGATACAACAATGAACTAGAATACATCTACATTGTACATGTACTTTTTTACACTGACTTATATACAGTACCGATCAGACCCAACCTAACACCAGAGTAAACCCCAACTAAACCCGGGTTTACTTTCTGGGTGTACTTTGGGTTTACTTTTTGAAAATTTGGGTGCACTCGGGGTTTACTTTGGGTTTACTCGGGGTTTACTTTGGGTTTACTCGAAAATTGCTTTTGGAGTCAACTATACGCACTTAAGTGTGAAGCAGACATGTATTTTATCTTATCATCCTACTGCCTGTAATTCCTGTCCCTTGTATATTCCGAATACACATGTAGCGTCTGCTTTCGGGGTATTCTTCTGATCGGGGTTTACTCTCTGTGTCCACTCTGGGTTTACTTGGGGTTTACTCTGGGTTTACTCTGGTTCCACTCTAGTAAACCCAGAAAGTAAACCCAGGGTTTAGTTGGGGTTTACTTTTTGTAAGGTTGGGTCTGATCGGTACTGTATGTATTTGATAAGATTACATTGATTTTATTTTGATTCTATACGAATAGTCCCATTTTTTCTTTCAAATTCTTAAATAGCGCACGCTTATTAGAGTCTTCCATTACCAACGAGCAACGAGCTTTGCTCTTGTTGTTTTTATTATTGAAAATTAAACATTTTTTATTGTAACTAGTAGTTAGGGAGGAAAGTTATTATTTTAATATTCATCTATTATAAGCTATAATTCAATTAAGGACAAAAAAACCATGAAAGATAAAAGATGAAACATTGGCCACTGTAGCTAAATATTGCATCGAAAGGTCCCCCCTCTCTCTCTCTCTCTCTCTCTCTCTCTCTCTCTCTCTCTCTTAAAAAGCGGGGGAAGGGGTTCATACCACTCCTATCCCCATCTAAATATGCGGTCTAGTTAATACGTTTTATCACGTTCTCTTGTATTATTTTGATTATCTGACCTTATATACGTATCATTTAAATATCTTGAATAAGATGCACCCATTTTTTGTGAATCAGAGATACATGCATGTATATTCATTTGTTGTCACTCATCATTTATTTCAGTTGTAGTAATTTATCTTGTACTTGTGAATTTATATTCATCAATCATTAATAAAAGCTAACAACATATCAATAGGTTGAATCAAGAAATAATTTGGCAGTGGCAGTAACATTGTTGTGTCGCAGTGTAAGTCGACAATGTACGTGATGAATATATTGTATCTGGGCCGTCAGAGAAAAGATAACGGGGAAGAATTACGATTTCAAGTTGCTTTGCATGAAACCTTTTTGTCCGTCTGTCTCTTTATTCTCTTTCTCTAGCCAGACACTAGGTTGTCAGATCAATTTATACTTTGCCGGATTCAGTCTGAGTCATCTATTTCATATTTAAATATTTTACCAGATAAAGACGTTAATAATAACATAACAACAATTCTCTATGAGAAACATGATGCATCAATTATTCTATCGTTAACTTACCTTAGTTACGTAGCAATATACCTTTATCACCTGCATATGGAGTTTGCTTACTTGCTTTTTTGAAACATTTTATTGAAGCTTTTTTAAAATTTCACATATATATGATATTGGTGCAAAAAAAAAAATATGATAATTTGCAAAAGAGTTATATACGAGAGATAGAAAGAAAAAAAGCATATGGAATTTTTGTCTCTCATTTGATTCAATACGCAAGGGCATGCTCTACTTATGAACAATTTCTAAAACGAGGTTAGCTACTTACAAACAATTTGATAAAATACTTCCGCTAGTTCGAATGCTGACTGAGGGTTTTTTAAAATACGTATTGTAAGACCATTATTAATCACCGAATTGTCTACGGGTTTTTTCGTTTTCCCGATTACCACAAAGAGCACACGGCGGGTGTGACCGGTCAGCAGAGGATGCTCACTCCTCCATGGCAACTGATCATATCTCTTAATTTCTTATAGAGGCCCGTTTTCGCTCTGCTCCTGTTTTGTAACTTTTCCTTTGGACTTCTGAATTTGAACACTGTTCGTTATCACCACCTGATCCTCTCTTTAATTTTTGTAGAGATTTTTGTTTGCTCTGCTCCTGTTTTGTATTTTTTCCTTTGGACATTTGATTTTGAACACCGTTCGTTATTACCATATTTTACTTACCAATTTTACTTTCTTATTTTAACGTCATGCGTCTAAAACTGATGTACTAAAAGTATTGTGAAAATAGTAGCTATTTTATCGTTTAAGCAGAATATAAAGGATGTGATAAAACGTCTAAAGGTTACTGCAAATTGTCATCTCACGGCTAACACAACGAAGTTTTAAAGTGGCTCTATTGGAACACCATACTCCCATACTCTCGATTAATTTAGCAGTATTTTCTGCAACATCCTCTTTGTTCATAGGATATGAATATCTTTTGTCTTTTTTTTTTTTTGGAAAGTTTAAAAATAAAAATCATTTGTTTGGATTTACTTAAGGAAAATACAATTCTTGTGCAATTTATTCCGGGGATTACTTTTTTGGGGCCAGTTTTCAGAGAGAAATACTTCTCTATCGAGTTTTTTTTAGGGGAATATCTATTTACTATCCACTATTATACATTGGCATGTAGTCATGCATACAACAAGTACTAGTAACATACAAAAAAAACACCACTCCATTTAGCATATCGGTTTCTAGTATGTTGGAGGTTTTCCTTTTCTAAAATCAAATACACTGAATTGTTAAATCTCATGATGTAAGCTTTTTTTGCATATGACATTTAGCATATGACATGCATCCTAAATGCTAATTTTGATGTAATGAGCTCAGTTCCAACACCAATTTCAGAGGAATTTCTTATCAAACAATATAGACTACACGCATTGCAAATATTTTATGAAAAAAATTGAAATTGACGACTGTTGTCGACACTGTTTTTTGATAGGAAAATAACCCCTAAAACAAGTAATTTTAAGAATACTTTCTGTTTAAAGTTTAGAAATTTATTAAGTTTATTTCCAGAACTGTTGTCCTTCATAGCTTATGTTTTCCATGATTGGTTACATTCATATGTTTAGTTCATTTTAAGGTATATTCAATCTTTATAAAAAAAATTCTCAGGAAATAATAAAAGTGCCTTCTACTTCAGGATATTACCTACGCATTTGATACCACCTCCCGATTGTGCATGAAAAATAATAAATCATTGCGAAAACATGTCGCACGTTTTTACAGTACATAGTAAGATTGATCAAAAGTAAAAACTTTGATTGCTTTGTGGGAGATAAATACAACGTCCTCTCATGGTTAAAACACACACCGTCCTCTCATGGCTAACACACCGTCCTGTCATGGCTAACACACCGTCCTCCCAAGTTAACACAACGTCCTCTCAAGGCTAACACACCGTCCTCTCAAAGCTAACACATCGTCCTCTCAAGTTAACACAACGTCCTCTCAAGGCTAACACAGCGTCCTCTCAAGTTAACACACCGTCCTCTCAAGTTAACACAACGTACTCTCACGAAACCGGAACGTCCTCTAAAGCATAGTGAAAATACCATGCTTTAATTACCTAAATACTGCATGCTGCAACCTCCCATAGTGTAACTAGAGCCATATCCTATTAAAGTACCGAATCTTGAAACAATAGCTCAATTAGAAAGTATGGTCCTCGGAGGAAGGTGGGGTGTCATAGTCCTCGAATGGTCGGTAATGCATGTATGTGTGTGTGTGTGTGTGTGTGTGTGGAGGAGGGGGGTTGATAGAATTGATTGACTTCTTGCTGATTTGTCATGGCTCAATTTACTTGCACATTTCTCATTTCAGATGGCATTATCTGAATCCCAAGTACCACCCGACGCCCAGCATTATTTGGTGTGTGGCACTGAAGACTGTGAGAGGAACTGCCAGTTTTACTGCAATGACTGTCACCAACCAATGTGTGAACAATGCCGAGATGAACATCAGAAGAATACGAAAACAAAGAGCCATGAAGTGGTTCCTTATAAACAACGTAAACGACCGATTCCTGTTGAGCAATGCAAAATCCACCCCACAAAAGAAATGGTTCTTCTCTGCGAGGAATGCCAAATTCCCATTTGTTACAAATGCACAGCCACAAAAGAACATCGCGGCCATGCGTTTACTGACATAGAAATAGACTTTGATGAAAAAGTTTCCCTATGTCATGAAGAAATTGCAAAAATTAGAAATTATTTTGAGCCAACTACTCAAGATTTGAAAAAAGAAATTGCTGGCGATGTCACAGAAATAAAGAAGATTATGGAGGGTATAAGAACGTCAATTAAGGCTGAAGCTGAGGCTGTGAAAAAGCTGGTAGACACAGTCACATCAGAAAATATAAAACAAGTCGGCAAAATTGAACAGTCATTATTAGAAACATTAAACGGCCAAAACCAAGAAATCGATGATTACATCTCCTATCTAAATGATTTAATCAAAACGTTTTATGGTTACCTATCTCCTTCAAACATCGAACAAATAACATCTGCTCTCAAATCAGAAAGCTTCATCATTCGACCCATACCAGAGACATCTAAACCAGTCCCACCCATTTTTACTGCTGGTCAACACAGCAAGGAAGATGTCGCCAAACTACTGGGTATAATAACTGTTCCCAATAATAAACCAGAAAACAGAAAAATAAAACCTATGGAGACTGTCTCCACACAATTGAAACCTACAGAGAAACAGAGAAAACAAGACAGAGAGAAATCTTATGTGAAACAAACACTGTCTCTGTCTTCCTTTGAAACCAAGGTCAGGGAGTACACAGTACCAGGTGTTGACAGTGTATTTCATATATCACTGGGTAAATCAGGCAGACTCTGGGTCACTGATTGGAAGGGTAACCTTGTCCAAACAGATTTACAGGGGAATCAGCTACAGAAGATACAAACCAGTGGTAGATATCAAGGCTACCACACAGTCACACAGGACGGGGATCTGATCTATACAGACAAACAAAACAAAGTCATCAATAGGATAACACCGGATAATACAATCACTGAATTCATTAAAACAGGGGACTGGGAACCACTCAGTATACACTCCTCCCACATCAACGGGGACATACTGGTGGGGATGAAAAAGGATGGAAAGGGTAAAGTCACCAGGTACAACAAGACAGGGACAGAAATACAGAACATACAGAGAGCCAACAAAGGACAGGGACTGTATAAAACACCACACTACATCACAGAAAACATCAATGGTGATGTCTGTGTATCAGACTATCACAAACATGCTGTAGTGGTGGTGGATAAATCAGGACAACACAGGTTCTCCTACACAGGTCAGAGGTCAACGTTTAATCCCTGGGGAATATGTACTGATGTACTCGGTCACATCCTGGTGTGTGATGATATCAGTAAAACAGTTCATCTCCTGGATAAGGACGGTCAGTTCTTGTCTCTACTACTCACACCACAACAAGGGATAACGTTCCCCCGTAGTGTGTGTGTGGATGATGAGAACAATCTCTGGGTGGGACAATCTAACACCAACACAGTGACAGTGTACAAGTATCTACAGTGAACATTTTATATCCATACAGCAATCAAATACTACCATTACTAAAACATCCTGAATGTAAAGTGTTTAAAAGAACCACATTCTTAAACACTTGAACAGTTTGGAAACAAACACAATTTGCAGAGAGATATTCATCAACGAACCAATAATTGGCCACAGAAAATACAAAAACATGAGGAAATGAAAATTCAATCACACTTACATTTAATCTTAAAACTTATAAATAAGGTGAACCCCTGATGATGACGGCCCTTTAAAACAAAAAAAAATCATTTCTTTACACAAAAACAACAAAAAAAAAAACCCACCGAAACACTCTGCTTTCATTGTAACATTTTCGTTTGCAATAAATAAGTTGTCTAGACTGTCGCATCCAAGTAAATTTACATAAGGTTGGTTGATAGATGTCCCCTTTTGACATTCTATTTTGTTAAGCGGATATATACAACCTTTAGCATTTTCTAAAATTACAAAATAAACAGAAGCCCCTCCTCACCACACGCTTAAAAATACAACAAAAAACAAAACAACAAAACAAATTATTGATAAACATTAATGATGAAAAAAAAAATCCAATACAAACATGCAAAAGAATTGAATCTTAAAAAAGGGACGCTATTTTTGCTACAGTGTAATCCACTTCTGCAGGTTAGCACTGACCTCTCTCGGTCATTTACGTAAACACGGTAACGAAGAAGACGTGGTGATCCGAATGACTGCATACTCACTGCACAGATTAAAGAATTATGGTGCTTTTCACACAGATCAACGTGAATGGAATTGTGAGAACATTCTCAGAGGAAGTGGCATGTGCTTTGATGATGTATGATGACTGAAATTTCTCGTGTCTTGGTGATGGTTTCATTTCCATCACACTGACTCTCAGTAAGAACATTTCCTATAATTTTTATCTCTCGTGAATCGAGAATTGTCTCCATTTTTTTTACGGATACTGAGGACATCCTTTTAAAAAAAATTCCCAAATGAATCAAAGCCAAAAAAAAAAAAATATTGGGAAAATATTTCTTTCTGTTAATTTGATTTTTTTTTTTATTCTTCTGCTTAGTTCATAATCGTTGTTTAAAGATGAATGTTTCGAATCAACATTAATGAAAATATTTGCAATTTGGTTTCGTGTTTTCCACAGGAAAACAAAAACAGTTGTTTAGCGGAATTGACAACAAGTTAAGTATAAACTTTCTTTATTCAAAATGCTATTATCTTTCAAAATTATGTTAATTTCATAACCGTTATTTGCTAGCAACAACAATTTTTTGTTTGTGTCAATTACCAAATTATATGAGTTACAGACAGAAGTATATTTTAAAATGGTCAATGTTATGCGCAAGTTTTAAAACCAGTTTTGTTTAACGGAAAAAAATGTTTGATAATATCCAGACGGGCTTGAAATATCATTACCCTAAAGATTTCAAAATTATAGATTTAATTCCCAATGTATATATTAGACCAAACATATCTGGCCTTTTTAGCGCAGGTGTGCGGCACTTCCTGCTTGCGTTAGGTTGCATTGTTGGCGCAAGTGTGCAGTCATCCCTGCTTGCGTTAACTTTGGCAACTGTTGAGTGTGCGGTCATCCCTGCTTGCCTACATGTAACGTGGAGTCCCTATATATGTGCAGGCGCGGTGATTGAAGTCTGCACTTGCAAATATTTGCAGCAATCAGGGCTATCCGATTCTATCTCGAGTACGGGCTTGCAGGGATCACAGGCAGTTCTTACCAAAAGGATGGAGGGGAGATAAGAAGACGGACACATACAATCAATTACAAAGTACAATGTACTGTATTCTTTTTTCTTATACGCTGTCATCTCCTTAAAATTTAAAGTAATTCATAACTTTTCCCCTATATCAGGTAGGAGAAACATTGTGTTACAAAGTTGGGCACTTCCGTCTCCTTCCCAGCCCCAGTTTCAACGCGCTAATTAATAACAATGCTGAAATTACATGTATACTTGTAAAATTACAGATCATACATGTACATCTGTAAACACCGAAGGTGTATGTAATACCAATATGCTCAAGTTTAAATAGTTACCCTTCTTTCGAGAATGCAACAAAAAAAAAAGAAATAAAATTAACATTATGTTAGGAAAACTTTTTTGGGTTAGACTAATTTTTGGAAGCGCGCTAAATCATGTTTTATTGTAACAGTACAAACTCAATGTCTGGCCATGGTCCCATGGAAAGTTTCGGTCATCGAATATCACACATAGTCTGTCTATAATCTGAGGACAGCCATTATCGAATTTCAGGTCAAAAGTTCAAAGATCACGTGCATCTATTCTACAGTCAAAGAACCAAAGGCATCTAGGGAAGTAGAAGGGAGAATGAATTTCACAGACATGTCGTGTTTGATTAAGGATCTTCTCAATACTTTGCTTTATAAATCGGTTCTGCTGGTATCAAATTAATGTTCACTATGTTTACATTAACTTCTGGTTGTTTTGCATCGAGTTTGTTTTCCTCCCGTGAATTACTGGGTTAAAAAAAGTCACAAAACCCAGCATTAATAATTAACGGCATTAAATGTCAGGTAAAATAAAGTGAGCAAATATTACGATCAGATTAAACAGAATACAAATGGCCCATTCTTGGTGATGTTTTAGACGCACCAGAGACGCAACCTATCATCGATAAACTATGTGGCATGGGGGGGGGGGGGAGGGTCCTGCCCCTGAATTTTTGTCAACCTTTCACTTAAATCAACATTTTGACCCCCCCCCCCCCCGCGCTTATCTGGAAAAGGGAAACAAAATGTTAAGATATTACCCCATCCACTCTATCCACAAATAAAGGATAAGGATTTAGAAGATATTTTGTAATCTGTTTGCTAAGGTTTTCAGGTAGTTTTGTCACAAACCCCAATTTGTTACTTAACGATGCTACGTGTCTGGCTATGGCATGTTATCATTGTTCCTGCACTCCACTCATGTTCCATTCAAGTCTGTGGCATTCTAAGTGGATAATAAAACGGAAAGAAAACGCTTCTATGTCACGCAATAAAAGCTAAAAATATTGGTTTTTCTCCCGATAAAAACTTAGCATACAATAAAAAAGTTATCTCTTATGGGGATAATTTAATTCCATTTTTTTTTTAAAACAATTCAAGAGTATTTCATTTTTACTACCTTGTTAAGGAATCTTTTACATTCCTGTGGGAGTGATCTTTCTTCTCCAGGGGATATTGAACCTAGTTTTAACCACAGGAGCTCAGCACAACCATTTACTTTTGCTTTAATAGGAGATTTTGCTAGAATTTTCAACTTAAAGTTTCGATATTCATTTGACTTTATTTAGCTCCCCCCCCCCCAACAGTCTGTAAAATACATACAATTTGTAGTGTAGTGTTTGGGGGGGGGGGGTTGTAGAAAGAGACATAGAATTCTTCCTATAAGAAGTGCTTTTTAATTCTTTAAATAATGAAGCAAAATATAAACACATTAAATATTTTTTTTATTGAGCAACTATAGATATATAAACATGTATGCAGGTTTATCCGTCGATATAATCTTTGAACATCATAGAAGATTGGATAGAAAGAAATGGTTGATATGTTTCAAATTTTCAATACAATAGTTCCGATATAAAAGTTCATTTTCCAACCCACTCCCCCTGTATTTTCTATGACCAGATATTTCGGAAATCGCTGTAACGTTCTCCCATAAGAAAACCGCTATAGCGTTTTCTGGGATAAAATCTTTTTCCAAGAAATTCCGAAGAACGTTTTTGGACATGATTTCCTTTTCCTAGAAATTCTGAATATCTTTTATCATTAAGTCGCTTTCCGAGAAACTCCGATAAACGTTTAATTTGACTTAGACGCTTGCCGAGAAATTCCGAATATCGTTTTGGCAATCCGATTTTCCCGAGAATGTTATTCTGTTGATGCGTCGGGTTTCAGTAGGGAAACTTAATCTTTTACAATTAGTTTTCATCGAGTATGTAAATGCGTGGGTGAGGGCTACTTGCAAATACCTCGAAAATGTCTTTTAATGCCACATGACAAACTAAACTAATGATCATTTTCTAATTGCAGACAAGTATGAGATAGAAAAAATTAATATATATGCATTTTATATAATTAACAAAACTAGATATCAAAAAGAATTATTAAACTTTCTTCCATTTTCATGATTGGCAGTATTTATTTCGAAAGCTGTACAGAGATAGAAATTCTTGAAAGTTTTTTTTTTAATGATTGTAGATTCAAGACACTATTTTGATTTTCATCAAATGATAGTTATTAATAAATTGACTGTTTATTCATGTCAGGATGTATTAAGTATTATAAATTTTGTAAATACCGGTAGTCACAAATATACCTGCAATGTGCCTGAAGTTTATATACAACAGTATAAAGACAATAAAGTCATAGGCTTTACCACAGAGCATAATATCTGGTATAAAATGGCTGACATTTTTGAAACTTTGCAAAATTTTATGCTTCAGTTGTTACAAAACATACGGTACCTGAAAAAAGTAAGTACTTGTGTGAAAAATAGGTGTGAATTTTTCGGAATCATCATTTAGCAGCCAGCAGTAGATTGAGTTGTGCCCCTTTAGTTGAATACCCGGTGGGGGGGGGGGGGGGGGGGGGAGGTGATGTGTGATATCCGTGTTTCTTGATCTTCCCATCTCTTTGGATCTTCCATTGTAATTGCTTACTTAAAATGTGTGCCCAGTCATGCATTCACCTTCTGGCTTTTAATTGGTCTATTTGCTTATAACTCTAAAAAATTGAAATTCTCTAGGTTTGGATTTTCTGAGGTTTCAAAACTAGGAAAATGTCAATAGGAAAGCATGCAGTTTATGAAGATATGCATACTTATGAAGCAGATAAACATACATGTATTTGGCTAGATTTTATTTTTTTACAAATTGATGTCAAGAATCCAATTAGATAAAGACTGACGTACATGATCGAATTTAAACAAAAACTCAGCAAATTGGACAAATGTCAATTATCTAAATTAAAGTAGGCAAATCTGCAAGGACCCATGCAAGTTCAATAAGGGTATGCAATATTAACGACCGGTTTGTGACAATGTGGAGATGGTTTAGGTTTGGGCATTCCTTCCTGCAATTTTTATTGATTTCAATATGCTAAATGTATGACATGATTTTGTTTTTGTAGTCTGTGGTACTTCCTGCCTGTTTGGACAGAAATCATTCTACGTGAAGACAGGAAGCGGTAAAGATGTGGGTCCGACCATATGTTACGAAGGGAAGATGTAAGAATTTTAAAATACCATCATTATTTTTGATACATCTATACTACTATACTAAAATAATAGACTCAAATTTTTGGGCTTTAAATAACACGGAGAAATCGGAAGTGTACTGTCTTTTGTTTTATATATTTTAAACATCATTGGTACTTGAAGATAACCAACTAGCCTTTATTTTTTTTTTCTAAATCAAGCTTTGCTAATTAATAATCAACAAAAATTCCTGTAAAAAATCCAGAAATCATCGGGATTTTTTTTAATTTATAAACTTGCGCATGTGCTTTACATTCACACTAAATCACGGGAGGCTCTGTAGTTGTATAATATTGTATCTACTGGTAAGTGTTTAGGAAATTTAAAAATTCGAGATTAAAAGACTATAAATGACACACATGCAGTTGCAAAGAAATTTTTTTAAAGAAATGAATTTAAAATGCATAAACTTTTTCCAGCTACATGAGTGATAAAGAAAAGAATGTGGGGAGAGGGCTCAACATGCTGGTTATTGACGGTAAGTAATGATCGAGGAATATGCTGATAAAAATTAATCATAGAAAACATGCTATCTGTGCTAATGCAGCTGTCTTTTTTTTCTCACCTGGGTCAATATACAGGTGCAAGTTGAATACATATATGCCTCATGTGAAACAAAAATTCTGTATTTTAAGAAATAATTTTTCATGCAATTAATATCAACTTCTGTCCAAATGAATTTCATGCAAAAATTATGTGACTGTATAGGTTTTTTTTTCATGTAAAATTTTATTTTGCAATTTTCATGTAAAATTCATTTGAGGCACACCTGCCTAGCAGATAGTACATTTACATGTAATTAACAACTGAAAGATTTAAAAATATTTATTATCATAATTAAGTATCATTGTTATATTCTTGTGGCAAAATAAATTGCATGTGTTCTCATAAAAAAAAGTAATTGTTTGTAATTTGATGAATATTATGTGTATCATTTTGATAATAATTGAATGTGACAGTCACATATATTATAGATTAAATTTATTTTATCTGATCTCTTAATAGGTGATACACACAATGTTAGAGACATGAAAACGTTTGACACATACACTAGTGGTAAGCTTTATTTTGTTGACTTTGTTTATTAATTTTGAAATTGGATAAGTTTTGTTAATCAAAACCAACATCTTCACAAGCCATGTATCTAATCTGTGTGAGATATATTTTATTATTACATTATACTGTAGATTCCTTATTTTACGCGAGACAGTACTTAATTCCGCGATTCAAAGGTTTTCTATCAAATCGCAAGAACATAAAATCGCGAATGTCGAAATATTATCATAGAAGTGTGTAGTTAACATATGTACGAAAATTAAAAGCGAGATTTTAAAATTCGCGAGACGGGCTTCTCGCGATTTTACACGAATATGAATTCCAATTAGGAATTTACAGTATGTAATGTTATTACAAAATTATATGTAATGTGAAATGCTTGTGTTTTTGCCTCTAGTTGGTTTTCAATATATAGAGATTTGACATTCCAAGTACATGTAAATGTTTATCCAATGAAATAGCATTGTACAATAAAACTTTGTTTGGTTGCAGTAATGCCAATTACATTGATTCAATTTGTACCATCTTCATTCTCCTTGTTTATCTCTTATACTGTAGAGTGGTTATTTACGCATGGGGGGGGGGGGGGATTTACACTAGTTAGAATAAACGGTAAGCCCAAAACAGCGTAAAATACCCCCCTTGCGTAGGGTACAAAAATCCAAAATTTTGAGTGGTAAATCACGCATCCGAGTATTTAATACCCAGGCATATTGTTTGACTATAGAATAGTCGTACTTAATCACCAGTGTAAATAACCACTTCACAGTAAAACATGACTGCTTATAATCATTGTTAAATCTTATATACACAGACCAGTCCTTTCGACAGTATGCGCAGATGGAAATGAAAGAAAAAACAGTTGTTATTATAGCCAGTTTTGATGAGATATCCTTTTCGTAAGTTTCTGAGCAATTTATTATATTTATCCAATTTTTTGTCCACCCTTTATAAACTTATTTAGAAATTGTGGAAGATTTTATTTCTGCTCAAACAAATTATTTCTGAGGATTTTATTAATTTTACAAATGATGTGTGCTGGTATACTGTGCCCAATATTTATAAGCAACTCATCACATGTGGAAGATTTTATATTCTGAATATTCTCCAAAAAATTTATTTTTAGGTTCATCATTTTGTATTTCCTGTAGATGCATTTGCTAGTTTTTCTTATATTCTTCAGACTGAGAGATGAAGCCAAGACGTGGCTGAAGGTGATGGGGGCGAGTCAGATCGACAAAGTTGCATTCCGTGATTCCTATGTTCTGATTGGTCAACGAGGCCTCAATCAGGGGCATGCTGTAGAATTTGTACGTCAATCCCTCTTGTGAAATTTTTCGTGAGCTGTATTTCGGATTTTTGTGCTTGCATTGTTTTTGTGTTTTTAGGTTTATTAAACTGTCATGGAGACATTTTCACTGGGTAATTAAATCATAAAAAAATACCCCAATTTTACCTAGTTACCCTGTGGTGTATTTAATGTAATACCATATATTACGATTTTAGTAAAAGATGCTTACAATCATTTCTAACATCATTATCATCATATACACTTTTATGTACAAAAAAAAAATTAAAGTGAAGTCATGAAATTAATGACAACAAACTTTGCATGTTCATTAAGTAATTGAAATGAACTCTAATAAAAGAAGATTGTTATGCTCTTGAAGTATGAAGTGAAATTGTTAAACTCAATTATTTTAAACATCTATGATTATGATGATTTATGTAATAACTAAACTTTACTAGTTACTAATATTTCTGAGTATATTGGTAAAGGGAAATGATTTATATATACAAGTGTAATGATTTTCCAAACATTTAATCCTCAAAATATGGTGAATTTCCCTGATTTTAAACCCCAGTACTAATGAATGGTCTGAGAGCCTGAATATTTTTATACGTGACACTGTATAGTTTTACATGACTGACCTTTGTTAATAATTATGTGTTGTAACAGTTATTTTCTGAATTTTAGATAAATTCTATGAAAGAAAATGAAGAATATGCAGCGCCATTAGAAAAGAAAGGATGCTTCCCTATTCCAGGTTTGTAACAAAGAAATAGGACTCCATTTGTGCTGAAATTAATAATTCTATTTAGTTAACGAGGAAGAATCTTCGTAATTTTACATGTATGTGTGCTTATTTATGTACATTTATTACATGGAGACTTCTCAACAACAAGAACCTTGTTGAGTTAATATTAAAATTGGCATGGAATCGCAGGTTGTCAGATTTGATAAAGTACTTATCAAAGTGAATTAAAAGATATAGCTCTGAACTGAAATTTAAATTGATTTTGACAGTGAAAGGGTTTACTCAGTACTGTGCTTGGATTTGGCAACTTGTGTAATTGTTCATCTCCATGTATGTTTACTTGCTCTAAAGATACTCAAGTGCTTGTTTTTCTAATATAAAACTTCACACTATAGTATATTAATTGGTGAATAATTAGTGTATATCAAAACGCTAAAGGGTAAAATTTATCACAGAAACAAGTGCCTGTGTTATACATGAAGTGCCAGGGACAGCGATTTTACTTCGAAGTAAATGTAATTCATTATTCGTCGGTTAAGTTTATAACATGATAAAGTCAAGGGGAATGAAAGTCGCTTGGCTGTAAGCATCAATTCATTATAAGCATGTTCGCTATAGCCTTGTTTTACTGTATTTTCAATATTGTAAAATCCCTTCCTCAGAGTACATGCGTTATCCATACAATAGCCCCCCCCCCCCCCTTAAAGATAGCCTCCTCCTAGTCATCAACACTAACTTAATATGTATGTATATGATACTAAAAATGCACATGATATATCCATGTATATCCATGTTGTAGTGGGTCCATTGGAAGACTCTTCCAAACTACTGGCCTCCCTGAAAGATATAAAGATGGGGTCAGAGCTAAAGAACTGTGGGCTGGAAACTACGTGTGAGGGGACCCCCATACAGGTGTTCACAGGTGACACGGACAGCGTCATGCCACACGTCTGTGTTGGCGGAAAAATGTAAGTGTGTGTAATTATAGTCTAATTATAGTTCTCTGGAAATATTTTTATGAACATATTTTCTAGTTCAGTATGTGGTGTGTGGTTCTTTTGATACTCCTAATTATTTCCTACAGGCAAGGAAGTGCCTTTTTTTAATAGCATACTTTAAAAGCTTTTAAGTGAATAAACCTTATTTTTAAGCACCAAACTTATGGAAAGGAACTTATAAGTTTAAGATTGTGACATCAAGAATAAAATCTTGGGTCTTCTGAGCCAGTGTGATATGAAAATATCAATTATTATTCAAGAGGGACAACTCTTGGAAGAAATTTGATACATTCAGATATACATGTATATTATTTTGTAATAGTTTATATATATTTCAAGATACTGTAGAATCATTAAAATCGTGGGGGCCAATTTTCGTGGATTACTTAAATTCTAGTGGTTTGCGGGAATGTAATTTTGTGTGTTATCTTATACTTACTAAGGGATATATGACTCTAAAACCCTTCCTTATTAATTCGTGGAGAATGTTAATTCGTGGATGAGAGGTACCCACTAATTCAACGAAAATTGAGCTACCACGAAATCTAATGATTCCACAGTACTGGTATTGGTTTTAATGCTTTGATTAAAATTTTAGACTATTTATGATGTAAAATTAACTGTATAACACATTACCCATTGTACCCGAGTGTTGGTTTTTTTTATAAGGGTGATGGAAAAAGATGTGAACAATGCAGGGAGAGGCTTCAATGTTGTGGTTCTGGACAATGAATCCAGGATACCCAAGTTTGTGAACAGATTTGACACCTATGCAGCAGGTCAATATGATAAAACATATTAATGCAGCAGGTCAATATGATAAAACATTTCAATGCAGCAGGTCAATATGATAAAACATTTTAATGCAATAGGTCAATATGATAAAACATTTTAATGCAGCAGGTCAATATGATAGAACATTTTAATGACCCAGCAATCTTGAAATTTGTTATACATACTTCATTTGAATTTTAAACTCCTATTGTAGGAAGAAAAATAAGGGAATTCAGAAAAAAAAATTAACAAACCATTCTTAAGATTTAACCTGATTTTTAAGCTAATAAACTTGAAATGAAATAAAGAGATGAATTTAAAGAAAGTTAATTATTTTTTTTTTATGATTTAATGATGAAATAAACATGATTTTATCATTTGGGTACATGTTTTACAGACAGCATAGATATGGAGGAGTTCCTCAAGGGGTTACACGAGGGAGACATTGTGATAGCGGTCATCAATGATGATGCATCCAAACAGTAAGATCATAACAATGAAAGACAAAGAATTTGGGTTCAAATGTTCTGCCTTTGTACACTATTATATGGAAACTTGTTGGAAAGAAAAACATTATGAGGTGATAATTTCGGTTGGGGCTTGATCAAATCCAATAAAGCCCAAAGGGCTTTATGATAAATTTAGTCACACCAAGACCGAAATGATCACCTCATAATATTCAAAGAATGACTCCTTATTATGTTTATATAATTTTCAGCAATTGTACGATTAAATCTTTGAATATTAATAAGGAAACCCTGCTTGTGCCCCAATTATACAGTTTAGTAGTGTTATCACAGGCAAAGACACTGAAAAATGTAAATATTGTAGGTTAAAGGTCAAATATTCAACTTTTGTTACCATCATTTTATTAGCATATAATTTTTCAGGGAAAAAAAAAATCCCCCAAGAGTTAAGGATATTTAATAAAAATATATCACTGTCAGATTTAACTTTTGGTTTTTGTGTTTTTAGATTGAAGCAAGGTGCCATAAAAGAAATGAATTCATTGGGCAGCAGTGCAATACAGAACTTAGGGTTCAGAGATATTTGGTATTTCATTGGCCAGAAAGGAATTAAGGGATATAGCGAGTTTGAAGAGGTATGGTACATCGGGTATTAGAAGTTGGAGGGGGTATACAAGTGTGACATGCTTTTATATTATTAATGGACTTTATTCACAATCAACACTGCAAGATATTGGAAATAAAAGCTAAATTAAATGAAATATGTCGAGAGGGACACAGATCTTCTTTGAAAGATTCCTAACCTTGTTGATAGAATTTAAAATATAAAAGTCAACTTTCTTTTGATACATTTAATTACCAGTACAAGACATCGTATAATTATAAAGAAGAGCTTTGAGGGATCAAGTACTTTGATAGATTAAAGTTCAAGAGCCATCGGGTGTCACCTGAACCTCAAATTTCATTAGATATTGCCAAAATCCTTGTTATGTATACAGCGTAAACTATTGCATAGCAAGATGATTTTGAATAGAACAATGGTGTAGTAAAAAAATAAAAAAGTTACTTTTTTTCTATATGAAAATATTTATTCTCCTAAATTTGATAAATTTTGAATTGTAGATCAGTTTTGCCTCCTATGATGGAGAGTGGCCAAAGCAAATCAAGAAATCACTCTGTCTTCCAAGAACTTGTAAGTCTTACAAACATGGGTCATTAAAATCTTTCAGCTGCTCATTGACAAATGAAATTAAATTTAAATTACCAGGTAACATATACCATGCTGTACAGATGATTTTGTTTAAAGTTTTATCATATGATATTCATATTTTGAATGTAGGTTAATCTGATACTATTAACCATGCTATTGGCATTTAGTTAGTGTAAGAATAATTTGTAAGAACTGTGGAATATGTAAAAGTCTTCTTTTCCTCTCTTTTTTCCAATTTATTATTTTTCACATAGATATAAATATGCACATTCATACAATATAATAATATCATACATATTAAGTAAAGTCTTGGTTTACGCAAAGAATTAATCATTTCTGATGCTCCCATTAAGAAAAAAAACTAAATACATGCACTGGTAAATAACAAATTACATAAACAAAACATAGCAAAAAAAACCACTTAGATTATTTCCTGCCTGATGAGAAAGATTAATGATATTTAAATCATTAAGTGTATCGGAGGGCAATGACAAAAAATTACACACTCTGGTAAAATGAAATGTTGACTTGGCTCTTGTCTTATTTCAGTGAGGAGCCTGAAGGTAGCCCCGAAACTTGGAGGCAAACGTAACTTGGAGAAACGAGAGTTCTGCAAGCTCAACGACGGGTATAGCGAGTTCTGTGACAGTGAGTTTCATTGGATGATATTTTTAGAATTGTTTCCATTTTCCACCTTGCTGCAGGTCTGAAAAAAATTAAATGGATGACCTGCTGGATGCTTCTGTTCCGTACGTGTTAAAAAGTTGCAAATTACAGCGCAATAAAACTTCCTAGGTCATCCATCCAAATTTTTTCAGA
Source organism: Magallana hongkongensis (assembly GCA_015776775.1). Classification (NCBI taxonomy): domain Eukaryota; kingdom Metazoa; phylum Mollusca; class Bivalvia; order Ostreida; family Ostreidae; genus Magallana; species Magallana hongkongensis. The sequence goes on from CM027471.1 coordinate 5,131,150, forward strand.
CTGGGAGCAACAGACCTAAAGCTAATTTCAACTATGCTATGAATTTTAGTAAAAACCAGAGGCTTGCTCAACAAAGCAAGCACTTGCCTAAAATTTGTGTTGCAAATATAGGGAATTTTGCCAGCTCGAGTGCTAGCTCTGTTGAGCAAGCATTGGATTACAGTTTGCCTTTATGTTGCCTTTATGTAAAATTAAGTTCAAGTTTGTAGAGTAAGAACAAGATTAAAAGAATCAGTAAATGCTAAGAATCCACCGTTTAGATTTATTTTTCATTTTATACAAATGCATAAACCAACTACAAATTTTATTTGATGTTAAAATTTTAGCTCAGAGAGTTGATGACAAGCTGGAACCGGCTCCCCTCGAGGATAAGGGGACAGAAAACGACGAAATCTACAAAACGCCAATTCTTATCATTCCAGGTATAGAACAATCAAAATCCCTACAGTAATTATAATACGAAAAATAATAATAATCTATATCCAAATTTGATACTTGTGTGACCCATTTTGCTCTCTGATCTGGTAAGTGATCATGTGTACTCAAACTGTATAGTTTCATGGTGTTACATTTTTACAAGCTATATTTCAACAATCTGTCTTTATCCCCAATGCTTGTTAATTTTTACAGATTTCTCTTACTAAGTTTCTATCAGCAGTGTAAATATTTGCAATTTTGTGATTAGAAAAAAATTTCCGCTTCAGAGATTATTTTTATATAGACAGGTTGTGTTTCTGTTAGCAACTAATTAAACGTATAAGTGGTGTGAACAATTCACAGTTTTGAAAAAAATCTTCCTGATCTTAGAATGAAATTTGAGCTGATTGTATCTGATATATTTCAGGATTAGATCACAACGCCCTGGCGAGGACACTAGAGACAACACTTATTCAGCCGGGGATTAAACCGGAGCTCGTCACCGTAAGGACGTTTCCATGTACAATGTCATGTAGCTGCTTGTTATTGCACCAATAGCATCTGTTGCTTGTTTTTTTCCTTATTGAAAATTAACGTGACTGTATCATTCTGATTTCTTTGTACAAAAGTTTTTGAAAATGAGCATCTTACTTTTGAATTAGCTACTGGGATACCAAATCAAATGTAATGCTTACCTCAAAATACAAATCATGCAATTATAAAGAAGTAATATTAATTATGACTCCTGTTTCATGATCAGGCATGCCTGTACTCTATTTATACATGTAATAGATATCATACCTGTTTCAGGTAGCAGTTGATGAGCAGACGCCGGATCATGGGCAGCTGGCCACATTATTCAAATTCCAGAATATAAGTCTGGCCAGTGTAGCTAGATATGAAGGTAATCATGAAAGTCTTGGACTATATGCTTATTTCAAACCTACAGTAATTTGTTAGGCACAGAATTTCTACCCAATCTAATTAAAAATTAGATGTTCCAATTTCGCTACCAATTCTTTACATTTGAAAAGTGATAGCTGAATCTAATTAAAATTGGATGTTCTGAACTTGCATCCACTTTTCTTCACTATAGAAGTGGTAGCGGATTAAGAATATCTAATTTTAATCAGATTGCCCTGATATCTGGACATAAACACACTTTATCCTACTACATGTACTCTCAGTTTAATAGAATGCTACTGAATTGGTTTTTTGTTGTAACAACTTTTTAAATCTTATATACATGTATACAGTCATGTACAATTGATGCGCATTCTTTTTTGACAGACAAGATGAACAGTGCCATAGAGAAATTCTTCTCTCAGACTAACAGTGTAAGTGTTGTAATTTAATGTAACATAGAAATTATCTAATGATACCAGTATTTATTTATTTATTTATTTAAGCATTGAATTCTTATATTTGGATGTCATTGTTGTTACATCAAAACTACAAACTTAAAGAAAACACAATGCATTTTGTCTGATTTTGCAATAATTTTGTACCTCCAGTATGGACTATATTCCTAACTAGACCATTTAAATCCTGTCAATATTTAACATAATACATATAGTAATTTTATGACATTATCACTAAAATTTACTTTTATATGCATTCTGATAAAACAAGGTAATAAAATGGATAATAATTTACATATCGGTACAAGTATACTATTGTGTTTTTTAATATTTGTTACATCATAGCATCTAATTTTGTAAATTTGGAAAATTGGAAAATTTCTTAGTTTCAAAATTACTTATTAATAAATTCATGGACAATATCTTTCTACCAATTGGAGTTTTGTCATGTTTCAGATTCATATTGATGTGATTTCAAAGATAAATCCACAGGTCTTTATAGTGTATGAATTCTGATTTTGTCGCAGAAATACGTGATTGTGATAGAGGAGGAGATCGTACTGACCCCCGACTTCTTACACTTCCTGTCTCAGTGTCTGCCCGCGCTAGAGGCGGACGACAGCCTGTTTGGCGTATCTGCATTTAATTATAATGGTATGGTATGGAGAAATGTTTCATACATTGTACTGGTATTTTGAATTATTGTGCAAAAGAAATGATATAGTAATAGTGTCTCTTGGTTAAGAAACAAGTTTTTGGTTTGGATTTAACGGAATCCTTAAGGGCACATAGAAAAATAATTCAACATTAATATTTCTGTTAAATTGAGAAGAAACTTGATAAAAGATTTTTCGATGCTAGCTAGAATTCACTATTTGTTAAGTTAATGTATACCTTAACATTTTTTGAATTAGGGTTTGAAACAACATCGGGTGACAAGACCCGAGTAAATAGAATGGAGGATTTCCCCGGCCTAGCATTCCTACTGAAACGTTCCGTGTACGAATCGCAGATGAAATCCAAGATGGACAAATGTTGTCAGCAGAGGTACTATTCATAATGAATTAATGAAGCCATTTAAAAAAAAATCAGGGTTAATATTAAATTGATCAGAGCTGTTAAATTGTTATTTACCTAATTACACACAAGTACTTAATTCCGCGTTTCAGCTGTATTCTATTTGAACGCAAGAATATAAAATCGTGAATGCAAAACTTAAATCCTAATCTCTCATAGTTTTCAGCTCTTAGAAAATAAAAGCAAAATTTTTAAAATCTGGGAGGAGAGCTTCTTGTGATTTTAAGTGGATATCAATTTCTCGTGTTTTTAAATTAGGAAAAAGTACTTAGCACTTCTATCTCTGTACCATCATGTTATATACTTTATGCTTATGATCTCGATAGACTAAAAGACTAAGTGTGAAATAATACATTATGAAATAATCTTCGATAAATGAATGAGTATGTGTCTTGATTTTGAGGTCTTGGGATTCGTGGACATTGAAACAGTCCGGTGAGATGCTCGTCCCTGACGTATCCCGAGTGTTCAGACTGCCGTATCAATCGGCCAGTGACGACGACAGCTACCTAGAGAACCTGTTCTACCAGCCCAGATTGACCATTACGTAAGTATTTATGTATCTACATGTATCTGATGTTAGAATGATATCTAGCTGAGACTGGTTATTGTGTAAGTATTTATATTTACATGGATCTAAATTAATAGTAAAAACAATTACTAGTAGAGCTCATACCAAATCTCAGACTGAGGATATTTATGATGAGTGCAGAGTTTGCTAGATTCGAGGCATATTTATTTTTTAGCACACTTTAAATGTTGCAAAATACAGAGTCTAAGAATCCAAATAATTCAATATATTTTGAAGGGACAGTGTAAAAAAATGTATCAACACAAAAAGAAAACTGATACATATTGTACATGTATTTGTGACACATTAGTATGTATAATGGAGTGAATATTTTTATTAAGTTAAACATAATTAATAAGGAATTTTTAGAAAAATGATTTTGAAGCGCACTACTATTGTACTATATAGATTTCACATTTATCCATGCATCAGGTCTGAATGCACAAACGGAAGTCACAAAATATGGTCTTTATACATACTCTTAATACCCTTGGATAGAGCCAGAATTACATCATCCTCTTAATTTTCATCTTAGCCAAGTAGAATACATTGTACAGGGTGAGAACCGTTTTAATAAGACCTTGGACCTTCAGCTATCTGGTTTTTTTTTCATCAAAGCAAGTTAAAATGACGCTTTTTCAAGCGAAATATGCACCAACTGCATAGTCTTAGCTCAAAAGCCAGACAAATCTTGTTGATTTTATAAGGGCCATGGCTGAGTGGCCAACAGTAAAATAGACAGGCCTACGTCACATTGCTGTTTGACACAACAACCCAAAGTCCACGCTCTTGTTAAAATGGTTCTAATTTCACCCTAACTGTGTAATTTTTGCCCTTCTACATTTGCAAACAGTTTCGCCCCGTCTTGAATTTGCCCAGACACAGTTGTGTATAAAGAAAGACGATATGGGATATTCAAATTTTCCAGTCTTAAATTCACCCACTGACAATGAGGGCAAAATGGTGAAAATTAAGCGGATGCAAATATTTCCCTGTATACAGTATATATTTTTATGTTTCTTTTGCAACGAATATTACATTTATTCCAGACCAACATTGAAATTACATCAAACCCACAAAACAAACCCAAAGAATAGAAATAGTATTTTATTCAATTTTCTTCAAGATAAATAGTGAGATCGATGAATATAATATATTATGTATATATTAACAGAAAATGCACTGAAAACAAGTAATAAAGGTGCAGAATCTATAAAAGAATAATGAATACTATGATACATGTTGGCTTTGGCATGAGTTTCAAGTTTGCAATCAGATGTATCAGAATTGAAAGCTAAGGTTTTTATAACCAGTGTACTGGTGCCTATTTTTGCATGATGTTCAGCTTACGTTTTGGAAATACTGACGAAATATTAAATGGTTTATTAGCATTATTTTTATTAGTAAAATTAATCATGATGAAAGAGAATTTAAAAATAATAATAATTAAAAATGAGAGTTCAAAACGAGGATAGATAAGTTCAATAACACCAATATCTTACCTCCTAATTGGTTTTCTCCTATTTATTTTGATTCTTGGGGCATGTGATTTGACACTTGTGGGGGCGGAGTAAGCTTATGTCAAATGTGATACGTAACCTAGAGTATTCCAAACATCCTTTGAAGGAGATTCGTATTTTAATAACAATGATGGAGGGTCAGAGAAGACCAGGAAGTTCTTTCGAAATTAATCCTCAAAATTTATGAGTTCATTTTTTAATGCGACGCAGAACATGGATTTCATAAGTTACACAAATGGCCAGTATAATCACTGGAAAGGAAATTACTAGTAAGGATTGTTGTTGCTGAATCTGATAAATTCAAAGACAATTAGAAATTGATTTTAGATTTCATTTATTGATTAATGCAACTGGCATTCTTCAGCAGTCTATAGGGACACTTTTTAAATACTGTTTGCAACTATTACAAAATAATTACACAACAATTTAAAAACTTATTTAGTCTTTTACCTGAAATAGAGTTGTCTTTCTTATCTCTTCGTAGTTTCTATGATACATGTACTTGATTTATGGAGTTATGAATGCGACTAATGGTCGTAAAAAATACTTGATGAGAGTGCAAAAAGTTATGCAAATATCTCAATTATTACTGTTAGTGATAATTTGTGGGTTTTATTTTTCAGGGAATATGGCGCAAAGATAAAAAATGTTAATTCCCTCAAGTCTTCATCGTATGAAGATGAACTGAAAAAGGAAATAAAGGCAAGCAAACCGTTCCCCCTAAAAGAGCTTGAGAAGTGTTCAAGTAAAACAGAAACAGTGGAGCTGCCATCTAAAGGGTGAGACATTTTAAAAAATGGGTTCTCAGGGGGAAGCTTTTTATGTAGAAAATCATTTTAAAACTATTTTATTTTGTACAATTATATGTACTGTCGATATTAACACATCCGAATTTATTATATTAACATATTTTATTAAGTCATGGCAAAGAAAAATAAATGGCATTCATTACCAAATGAAATATGCTCTAGTTTGTCAAAGTTTATAGAAACATTAAACTTATTGATAATAATATTCAAATTTCTTACAGATAAAATTGATATACAAAGACTTTTTACTTTCAGCTCAACTTTCACCTTATATTTTTCGGATAAAGACAAAGACAGAAAAGTGTTTCGTAAATTATGCAAGTGTTTTGAACTCTACTCATCTGCAGGCAAACCTTTGAAAGGCCTTCACAAAGACTCACTGAGGTAAGTTTTAAAACAAAATTAGCCAAAAAAAAGCCAGCAAGATTTGATTTGATCACTATTTACTGAGACTTTCATTCATATGTAGACCTTAAAACATTTATTAGATTACAGTAATTTAATACTTTAAATTTCAATTAAATTTTGAATATTTATGAAGTTCCAAAAAATGAAAAATATTCAGTTATTCCTAATTGAATCAATTAGACCAATGATTCCTACTCTCCTAAGCTATCAGTCAATTCTTTATGAGGACAGTACCAGGTAAATCAATTTTCTCAAAACATGTATTGTGATAAGTGAAATTTGTCAATGCTAGAAACTTTGATCTAATTTATGGGACAGGGTACCCAATCAATTTAAAACTAAAGATAATATTTTAAACTTTTTCAATGGACAACTGTTCAAGGACACTGCTTACTGAATTTGGGTACTTTTGGGAAATTTTGTCATAACCATTGACAATGCTATTTTGAATTTATATATTAATTATATAGATTAGTTGCTAATGCGTGTATTTCAGTACTTTCATTACTTTAATTTCTATAAATTAATCAGCCAATCAGAATATTTTATATCAATATCTAACTGAGCAATTCAGATATCTCAGTGTATTTACATGTAGATTCAACGAATGTTCCTTGATTGAAAAAAATATTATAACAGAATATAATAAGAAACATGAATTTCTCTTAAAAAAACAACTTCTTTTCATTAAACAACCTAAGATAACAATAATATAACAATATATGTTCACAGTGGGAGCAATTGAACGGAAGGTATTGACCGAAATTTTTGAAAACCCAATAAACACAACTTTTACATTAAACTAATAAGCTAAGGAAGTCCCTCTGGCTTAGGTTAAACGAATTTTGCTAGGCAATCACCTTGATATCGCAAAAAGTCAGCAATAACAAATGTTTTTTTTTAAGTGAACAAGATCCAAGATTTATTTAAATCATTTTTGATTATCATTTTCAGGTTTTACTACAAAGAAAATACTATTTTTCTAATTGCATCTACATCTCCCTACTTTGAAATAAGAAGTGAGGATGTTTCAGTGTACGAATGACACCCACGCCATCTTTGGTGAGGTCACAAAGGTCTTTCAGCAAATTAACAACCAAGCAACTCAAAATTGGCCACGTCTACGCAGCACAGCGTTATAGAGGGTAATCGTTTAAAAAATAATTCGTTTATACAATCGTGTTGTTGTGGTCTTGATTTTTTAACAGAATAACCCTTCATACAGTGTACGATATATTTGTTTGTTACAGTGACTGTATTAATTTCAACGGCAAAACAAAAAATGGTAGTTATACTGGCAAATATTGTAAAATTGTTGATGTTAAAGAAAACTAGAAGTGTCTTGAATGGAATATTAAACAGAGAAGTGTATTTTCAGTGACATGCTTATTAGATGCATGCTCAGTGCACTGCAAATTCAGTATACTGCATTTAATATACCGGTATATATGACATATCTATTTTACCAGTATACGTCAACTACTACATGTAATATGTTAATGTATATATCCATGTTTATCTGTTGAGGTGTTGATTTGTAGAAGAGAGGGACCATATACTTTTAACACTGCTACAAACTCATTTACAAGTACAAATGAATTTATCTAATTTAAGGGACACTAAAGTTGTATTTCAAACTCCATTACTTTCATTTTACAAGGCATCAACATTAATTTCAATTTAATATAATTAAGGTATTGTTACTCTCCTCAAGTTAAAATATTTCTGATATATAAATCACCGCTTAACTTTTTTGAAAAGAAATTATGATGCAGTTTACATTTTGTTAAAATATGAGAAAATTAAGTGAATTGATTTATATTTTATGTTTATACTATGTTGTTAACACTGACGAGAGATACATGTAATTGTCCCAGAATTAACTTTCTTTAACATACTGTATTTTTTTAGGCATCAGACGTTAAAACAAGTGATCTCAAAACTCTAATCTATAGTTAATTTGTTATGTAATTAACATTAATTTTTTCAATTACGTTGTGCATGTTATAAAGTTTTTTTGGTTCTTCTAGAAAGCATTTATTTATATGAATTATACATGTAGCTGTAAATCTCAAAGTCAAAAATAAATTGTTGACTATAGGAGACTACTTAAAAACTATCGAAAGTTGTGTACTGTTTATATATAACAAAGAGTACTGTTAACAATATGTTTGTAAATAAGTATTTAACTACAAGTTATGGACTACTGCATCTAGGCAATTCTTATACAAACAACAGTATTGAAAACTGCCATATATATTTAAAATTTATTCAGACACAATAATGTTTGTGCCATAAACAGAAAACTTGCATTCACTCAATAAGTTCTCGGCTGTTTAACCTATTTAAACATGTAGTAAACGACACACACAATTCCCACCCACCCCCCACCCCAATCCACAGTCCCTAGATATGACATATGGATAGATTCATACATATTATTACATATATTAGACTGAGTATGTATTTTATTATAAATCGTATATGTCATGATTCCTTCAGTTAGGTTTCGTTCTTGATCGCTCTTGGTTAAGGCGTAGTTTAAAGAACAAATTCTGAACAATTTTTTTTCTGAGGACTTTTAATAATAACAAAAAATTACTAATAATATATGTATATTCATATTATTCTGTGTTCAATAGAATGTCAACTTCAAGTATAACATTCCCAAGAATCATGACCACTGTGACTGTTTTAAGACTGATAATTTTTAATCAAGAATTGGCCAAAACGTATCTTTTGGTGCAATTTTTATGCCTAATATTGATTAAGATTTAGCAATAGAATATCAGGAAAAACTACAATAATATGTAGTGTAAAGTTATTAAAATTAGTCTCTCTGTCCTTGGATTCATTTATTTTCCCAAACTTTGAACTGTACGCATACAGGATTAAAACTGTGTACTAGGTTCAAAGTCAAGCCAATGCCATTTTGTTCAAGGTTCAAAGGTGGATTTTACTTAATCATTTCATATTTTGTGACCTTTGAATTAATATGTCAAGGTAATTTCAAATTGTTAAATTCAAGGTTGATATTATACGTGGCAATATGTATTGTGATTAAAAAATCATGTGTTTTTTTGTTCCTGTTCATATTAAGAATTACTTTAAATTTATAGTTTGCACATTGTGGGTTCTTTTTTGGTATTTTTGGTATTAGTTAATTAGATGCATTATGATTATGTCAATATTTATTTCACTAAGCTTTAATTTATTTAAGCTTGTAGTCTTAGAATTTTAGCATGTGAATGAGGAATCATTTTGAAGTTCGTATTTAATTTACACCCAACTTTTAAGGCTTTAGTCCCCATAAATCAGAAATCCGTTTGATTAGCAGTCATTATTGAGAAATGCATTTTTATAGAGTTTATTTTTTTAAAGATTGTTTTTCTTCAAAATACAACCAAAAATAGGTATTTTGACATGATTTTAATTTACCTACGTTTATATATATCAGCTAAGATGACAATACTATATTCTTGTGAAGATGATATCCCTACAAAGAAATCCTATCTGATTCGTTAAAGATGTACTTTTATCTCTGTTATATAACCAAAGGAGTTTAACATTTGGATGGTCATGTGTTAATTCATTGTATCCTGTACACTTAAATGTTACAGAGAGAGAGAATGAGAGAGAGAGAGAGAGAGAGAGAGAGAGAGAGAGAGAGAGAGAGATTCCATGTATAACAACTAAAAGTGATTAGAAAGTTCATTCCTTATATAAATATATTAAAAGTTGGTTTTTTTATGTAAAAGAATTTGTTTTAAGAATATGAAATGATGGATAAATCTACGAAATTTCACCTTCCTGGAATCTGCAATATTTCTTCTGTTAACAGTTTCTAATTCTCTTGTTGTTTTATACCTGTATTATAAATGACATTTCTTCTATAAAATGGAATGTTAAAATAACTTTATGATCCATTTGCTATTTTACTAGCTGCTCTTGAACATTAACTACTTAGAAATTACACATTGTAAAAAGCAAATGTAGCCAAACTGCATTTATATACTTCTTAACAGAACTATGTTATATTTGATATAGTACATACATGTATGTGATTGTTACACAAACATTCCATGAACAAACTTTCTCTTATTTACGCCATCCTTTTCAGTTCTGAGATGTTATGCAGTACATGCACATGTACATGTTTATGAAATATGTTAATGAACAGTTAAGTGTACCATTGACACTCTCATAAACTCTTTGATGTCTAGTTAATGTAATTATTTTTATGTGTGAGACTTATTTCTGATGTTGATAAAAATAATAAAATTGAACAGTTAAAAAGAGTGTTTTTCTTTTGTGCATGTACAACTGTATACTGGTAATAATCAGATTTATAATCTTCAGATTTTTTTTATCCAATTTTCATCAAATCATATTACACATTCTGTCTACGAAAATTTTTTAAATTTTTTCCGTATCGTATATTCTTACAATCTAAGTTTAATCTCTCCCCCCCCCCCCCCTCAACTCTTCCCAGTGTGGCCTTAACATGGCATCTATAAAAAATCTCTGAAATGATAATATAAGAAAATTCAAGTAATTCTCTCCTTACTTTTTAATACGTTTTTAACGACAAGAATCGAGTAAGTAAAAAAATTAACTAAATGATGTCACCCTTGTGAACAAAAGTACCTCCGCCCCTGAATCATTACTCTTTTCGAACTTCCAGACCTAAAGGAGTAATCGTTCTTGTTCATGATAATGATAAATATATGCTTGCTTTTGCAGATATTTTACAATTACCAGATAAAAGCCTCACTTTTCTTTAACATATTTTTCTTTGTAAAATGAAAGCTTCTAACACTTGGTCATGGTTTGAAAAAAAATACCATATACAAGCAAGTATATATTATAAAAGTTTTAGATAAACGAAATCACTAGCTTCTTGTTTTATTTGGATTATAAAACAAAAATCAAAATATATTAATTTATTATCAATTTTCTTATTATTCCCATTGAAAGGGATCTTTGTCTTCAATGAGAATCAGACACCCAAAAATGATTGGCTGAAATTGGTTTTGTGGTTGACAAGGAAAAGATGGCAAGTCCTAAAGAACAGGAAAGGGTCATATATTTGAACAGATTCTATACTCTTACATACTGATAATTAAACAGGAAAATACTGTATCAGAAGCTGATATTAAGCCCATAATATATATGTTATGCATCTGGGGCTGTTATGGATCGTATACCTAAATAACTCTCTATGATATATAATAAATTTATCAGTACATGTATTTGTATTAACAAATACCCAAGTGTTTACGAAATTCAATGTATCTTCATTCAGATGTACACATGTATACTACAACATCAAGGCCATTTGAATTATATAAATGTTAATTTGAATCAAAGACCTGCGGATAAAGGTATAATTGCCGTCAACAAGTGTCAGTAAATTCTGAATCCGCCGAGAATGCAAAAAAAAGAGTAAGGTGGCAAAAACCACATGTCTAGGACCTATCAGGCTTGATAAAGAATTCTCGAGTTAAAACCCAGTTTTAGAAATCCTACTGAATGGCTCTTACATTCAAATTAACCCTGCATAACAAGCATGAGTAAATTTAAAATGCTAGTAAAATCATAAGATGAATAGACCGTCTTTAAAAAATTCATCAAACATATAGATTATCTCATCCATGCAGAAAAAAATGAATTCGCGCATAGCATCCCTCATCTGAATCTAATTTGCATTTCAGGTGGTTGAAAATCATTCTACACTCTCACATTTAATTCTAGTAAAAGTATCATGGGTATTTTTTCATTAGCACTTAAATATGTACATAAATAAACACTATATACATTCTATATACAGTTATATGTATCCGAGGCAATATTTACCGGACCTTATTTATGAATACTTGTACTTACACTCTCTACCCCCCATTTTGTATTTCTGTATTACAAAACGGTAATTTATTTTATAACCATTATATTTATGACATTTTTTTTCTTGCATGATCAACACACTGTTTACAAATACCATTTTGATTTAGTTATACAGATTTCTTGTATAATGCCCCTATATATAGCAATCCTCCATGCGAATAAATTGTTTTGTTTGTTCAAGGTTGGTAGCCAGGAGATTTAAACCCTTATTTCCACAACAAGGAAGTAGGATACACAAGTCTCGTACGTATTCTCTCAGGTGTCATTGACGCCATTCCGGACGCAATACTTTTAAGGTCACATTGATGGTAAGTAAGAATAATTGTATCTGATGATGAAAATATTTTCTAAAAGTGATATTGATTTAGTCAATATCATTGATATGGATTAAGTCCAGATTATTTGGTCGCTCAACGTTCGAAGTTCTTACACTAAACCGAAAGTAGTGGCCATTTTGAACAAACGTTTTTTAAAATTATCTACCATCGGCTCATACATTCATTAATGTTTTTGTTTACATATAGTTTGTACGTGTTCTTATATAATTGTATATTGTAAACCAATGGCGAATTCAGAGGGTGGCGCACATGGCGCACGCCACTTCTATAAAATTGTCAAAACAAAGTTATACTCCTTCGATGAAAGAAAATATACAACTTTTGAGTCTTAGTAATGAACTTTTTGACTCATGGGATTTCTCTACATTAAATTGATTTCAACGTGTTGTATAAATAGAAAGTCCATTTTAATTACCCCATCCTTGGGTTCAAATGTGACCAGTCATTCGATTTTAGGTACATGTAATTTGTTATACTAGGTACATATAGTGTCTAAACCGACTCTTCCATGTTTATTATGCATCGTCCCATTGAACTTAATTTTTTTAAACAAGATAATTTATAGCCATTTGTAAGGAAAAAGAAATGTTTCTTATATTTCTGCATGGCAGAGGGTTTTGATAGGATTTTGTAGGTCTTATATTTACAAATGTATAAAAATATAAAATTATCATCTGGACCCCCACCAGGGCTGCCAAGACCCCTTGCCTAAATCTGGCGCCCCCTCTAAATTCAAACCCTGTTGAACCAAATGATCTTGTTAACAAACAAATGAGACTCGCTCTGTTTCATTTTGATCAATAGTCTAAAACTGATTAGTAAGGAAAGCTACCATGCTCGGATCTGAACGGAGGGGGAGGGGGTGGGTCCCTAGAAACTCAAAGATTATTACATTCACATTGTAAAATTATCCCCCCCAAACCAGCAGACCCCTTTGACACCCCCTTCCCCCCCCCCCTTTGCAAAAAAAATGTCTGAATCCGCGATTGACTGTACCTTAATGTAATTATTATTATTAGAGATGCCTAGATAGAAATTGGTATAGACATCCAAAAAGTTGATAATAATATGGAATGGACAAAATCAAACACCTCTATCTAATAAACTATTCTAGATGTCAAAATGCTTATACATACTTGTATGTGTGCGTGTGTGTGGAAGAGGGGGGTTGGTAGAAATGATTGACTTCATGCGATTTTTAATGGCAAAATAAATGTTACAGATTTCATAAAAATACTTGCACATTTCTCATTTCAGATGGCATTATCTGAATCCCAAATACCACCCGACGCCCAGCATTATTTGGTGTGTGGCACTGAAGGCTGTGAGAGGAACTGCCAGTTTTACTGCAATGACTGTCACCAACAAATGTGTGAACAATGCAGAGATGAACATCAGAAGAATAAAAAAACCAAGAGCCATGAAGTAGTCCCTTATAAACAACGCAAACGACAACTACCTGTCGAGAAATGCCAGATCCACCCAACAAAAGAAATGGTTCTTCTCTGCGAGGAATGCCAAACTCCCATTTGTTACAAATGCACAGCTACAGAAGAACATCGCGGCCATGCGTTTACTGACCTAGAAATAGACTTTGATGAAAATATTTCCCTATGTCATGAAGAAATTGCAAAAATTAGAAATTATTTTGAGCCAACTTCTCAAGTTTTGAAAAAAGAAATTGCTGGCGATGTCAAAGAAATAAAGAAGATTATGGACGGCATAAGAACGTCCATGAAGGCTGAAGCTGAGTCTATGAAAAAGCTGGTAGACACAGTCACATCAGAAAATATAAAACAAGTCGACGAAATTAGACAGTCATTATTAGAAACATTTAACGGCCAAACTCAAAAAATAGATGACTACATCACCTACCTAGATGAATCATCTACAAACATAGAACAAATAACATATGCTCTCAAATCAGAAAGCTTTATCATTCGTCCTTTACCAGAGACATCCAAACCAGTTCCACCCATCTTTACTGTCGGTAATTTTAGCAAGGAAGATATCGCCAAACTACTTGGTAGAATAACTATTCAAAACACTAAACCAGAGAACAGAAACATAAAACCCATGGAGACTGCCTCAACACAGTTGAAACCTACAGGGAAACAAAGTAAACAAGGGAGAGAGAAATCTGACGTGAAACGAACACTGTCTCTGTCTTCCTCCGTCACCAAGGTCAGGGAGTACACAGTACTAGTTGTTGATAATGTATTTCATATATCACTGGGTAAATCAGGCAGACTCTGGGTCAGTGATAGTAATGGCAACTTTGTCCAAATAGATCTTCAAGGGAATCAGCTACAGAAGATACAAACCAGTGGTGGATCAGGAAGCTACCGGCACACAGTCACACAGGACGGGGATCTAATCTATACAGACAGAAACAATGTCATCAATAGGATAAGACAGAATAATACAATCACTGAATTCATAAAAACAGGAGACTGGAAACCACTCAGTATACACTCCTCCCACATCAACGGGGACATACTGGTGGGGATGGAGACAGATAAAGAGGGTAAAGTCACCAGGTACAACAAGACAGGGATAGAAATACAGAACATACAGAGAGACAACAAAGGACAGAAATTGTACAAGTATCCACAATACATCACAGAAAACATCAATGGTGATGTCTGTGTATCAGACTATGGCAATGATACTGTAGTGGTGGTGGATAAATCAGAACAACATAGGTTCTCCTACACAGGTCAGGGGTCAGGGTTTCATCCCTGTGGAATATGTACTGATGTTCTCGGTCACATCCTGGTGTGTGATAGTTATAGCAACACAGTTCATCTCCTGGATCAGAATGG
Organism: Magallana hongkongensis; assembly: GCA_015776775.1. Lineage (NCBI taxonomy): Eukaryota > Metazoa > Mollusca > Bivalvia > Ostreida > Ostreidae > Magallana > Magallana hongkongensis. Next base: position 5,146,380 of record CM027471.1, read on the forward strand.
TCGGTTCTTGACTCTACTATTCACAGAACAACAAGGGGTAGATTATCCCCGTAGTGTGTGTGTGGATGATGACAACAATCTCTGGATGGGACAACTCACCAACAAAGTGACAGTGTACAAGTATCTACAGTGAACATAACATATGTTCATTTATGTCCATACAATAATTAGATACTGTGTGTGTATGTTGTAAGACAATGTAACAACAACATTGTTACATTGTACAGTTACTGGTATCCACAGTATACATTAACGTACATAGATATCATTCATGTAAACCTGTGTATGTTTTTTAATACATTGTATCGGTTTTTATTAAGGTCTTCCGTTTCCAACGGAAGACCGTATTGTTATTGCTTTGTTTCTTTTTCCCTATTATTATTCTTGGTTTTTTTTCTTACGCATTTTTGTGCAGGCGATTTCTCGGAGATGGCTCAATCGATTTTCATGAAACTTTCAGATCCGATAGATATTTATTTGATCTAAATACATATTTTTTTATTTTGATGACGTCACTTCCGTTCTTGAGATAATGACGTTTTAGCGGTTTTCAGAGGGTCCGCTTGTCCAGGGATCTCCTCCTAAATGGTAAAAGATATTGAGTTCAAACTTTCAGGGATTGTAGACAAGAGATTATAGATGTGCTATTTGGCATTCATATTTGTCATGCTCAAACGGCGTTAAAGCTCGCCTGCTCCCGAAAATTGAGACTAAAAAAACGTCGTAATTTTTCATTGTTTTCTTAGTTTATCTTTTTTCTGAAAAATATTTTGTTAACACATGTAATGCAAAAAAGGTTTATTTTTACAAGACCTTTTATTTGATATCAAGAAAAAGGGGCTGGCCCCTCAAATTAGGGGACCAAAGGGCTCTAAAGTCTTTCATCTGTAGCCCTTTCCTGAAAGATATTTTGTGAACAGTTATAGAATCAAATATGTTGATCTTACAGTTATGTATCCAAGCAATGTAATGATTTTATCATGTGTTACGTAATTAGGGGTTTTTACGGGCCAAAAGTCTAGAATTTTGATCACATTTATCTCCGAAAGGAAAAATATTTTGAAATGCAGTATAGAAGAAAAGATGCTCAGAATGATGTTTTTAATCATATGCAATTTTCAAAATTTCTTTTAACGGCCCCTATAAGGAGTTAAGGGATCGGCCCCTAAAATATTCTTTCCCAAATATCTCAAGAACGGTAACGAATTTCTAAACAGTTGTTGAACAAAATGGGTTTAGATTTAAATGACCTTTAATTTGATAACAAGAAAAAGGGGCTGGCCCCTCATATTAGGGGACCAAAGGGCTCTAAAGTCTTTTATCTGTAGCCCTTTACTGAGGGATATTTTGTGAATGGTTATAGAAGCAAATATGTTTAATCTTACAGTTACGTATCCAAGCAATGTAATGATTTTATCATGTGTTACGTAATTAGGGGTTTTTAGGGGCCAAAAGTCCAGAATGTTGATCACATTTATCTCCGAAAGGAAACATATTTTGAAATGCAGTATAGAAGAAAAGATGCTCAAAAGGATGTATTAAATTATATGGAATTTTCAAAATTTCTTTTAACGGCCCCTATAAGGAGTTAAGGGATCGCCCCCTAAAATATTCTTTCCCATATATCTCAAAAACGGTAACGAATTTCTAAACAGTTGTTGAACAAAATGGGTTTAGATTTAAATGACCTTTAATTTGATAACAAGAAAAAGGGGCTGGCCCCTCAAATTAGGGGACCAAAGGGCTCTAAAGTTTTTTATCTGCAGCCCTTTACTGAGGGATATTTTGTGAACGGTTATAGAAGCAAATATGTTTATCTTACAGTTATGTATCCAAGCAATGTAATGATTTCATCATGTGTTACATAATAAGGGGTTTTAAGGGGCCAAAATTATAGAATTTTGATCACCAATATCTCAGAAAGGAAAAATATTTGAAATGCAGTAAAGAAGAAAAGATACTCAGACTGATGTACGAAATAATATGCAATTTTCAAAATTTCTTTTAACAGCCCCCATAAGGAGTTAAGGAATCGGCCCCTTAAACGTTCTTTCCCATATATCTCAAGAACGGTAACGAATTTCTAAACAGTTGTTGAACAAAATGTGTTGAGATTTAAATGACCTTTTATTTGATATTAAAAAAGGGGCTGGCCCTAAAATTAGGGAACTAAAGGGCTCTAAAAATTTTCATCTGTAGCTCTTTACTGAGGGAAATTTAATGAAAGGCTAAAGCAGCAAATATGTTTATCTTACAGTTATGTATCCAAGTAATGTTATGATTTATTCATGTGTTATGGAATAAGGATTTTTTAGGGGTCAAGAGTCCATAAACTATGACCACCTATATCTCAAAAAGGAATATATTTTGAAATGCAGTGTACAAGAAAAGATGATCAAAATGATGTACTTTACAAAATGCAACATTCAATATTTGGTTCAGCGGCTTCAAAAAGGAGGTAAGGGACTGGCCCCTAAAACTTTTTTTCTCAGATATCTCAAGAACGGTGACGAATTTATAAACACTTGTTGAACAAAGCTCTTATCCCTAAAACAAAATAGTATCTGGCCCTTAGAATGTATACCCCGTTTTTCTATTCTATATCATGTTTAGCTGTTAAATAGCAAAATCAAGATCGAACATATATCTCAAATTCAAAAATCAGACGGAAGACCTCCTCGTTGCTCGCAACGAGATCGTGTCTAGTTAATGATTATTTTCCATTGCTGTCGATATGATAATAGATATGTAACTATGTATTAAAAATATCAAATTGTTCTGAGTTATAAGTTATATTAGAAACTACTAGTTTGAATCTTGTCTATTAAAGTTAGCAAAAAGACTTTATTTACAAACGGCGCAATATGTCTGATATGGCTGACGGAATATGATTTAAAAAAAAAGATGCATCAATTAAAACGTTGTCCTAAATAAGAAAATAAAAGAATAACTTAGAGAGAGAAAATTACTAATATCGTTATCACAAAAGCAACACAATACCGGTAGTTATTATGGACAAATGCCAGTATACCTCAGAGTGTTGCGCCAACTGCAATCAAAACATTACTTGAAAACCCAAACGTTCACTTTTGTTTGTAATTTAAACAAAATAATGGTATTTGTCACTTTTTCTGCGATAACAAATGCTCGAAAAAATTCGGAATTGAATTTAATGAAAAAAACTACAAACACATTATACAGTTATAGGATGTAGCATGGTGGGATACCATCACCTGAAAAGTCAGATACATGTACAAGAATGTATCAAATACAAAGGATCCATTTATCTTTAAATCAACAATTCAAGCAATCTTTAAAGGACTGATCTCGTGTTGTTTTAAATCGAGATTTGTTTTAAAATCATGTCTCTAAAGTAGAGTATATAATCTAATGTTATCTAAAGAAACCCCAAGTTCGGCGATATGCATATTTTAGTTCCGATACGATCCAAGAGAGGTAACTCTGATAACTAGACCAAATTATTAATGGAATATGCAAAACAAAAGGTAATACGTAGAAATTTAGTCTTAAGAAGCAAACGGCCTCAATCAAATGATACGGTTACTAAAACAGCCAGAATAATAAGTTAAAAAAACTCTTACATTTTCAAACACTGGAACAGTTTGAAAACAAACACTTTTCCGATAGTATTCATCAACGAACCAGTAATTTGCCATAGTAAATGCAAAAAAAAAATATGAGCGAAATGATAATTTAATCACGCTTATAAAACCTTAAGCTTAAGACTTGTATCTAAGGGGGGGGGGGGCTCTGATAAAGTAATGGTTGCCCTTCAGAACAAAAAAAAATCACGTTTCCCTTTTAAAAAATCGCCGAAACACTGTTTTTATAGTAACATCTTTCTTCTTCATAACTTCAAATAATTGATAAAAGAAAAAAAGAATAATAAATGGTTAACATTTTGCCAGTGAATTAATCATGTTAGTTGATTTATCGTGAAATTATGTAGCATTTTGAAATATATGCAAATATATTACGCCGATCATTAAGATAAAAAAAAGGTAATGCAAGTTATCTAGAGTGTCGGGTCCTATTAAATCTACACAAGTGTGGTTGATTGATGACCTTTTTAAAATTCTATTTTGTTAAGAGGATATAGAGCTTAAAGTCCTTAATAAGACTGCCTATATTTAACAATATATTTCTAAAAACACAAAATAAACAAAAAAAAAACCTTCCCCGCCACACGCTTAAAAATACAGCAATAACGTTAACAACACATGACAACAAATCATAGATAAACATTAATGATGAAAAACTTCCAATACAAATATCATAAATATCATAACACTCCATATAACCCCTAGTGGACTTTTACAAAATAGTACTGGAATCGTTATGATACAAACGTGCGAAAGAATCGAATCTTAAAAAAGGAACGCTATTTTTGATACAGTGTAATCCAACTATGCGGATTAGTACTGACCTCTCTCGGTCATTTACGTGAATACGGTAACGAAAAAGACGTGGTGATCCGAATGACTGCATACTCACTGCACAGATTACAGAATTATGGCTCTTTTCACACAGATCAGCGTGGATGGAATTGTGGGAAAATTCTCAGAAAAGGTGGCATGTGCTTCGATGATGGGTGATGACTGAAATTTCTCGTGTCTTGGTGACGGTTTCGTTTCAATCAAAACGACACTCAGCAAGAACAATTCCTAAATTTTTTATCTCTGATGAATCGAGAATTGTCTCAATTTTTTCACGGATAATGAGGACATCCTTTTAAAAATTTCCCAAATGAATAAAAGACAATAGAAAATATTGGGAAAATATTTTTTTATGTAAATTTGTCATTCTTCTGTTCAAGTGCTTCATCGTTGTTTAAAAGATGAATGTTTCGGATCAACATTAATGAAAATATTTGTAAATTTGGTTTAATTCCTGTTTCCCACAGAAAAAGAAAAACAGTTGTTTAGCGGAACTTACAACAAATTAAGTATAAACTTTCTTAATTTAATTACATACCGTTAACTATGAATCTGTCAGTCATGAGTTCGACCCCGCGGAGGCTATAATGATTATTACCATTCCAGAAAATTTTCAAAACAATATTTAAGGGGGTAAAATATTTCAAATTTTGAAAATTCGAAAAGTGTGAGTATATATATGAGACATAATTCACCCCTGTGACTGTTTTGCACTGCCTTTTTCATATCAACGTGTTCTTATCATAAAGCTATACAGAGTAAAAGAGAACTGCACGCCATGTTTAAACAAATGTCATATAGACATTTTTTAGATTTAGATTTGATTGAACTTGCATTTATTTATATTCTTTATATTCTTTAATGATTTTTACCATTCCAGAAAATTTTCAAAACAATATTTGGGGGGGGGGGGGGGGGGGGATATTTCAAAATTCGAAAATTCTACACTGTGACAGTATTTTGATTATTTTGTTTTTTTTAATCCATATTAATATAGACAGGTACCCCATACTACCTTAACGTCGAAAAGTGTGAGCATTACATTTATACACAAGCCACCCCTGTGACTGTTTTGCACTGCCTTTTTTATTATGTCGATGTGTACTCTTTATAGAGCTATACAGAGAACAAGAGAATTTTAAAAAAAATTATCGTCATATACACATTAAACATTTCTTTTTTAGATTTAGATTTGATTGAAGTCGCATTATTTTCTCTGGAGATCATTTCACTCTTATTAAGACGGTGCGATTACAAAAAAAGAATGAAAGAATCAGAGGGCTGATGAAAAATGGCCATAATCGTAGCAACTCTTTATTTCAACATGCGAAACCTTATTTTTAAGGTTTCTTATCATATATCAGAACAAAGATATTTAAAAAAACCAGTCATTCAATCTTTGGGAATCTGACTACTGATATCGAGGTACAGTTTACACACTCAGTGCTTACAAAACATGTTTGTTACGTCGAATTCAGATTGTCGGAAACAAAGTCTCTGAAGTGGTTTTCATGTTTCAGAAAAATCTAAGCCAGTATATCACAATTTGATTGAATTATTTCTGCCACGACAATAGTTTATCCACTAAGAGAGGTCATCACCTTGATAAGTTTTGTAGTCATTTTTCGGCTTTTAGGTAACCGTGTATATTTTGGATTGGTACATCATGTTTGTTTCAAAAGTTGTTCAAACGTCTAAGATATTGATTTAGAATGAACTTCACCAAATGGATGGAGGGGAGATAAAACTAACACATACAATCAATTACTAGGTATTCTTTTTTTTCTTAATCGCCGTCATCTCCTTCAAAGTTAAAGTAACCCATAATGTTTCCCCTTTATCAAGCAGGACGAGCATTGTGTTCCAAAGTTGGGCACCCCCGTCCTCTTCCAGCCCCCGATTTCAACGCACTAATTAATAACAATGTTGAGATTACATGTATACTTTTAAAAATACAGATCATACATGTACATCTGTATACATCGACGGTGTATGTAATTGCATGCGGTTAGGGGACGGGTGAGATTAAAACTAGAAGTGATGTTGCTCATGCGCAAAAATTGTAAACAAGGTACAATTTTTGCGCATGCGCCAAAAACTCGTTATTTTCATCTTTGTGGTATGGTTTTTATGTAAACAACCAATGATGATTCATAAAACAATTTCATTTTTTGCGGCCCATTTGACGCTTGCGTCAATATGTTTTTTGGTCATTGTTGACCAACATCTAATCGCGAAATTTAAAACTGCTTGGTCTGATTTTTCTGTTATTACAGTATCGAAATTTTTTCCATACAGATCATTTATCTTAGAAAGTTATGGACTTTCTCCTATTTACACCAGCAGAATCAGTCTCCTTTCAAAATTAAAAATATTCAAAGTAAATAGAAATAATTCCTTTTTGGGCAAACGAAAAAACAAACCAAAATGCATCACGGGAATGTTTAGAAAATGAAACCGCTTGGTTTCGTCCCCCGAATGATTGGGGTTATTCAACCCGCATGCTATGCATCGATTGTAAAGAAAGCAGACTTCAGAAATATTAGCGAAATTTAACATGAGGCGAAATAACGCGGTACCTTTCAATGTCGTTTGTTTTGTTAGCAAATTTTGTACGTATTTTTCTTCATTGAAATTTGGCTTAAATGAGGGGTAAAACTACTGCAATGTCTATCATTATACATATACTAAGCATAGCCATTGTTTAAAAGCGTGCATACAATTTGATATAAAATCGGACCAAGCAGCTTTAATCGCGTGTGAGGAAACTTTCACTACTGACTCTAAAAAGTACTGAAAGTGCCATTTTTTACTGATAATTTCTGATATTTACTGATATTGTACTGTTAGTGCTGAGAATTGCTGATATTTACTGATAATTTTACTGCTGTTACTGATAATTGCTGTTGGTTCTGATATTTACTGATATTTACTGATGCTTTTGCTGTGAGCTCTGATATTTACTGATATTTACTGATGCTTTTGCTGTGAGCTCTGATAATTACTTATATTTACTGAGATTTACTGTTGGTACTGAGAATTGCTAATAATTACTGAAAATATTTTAAGGCCCAAAACATTGTCTTTTAATTATTAAATAACTCATATTTCAGATTTAACACAATTTTTTTAATTATATATTCTTAAGTTTTATTTATTTGATATTCAGCTTCTTTTGAACTTCGGAAACTCACAGATCACATTTTAGACAATATTAGAAAGCCCGTCAAAAATTGGTACTTAAACTTAAGGCAGACTCCACAAAAATTTTAATTTCTAAATGCGGTGGACATTTTTTTTTCAACAATGAAAAACCCCACAATTCTTAACATGATTATTTTTCTTTTCAAAATAGAGAGATACCCGGTCAGGACTTTATAATGTCTTTGAGGTTTTACTTCACAGAAAGATTAGCAAGGCAGTATCTGTGTATAGTATACATACTTTCAGTAGATCAAGAGGTTTGAATGTCGCAATTCAACCTTGTAAATTGTCAGTCTGGCACCTTGTGTATGACATTACGTAATATCCGTATACAGGAATCCATGATCTTGAGAATATTTATTCAAAGAGAAAAGTATTATTTTTATTGACAACAATATAAATAACGTATTAGAATGATTTTCATATTCATCATCTTATTTGTTCCGCATTCAATTGATTAAAAAAAGTTGGATAAATAATCTCTCTCTCTCTCTCTCTCTCTCTCTCTCTCTCTCTCTCTCTCTCTCTCTCTCTCCTACCATTTGCTGAAATCAAAATAGGTAACAATCGGCGAAGAATAATTTTTATTGTCCGACCTTTCACTCTTTCTCTTTTAATACATAATATGTAATATATCTTCTGTTGCACGGCTAAGTAATGTTGTCATGATCTAGTTCTATTATTGTAAATCTGCCCACCCTGTTCTCTCTCTCTCTCTCTCTCTCTCTCTCTCTCTCTCTCTCTCTCTCTCTCTCTCTCTCTCTCTCTTGCTCGCATATATTATCTAGTCCTAAAATTTGAGTTTCCGAGTCAAAATGGTATAACGGCATTAGCACGATAAAGTTCTATTTCAGCATCACAACCGCCATTTCAAACACAGATTTCGAGTGTAAACTTTTCTAAGACTACAAAGAACACCAGCTTAATAGAGTGAACAAGTGTTACGGCTTATCATGCTTTAATTTTCTCTCTCTCTCTCTCTCTCTCTCTCTCTCTCTCTCTCTCAGATAATCTATTATAACGTATTTTGAGGCGTCAATGCAGAAAGGCATAAGCATGATTATGTCCCATTACAGTATCATAACCACCGATTGCAACAGGGATTTGATTGAAAACCTCTCTCTCTCTCTATCTCTCTCTCTCATTCATTAATACTTTATTCATGCACTTGTATGCGGTTATATGACCAGCGGCATTATAATTTTGAAAATAAGACACACAATTAAACTGATTTTCCTTAATCTATGAACGCTTAGATATTTATTCTCCGCGCCTAAAAGCAAGCAGAAAAAATATTTTGTATGTCTGGGATTAAGAAAAACCTCAGAACTAACAGAGAGCACCCAGACTATACACACGACAGGGAGACCACGGCAAGGTGTGAAAATTGACCACCTGTGTATATGCCTGGCAGTCGCTGAAAAGATTCTTTTGTAAGAACCCTCAGAACTAACAGACAGTGCTCAGAATATATACACGACAGAGTGGCCGTGGCAAGGTGTGAAAATTGACCACCTGTGTATATGTCTTGCAACCTCAGAATAAACAAATATAAATGGCCGGGAAATACAATGTGAAACAAAAGTGTTTGATTTTATTTTGAAAACAGAATTAGTGATTTTGGCCGGGATAAAAACATCTTAAGTTTATAATTATAAATATTTAACACGGTTCAATTAAAGAGTTGATCGCTCAAAATTTAGAATCATTAAATAGATGTTTATCAATTACATAAAGTGGTTAAAATCTTTATAATTTTTTTTTTACTATGGATTGTTCTATATATACAATGTAACACTGTAGTATCGAGTGGATTGGCGCACGGGGATGGGATATATAGCAATTCTGCAATTTCTACATTCATTTTTTTATGTGCTGAATTGTGTTAATCAGCTAAAATAAAACTTAGAACAAGAACAAACAGAAAAAATATGCATTGAAATAAATACTATAGTAAGCAGATTATAAGAAGAATAATCAAATCTAATTTTTGTGATTGTAAAAAAGAAGTTACTGTTGATAAAACTTTAGTTAGATCTTACATATTTCTTTTTAAAAAATGCCCGGTATTTGTTTACCGATAATTTTAAATAAATATAATTTGCATGTTACAGTAATTAAAATTAATCTCTTAAAAATCCCCTGCCTGTAATTCTCAGTAATTATCAGCAATTCTCAGTACCAACAGTAAATCTCAGTAAATATCAGTAATTATCAGAGCTCACAGCAAAAGCATCAGTAAATATCAGTAAATATCAGAACCAACAGCAATTATCAGTAACAGCAGTAAAATTATCAGTAAATATCAGCAATTCTCAGCACTAACAGTACAATATCAGTAAATATCAGAAATTATCAGTAAAAAATGGCACTTTCAGCACTTTTTAGAGCCAGTAGTGTTTACGAAGTTCGCCGCAAATCAGAATATATTTAATTTAATGTTTTAAAGATATTAAACATAAGCTAGATATTGCGAACGCCTGTCGTTGCGAACTATTTGTCATTTAATTGTCAGTCACGAATCATGGTTACCCACCTTTCGCGAAAGCAAAAAAAAAAAAACCATGTTTGTAAAACGTTTTCACGTAAGACCAATTTTTGGAAGCCCTAGATCATGCTATATTGTAACAGTACAAACTCAATGTCTGGCCATGGTTCCATTGAGAGCCCTCGGCTGAAGCCGGTCATCTAATATCACACATAGTCTGTCCAAGATGAAAGATCACGTGTACCTATACTACAGTGAAAGAACCAATGGCATCTAGGGGAGAAGAAGGGAGTATGAATTTCACAGACACGTCTTGTTTGATTAAGGATCTTCTCAATACTTTGATTAATCAAATCGGCTCTGCTGGGATTGATATAATGTTCATCATGATTACATTATCTAGTAGTAGTTTCACGTCATGTTCATTTTTTTTTACATCAATGAATTACTTGGTTACAAAAAATTACCAACCCTAGCATTATTAATTAACGACATTAAAGGTCAGGTAACAACCTTAAACAGGATTATTTGGCTTATATCATGTTATGTTGCAAGTTCTCAATTTACCGGAAATTCCTAACTGACTTTCGGGTATTTTAGGTTAATTATTTTTGTTGTTAAAATTTACTCCAGAATAAACATAATTTTCTTTATGCCCAACAATTTTAAAAGCTGAATAGAGCTTCCGTAAGGGCATGAAATGGTCGATAATGTGTGATTTCAATACTTTGTGTAATTTTTGTTCATCACTGGCGAATCAGAATATTTTGTTTCAAAAATCTTAATAACCAAGCAACGTAAAATATCACAAGCAACACATATCTATTACCGGTATTTGTCAAATACATGTTTATATATATATATATATATATATATATATATATATCAATGTTAATCCGTTGAGTTGTTGATTTTAAAATGAAATTTGTTAGTCTTTGATTTTGTGGAAGAGATGGTCCATATACATTTAACACTGCTAGAAACATTTTCTCAAGTACAAATGAATTTATCTGATTTAAGGGAAACTAAAGTAGTATTTCAAACTCCATTACTTTCATTTTACACGGCATCAACATTGGTTTCAATTTAATATAATAAAGGAATTATAACTCTCCTCAAATTAAAATATTTCGGATGCATAAATAACCATTTAACTTTGAAAAAAAATATGATGCAGTTAACATTTTGTTAAAATTTGAGAAAGCTAAGTGAATTGATTGATTTATATCAGATGTAAATTCTATGCAGTTAACATTGATGTGAGATACGTGTATTTATCCCAGAATTAACTTTTATTATTTAACATACTGTATGTGTTGTTTTTTTTAAATCACGAGGAGTTAAAACAAGTGATCTCAAAATCTGATCTATACTTTATTTTTTATACAATTAACATTAATTTATTTAATTATGTTGTACATGTAATAATTAATAGAGGTTTTTTTTGGTTCTTTTCTAAAGCATGTATATAAATGATTTCTAGCAATAAATCTCAAAGTCAAAAATAAACTGCTGACTATAGGAGACCAATTAATATTTATCGAAAGTTATGTACTTCTGCATCTAGACAATTCTTATATAGACAACAGTATTAAAAACTGCCATATATTTAAATTTACTATTTATTCAGACACAAAAAATGTTTGTGCCATAAACAGACAACTTGCATTCACTTAATAAGGTATCGGCTGATTGACCCATTTAAACGTGTAGTAAACGACACACACAATTCCAAAACCTACCGCCGCCTACCCCAATCCACAGTCCCTAGATATGACATATTGATAGATCCATACACATTATTACATATATTAGACTGAGTATGTATTTTATTATCAATCGTTTATGTCTTGATTCCTACAGTTAGGTTTCCTTCTTGATCGCTCTTGGTTATGGTGTACTTAGTAGTTTAAAGAACAAGTTCTGAACAATTTTTTTTCTGAGGACTTTGAATAAAAAACAAAAAGAATAATTACTAATAATATATTTTATTAAATATATTTTGTGTTCAATAGAATGTCAACGCCAAGAATAACACTCCCAAGAATCATGACCATTGTGACTGAATTTGTTTCAAGACTGATATTTTTGTTCATCAGGAATTGGCCAAAACACATCTTTTGGTGCAATTTTTATGTCTAATACTGATTAAGTTTATGAGATATAAGATCAGGGAAAATAACAATAACATGTAGAGTAAAGTTGGTAAAATAAAGTTTCTCTGTCCTTTGATTCATTTATTTTCCCAAACTTTGAACTGTACGCATACATGATCAAAACCGTGTACTAGGTTTAAAGTTAGCCAGTGCCATTTTGTTCAAAGTTCAAAGGTGGATTTCACTCAATCATTTCATATTTTGTGACCTTTGAATTAGTATGTCAAGGTAATTTCGAATTGTGAAATTCAAGGTTGATATTATACGTGGCAATATGTATTGTGATTAAAAAATCATGTTTTTCCTGTTCATATTTAGAATTAATTTTAAATTATAGTTTGCACATTGTGGGTTCTGTTATGGTATTAGTTAATTAGATGCGTTATGATTATGTTAATACTTATTTCACTAATCTTTAATTTGTAGTCTTAGAATTTTAGCATGTGAATGAGGAATCATTTTGAATTTTGTATTTAATGTACACCCAACTTTTAAGGCTTTAGTCCCCATAAATCAGAAATCCATTTGAATATCAGTCATTATTGAGATATGCATTTTTATAGAGTTTATTTTTTTTTTTAAATTTTTTCCTTCAAAATACAACCAAAGATAGTTATTTTGACATGATTTTTATTTAACTACGTTTATATATATCAGCTAAGATGACAATACTATATTCTTTTGAAGATGACATCCGTACAAGGAAATCCTATCTGATTTGTTAAAGATGTACTTTTATCTCTGTTATATAACCAAAGGAGTTTAACATTTGGATGGTCCTGTGTTAATTCATTGAATCCTGTACACTTAAATGTTACAGAGAGAGAGAGAGAGAGAGAGAGAGAGAGAGAGAGAGAGAGAGAGAGAGAGAGAGAGATAGATTCCATGTATGACAATTAAAAGTGATTAGAATGTTCATTCCTCATATATTGATATTAAAAGATATTTTTTGTAAAAGAATTTGTTTTAAGAATTGGAGATGATGGATAAATCTACGAAATTTCAAGTTCCCGTAATCTGCAATATTTCCTTGCTAACAGTTTCTAATTTTCTTGTTGTTTTATACCTATAAATGGCATTTCTTTTATGAAATGAAATGTTTTAATAAGTTTATGATCCACTAGCTGTTTTACCAGCTGCTCTTGAACATTAACTACTTAGAAATTACACTTTGTAAACAGCAAATGTAGCCGAACTGCATTTAAATATTTCTATATAGTTATATTTGATACAGTACATACATGTATGTGATTGTTACACAAACATTCCATGAACAAACGTTCTCTTAAATATGCCATCCTTTTCAATTTTGAGATGTTATGCAGTACATGCACATGTACATGTATATAAAGGGTGCGTCTTTTTACCCCAATGAAGCCCAATGATACCCCAATGAACTTTATAAGGATAATAAATGTTATTCGAAAGGTATAAAATTTAATTGAAGTTTAACGGTAATTTAAGGTCAGACACGACCTACCACTGTTATTTTCAACTTTTTTCTATCTCCGCAATGTGAAAATTTTTATTTCTGTAATTTTAAATGGTAAACAATGAATTGATTGTGTTCTACGTTTATACGTATAAATGATAAATGCAGAAAACGGGGAAATTAAAAGGGAGAACCCCTCAATCCCCAATTGCTTTTTAAAATTGCCCCCCCCCCCAATTGCTTTTAATTCTTATATGGGACAGTAATAAAAAGTTATAGAGAAATTTGACCTTGGAATAAAATTGTATATATCATCCATTTCAGTTTAAATTTTTTAAAACCCAGCTCACTCCTCGAAATTTTCAGCCAGGGTTTTGGTTTTTTATCTTAATTTAAAGAATATTATTTTAAAAATGACCCCCCATGATATTAATGTGTAAACGGTGTTTATTCACACACTTGCACGGCATATCTGTTAACTACATGTATGCACATATTTAGTATCTTTGTGGTATTTCAAAGTTCATTAGGGTATCATTGGGGTTAATTGGGATATCAATTGGTATCATTGGGGTATCATTAGGTATATTTGGGTATCATTGGGTTTCATACGGGTTCATTTGGGTAAAAAGACGCACCGGTATATAAAATATGTTTAATGAACAGTTAAGTGTACCATTGACACTATCATTAACTCTTTGATGTCTAGTTAATGTAATTATTTTTATGTGTAAAACTTATTTCCGATATTGATCAAAATAAAATTGAATAGTTAAAAAAGTTTGTCTCCTTTTACATTGTGCATGTACACCAATTATTATTAGATTCAAAATCATCCATGGATTTTTATCCAATTTTTATCAATTAAATCACATTACTCATTCTTTCTTTGTGGTTTTTTTTTCGTATCATGTATTACTTCAAACTAAAATTTATCTTTCCCCTCCTTAACACTTTCCAGTGTGGCCTTAAAAAGACCCCTATAAAAAATCTCCGAAATAATACTTAAAGAAGGAATTCTCCTTTACTTTTTAATACATTTTTGTAAAGACAAGAAGCAAGTAAATAAAAAAAAATTAACTAAATGACGTCACCTTTGTGAACAAAAGTACCTCCACCCCTGGATCATTACTCTTTACGATCTCTCAGACCTCAAGGAGTAATTGTTCTTGATATACAATACAACATTTTTTCACCGGTGTATACAGGTGTACACCAAGTTATGCTTAATCAAGTGCGCCCTAAACCGTTATCTCTACAAGGAGGAAGGATCATATACGCCATGTACCGAATGAAATAACTTTAAGGTCACATTGATGGTAAGTAAGAATAATTGTATCTATATATATCTGATGATGGCAAATATTCCCTAAGCCTGATATTGATTCGGTTCAATATTATTGATATGGATTAAGTCCAGATTCTTAATCCATTAATAGAATTATATATGGACGTTCTTATTACTAAACCGAAAGTAGTGGCCATTTTGAACAAAATGACTTGCGTTTTAAAATTCTCTACCATCTGCTCATACATTCACTAAAGTTTTTGTTTTTAAATTGTTCGTGTTCTTAGATAATAATTATTGTATATTGTAAACCAATGGCGGATTCAGAGGGCTGTGCACCCGGCGCGCGTCCCTTCTAAAATTGTCAAAACAAACTTAAATTATAACGTTACTCCTTTGAAGAAAGAAAGATATACAACTTTCGAGTATTAATTATGAACTTTTTGGAAACTCATTGGATTTCTCTACATTAAATTGATTTCACCGGTGTAGTATAAAATAAAAACACGCGTGTGTAACGTACAGTCTGTACAATCATATAAAGTCCATTTTAATTATACATGTACCCTCTCCTTGGGTTCAACTGTGACCGGTTATTCGATTTTAAGTAATTTGTTATACTAGGTACATGTAGTGTCTAAAACGACTCTTCCATGTTTATTGTACAATACAAGCTGGCATTTCATAAAGATCGTCCCATTGAACTTAAGCTGCTTGGTCCGTTTTATTTGTTATTACAGTATCATTTTGTCCCCATACAGACCATTTATCTTAGAAAGTTATGGACTTTCTCCTATTTACACCAGCAGAATCAGTCTCCTTTCAAAGTTAGAAATATTCAAAGTAAATGAAAATAATTTCGTAATAGGCAAACGAAAAAAAAAACCTAAATGCATCACAGAAATGTTTAGAAAAAGAAACCGTTTGGTTTCGTCCCCCGAATGATTGGGGTCATTCAACCCGCATGCTATGTATCGATTGTAAAGAAAGCAAACTTCAGAAATATTAGCGAACAAAACGTACACATGTTTATTTGTAATTTGTCTGATCATTTTGACCTTTACTCAAAGCGATGACAAAGTCGTAATACAACCACATCCTTATCGTCGTCAGGGGTGAAATTAACAAATACAAATTAATACAAATAATTTATTGGCACAAACACAATTACAACTAGAGCAAAGCTCGTTGCAAAGCAACGAGTGGGTCTTCCGTTAATGTCGATAGAAAAGCTAGAAGAACATGTAAGAAGCAGAGTTCTTAAGCCAAGAACAAGAGTAACTAAAACAATAAGAAAAAAATCGAATAATTCTTGGTACGACTTAACAAAAAACGAATGATTTTAAGTATGACTTAACAAAAACCTTTCCGAATTCAAGAATGTCTTAACAAAATAAACCCGAATGTGTTCATGTACGACTTGACACGACTATTTTTGGTACGAATTAATTTTACATTTAACTTCACGCTATTTTTTAAACCAAGAACGCGGAATCAAAATTTCCGGAAAAATCAAATTTTAAACCCCAATTTCTCTGTAGTGCATTGTCCGATTTTTTAACGAATTTCAGCGTTAGATTAATCTTAAAAAAGTTCTTTGTTTTTGCTAAATGAAAAATATTAAATTATCACTTATAAAAAAATTATCATAAAAAGACTTACTAGCCCTTTTAGCCCCTAATAAGAGGGGCTAGCCCTTTTTGCTTTATACCAAATAAAAAGTTTCGCAAATGCAAACATATTTTGTTCACATATATTCACGAATTGTTAAACGTTTTCGAGATATCTGAACAGCTTTGTTTTAGGGGCCGACCCTTTAACTCCTTATCGGGGCCACCAACAACAAATTTTTAGTTGCCATATTGTTAAATACATTATTCTTAACATTTTGTGTTCTACAATGCATTTCAAAATATTTCTCCTTTTTCAGATATTAATGATCAAAGTTTTGAACTTCTGACCCCTTGAAACCCCTAATTATGCAATATATGACTTAGCTATGGTACTGTAAAGATAAACAGCTGTACAGTGAACATTTTTGCTTCTATAATTAATAACAAATTTTTGTTCAGTAAAGAGTTTTTTAAAGAAGATTTTAGATCACTCGTTGCCCCTAATTTGAGGGGCCAGCCCCTTTTTCTTGATATCAAATTAAAGGTCTTGCAAATGTAAACATATTTTGTTCACCAAGTGTTCACAAAGTGTTAACCGTTCTCGAGATATCTGTACAAATGTGTTTTAGGGGCTGACCCTTAAACTCCTTAATGGGACCATCAACAAAAAATTTAAGGTGGCATTTTGTACAGAACATTATTTTGAGCAACTTTTGTTCTACATTGCTTTTCAAAATGTTTCTCCTTTTTCCGATATAAATGATCAAAGTTTTGAACTTCTGGCCCCTTGAAACCCCTAATTACATAATATATGACTTAGCTATGGTACTGTATAGATAAACAGCTGTACAATAAACATTTTTGCTTCTATGATTGATAACAAATTATTATTCAGTAAAGGGTTATTGTAAGAAGACTTTAGAGCCCTCTTGGCCCCTAATTTGAGGGGCCAGCCCCTTTTTCTTCATATCAAATTAAAGGTCTTGCAAAAAAAAACATCTTTTGCATTAAATTATTTTACAAAATATGTATACATCTAAAGATATTACAAAATATGTTCAAATATTTCGTTGAAAAATTCGGTGCTTATTTTCAGGTTCAGGCGAGTTTCGAAGCCTTGCAAAATTTTCATTAGTGAAGGCAATGGGGTACATCTACATGCAATTATCTACAATCCCTGAAAATTTCAAGCTTCTATCTTGATTAGTTTCGGAGGAGATGCGTGGACAAAATGACCCTTAAAAATTTACAAAATCGTCAATTTCTGAAACTGGAAGTGACGTCATAAGTTCAAATATAAATAACCTCGAGTATTTGCGATACCAACAAGTTCTGAAAATTTCGTGAAAATCGGTTGAATAGTTTTTGAGATATAGGCCTCAAAAAAAGTCAGAGGAAGAATAATAATAATGAAAAAGAATCCGAAGAAAAACAACAGGGTCTTCCGTTAGAAACGGAAGACCCTAATAATTGGCAAAGGCCCAATGGATATATAGGAACATCATTGTATGTTTACAATAACTGCATGTACAGTATATATATTTTACTGATCTATATAGATCAGTTTAAAATTTTCTTAGACTAATTGACATCTGTGTTCAAAGCAGTCATTAATGAATTCAACAGTAATTTTTAAAATAGTATGTATTTCACTATTTAAACATACATGTAAAATGTATCTTTTTTGTCCAAGTTATTGGCAATATTTATTTTAATTATCTTATAAAAATTAATAAAAATAGCTGTTCCTTAGATGAGAATAGGCTTTACATTGAAAAAGAAAATGAGTTTCATCTTCAAGTGCACCAGTTTTATAAGCATTACAATATCTTTTATTCCTAAATGTGGCATTATATCTACCACTTTCTATTGCAAGTTTATGTGCACTTAATCGTATTCTACTAATAGAGGATCTCTCAGATCTTTTCCTGAGTATATCAACATAAGGACTTCTTTTTCTCATATATAATTTTTTGAAAAAGAAAAGTTTTTCTGAACTAAAATTGTTTGATGATTGCTCTTGGATACATTGGTCAATGATTCTTTGCCTTTATGTTTGGTAAAAAGTGTTGAATTGTGCTTTATAATTACTAATGTTTGAGAATCCCAAATTATCAAGGATGCCATAAATTTTCTTAGTCCAGGAATTGGAATTGATCGTTCCCTGATATAATTTAAATGCCAAAGAATTAGACAATATCAAGTGATTCCAATATTTAATGCTTGAGAATGAGATTTTAGACCAAAGTGGTAACCTGTTTAATTCTGCCAAACAACCAGCATTAGATGCTTTGCAATGTAATCCAAGTATATCTTTAAGAAATTTTACATGAAATTTTTCGATAACTGAAATAGTTTTCAATGAGAGATCCACTCCCCATATTTAACAACAATAAAGAAGTACAGGAAGTACAAAAGAATCAAAAAGTTTTTCTAAGAGCTTGCATGGATTATCAATACCAATTATTTTTTTCATTTTAAAATATGCTTTTCTGGCCTTTTCAACAAGCACAGATGTTGCTAAATTAAACTTCCCATTTTTTCAATACAATACCCAAAATAACAGTATTTTGATTCAACTTCCATAGTATTTCCATTGAAAGTGAAATTGATGCTTTGATGTTTACTATTTGAGTTAAAAATCATGATTTTAGATTTATCAACATTGACTTGTAATTTCCAATTTGAACAATGGTTATAAAGAATATCTAAACTAGTTTCAAATTGTTAACCACTTTTGCTCTCTGATAAAATAACAATATCATCAGCATAAAGCAGAAGGTTTACATTGACATGTACAGGTTCACATTTTACATTTTGTTTCAAGTCACTGACAATACCATCAATTAATATATTGAAAAGTGTAGGGCTAAGAACATCCCCTTGTTTGACACCACATTCAGAGTTAAATATTTTACCTAACCCATCAGAAAATTTTATTCTACTGGTTGTGTTGCTGTACATGGAAAAAAGAATAATAATTTTTGAGAAATATTGGAGTTAAGGAGCTTATAAAATAAACCTTCTCTCCATACAGTGTCGAATGCTTTTCTAAGGTCAATGAAAGCAGCATATACCTTTTAGCTCACCGAGCTGAAAGCTCAAGTGAGCTATTCTGATCACATTTTGTCTGTCGTCCATCTGTCTGTCTGTCCGTCTGTAAACTTTTCACATTTTCTACATCTTCTCAAGAACCACTGGGCCAATTTCAACCAAACTTGGCACAAAGCATCCTTAGCCTATGGGAATTCAAACTTCTGAAAATTAGGGACAACGCCTTTTTGAAAAGGGAGATAATTAGGAATTTATGAAAATTTTCGAGAAATTTTCAAAAATCTTTTTCTCATGAACCATAAAACTAGAAAAGCTGAAACTTGTGTGGAAGCATCCTCAGGTATTGAAGATACAAAGTTGTGAAATTCATGACCCTTGGGGTAGGGTGGGGCCACAATGGGGGGTCGAAGTTTAACACATGAATAGATAGAGTAAATCTTTAAAAATCTTCTTCTCAGAAACTAATCATCCAGAAAAGCTGACACTTGTGTGGAAGCATCCTCAGGTATTGAAGATACAAAGTTGTGAAAATCATGACCCCTGGGGGTAGGGTAGGGCCACAAAGGGCTGTCGAAGTTTAACAGATGAAAATATAGAGTAAATCTTTAAAAATCTTCTTCTCAGAAACTAATCAGCCAGGAAAGCTGACACTTGTGTGGAAGCATCCTCAGGTAGTGTTATTTTCAAGTTGTGAAAATCATGACCCCTGAGTGTAGGGTGGGGCCACAATGGGGGGGGGTCGAAGTTTTACATATGAATATATAGAGTAAATCTTTAAAAATCTTCTTCTCAGAAACTAATCAGCCAGGAAAGCTGACCTTTGTGTGAAAGCATCCTCGGGTGGTTTTGATTCAAAGTTGTGAAAATCATGACCCCCAGGGGTGGGGTGGGGCCAAAATGGGGGTCGAACTTTTACATAGGAATATACAGAGTAAATCTTTAAAAATCTTTTTCTCATGAACCATAAGATCACGAAAGCTGAAACTTGTGTGGAAGCATCCTCAGGTAGTGTAGATTCAATGTTGTAAAAATCATAATCCCCGGGGGTAGGGTAGGGCCACAATGGGGGGTCGAAGTTTAACAGATGAAAATATAGAGTAAATCTATAACAATCTTCTCCTCAGAAACTAATCAGCCAGGAAAGCTGACACTTGTGTGAAAGCATCCTCTGGTAATGTAGATTCAAAGTTGTGAAAATCATGACCCCCCGGGGTAGGGTGGGACCACAATGGGGGTCGAACTTTTACATAGGAATATAAAGAGGAAATCTTTAAAAATCTTTTTCTCATGAACCATAAGATCACGAAAGCTGAAACTTGTGTGGAAGCATTCTCAGGTAGTGTAGATTCAATGTTGTCAAAATCATAACCCCTAGGGGTATGATGGGGCCACAAATGGGGGTCGAAGTTTTACATAGGAATATATAGAGTAAATCTTTAAAAATCTTCTTCTCAGAAACTAATCAGCCAGGAAAGCTGACACTTGTGTGGAAGCATCCTCAGGTATTGAAGATACAAAGTTGTGAAAAACATGACCCCCGGGGGTAGGATGGGGCCACATTGGAGGGTTGAAGTTTAACTTAGGAATTTTGAAAATCTTCTCAGAAACTAATCAGCCAGGAAAGCTGAAACTTGTGTGGAAGCATCCCCTGGTCGTATAGATTCAAAGTTGTGAAAATCATGATCCCCAGGGGTAGGGTGTGGCCAAAATGGGGGGGGGGGTCAAAGTTTAACAAAGGAATATATAGAGTAATCCTTTAAAAATCTTCTTCTCAGAAACTAATCAGCCAGATGATTCTTTATAAATGTTAGATGTTGGCCCCAGGACAATTCTTTGGCTTCACAAGAATGTTCAGAGTTTGATGTAGGTTTATATCCCATACATAAACTATTGTTAAGGATCTTTTTGAGAACTGCAATACTCAACATATGATATGACTATAAAATCATCCTGTTAGAAAAGGGACTATTGATTATAAACATATCCAGGGGAATAATGGATTTAATTCATACAGGATCTACATGTATTATTGTACATTGTCCAGATAGTTTGTATTATGACTCCATTAAGTTGATTTTATCATACCTATTGTTCCTCAGGTGAGCGATGTGGCCCATGGGCCTCTTGTTTACTTTTATAATGGTCAATGAAAGTTTTTATAGAGAACAAGTGGTCTGATGTTCTACAGTTTTCTTTGAAGCCAATTTGATTTTCATTTATAAGTGACATGGACTTTACAAATTCAAGTAACCTAGTATGTATTATTCTATTGAAAAGTTTTCCAAGATTTGAGGTAATTGATATACCCCTGTAATTGCTAGGATCAAGTTAACATGAGGCGAAATAACGCGGTACCCTTTTATGTCCTTTGTTTTGTTAGCAAATTTTGTACGTATTTTTCTTCATTGAAATTTGGCTTAATTGACTGGGAAAACTGCTGCAATGTCTATTATTGTACATACACTTAGCATAACCATCGTTTAAAAGCGTGCATAAAATTTGATATAAAATCGGACCAAGCAGCTTACATTTTTTAAATCTGAATAATTTACATAATGTACATCCATTCGTAAGAAAAAAGAAATGTTTCTTAAATTTCTGCATGGAAGGGTAGGTTGATGTGGTTTTGTAGGTCTTTTATTTACAAATGTTTAAAAATTTAAAATTGTCTTCTGGCCCCCCACCAGGGCTGCCCAGACCCCTTGCTTCATCCACTTAACTATAATGCCTAACTAACGGGTCTAGGCCCTATATCAAGTGACCCCAATTATGTGCAAAACGTTTGGAAATCGAAATTTAGTAACTTATATTATCCCTCCAGAAATGTAGCCAACAATGACGCCTTTCTCCAACGTGTCAAAGAATCGGTAAACTTCATGGAAAATAATATGATGGACCCTCTTAGAGAACATAATCCTTATCTTAACGGACCTATAGAATTCGATGAAGTAAAAACATGTTATTATGAAATCTAAAAATGGAAAATCCTCTGGTGTTGATGAAATTCCATATGAAGTGCTCAAATACGACTGTGTAATAGAAGTTATTCATCGCCTCTTCATGTTATGTTTTGAGTCACATATAATTCCCTCTGTGTGGCGACAAGCTATTATATGTCCTATTTTAAAAGATTCTAACAGTGATCCACGAGTACCGCTTTACTATCGAAGAATCAGTCTATTATCAACTATTTATAAAATGTACAGTTCCATTTTAAATCATATATTGGTACCTTATTTAGAAGGTAACAACCTGCTTGTCGATGAGCAGAATGGATTTCGACGTGAACGCTCTTGCACTGACCACATTTTTACACTTAACAGTATTATACAGAATAGAAAAGAAACATTCGTGGCGTTCATCGATCTACAAAAAGCTTTCGATAAAGTTGACCGTGATCTTTTAAAATTCTCCCTCTTACATAATGGAATCAACGGGGATTCTTTCCTTTATGAAAACACAGTATCGTGTGTAAGAGTCAGTGAGTTGTGTACTGACTGATTCTCTTCTTTAGCTGGTGTACGATAAGGAGACAACTTATCACCGACCCTCTTTTGCTCTTTTCATCAACGATCTCGCAATATTTAAAAGAAATTAAAGAACTGAGGAAAGGTATCACGTTGGGCGAAACCAATTTAAGTATTTTATTGTATGCTGATGATATTGCTCTTTTATCCGACTAAAAAGAACATTTGCAAAAGATACTGGATATTGTGTCTGACTGATGTGCAAAATGGCGTCTTAAACTAAATATGAAAACATCAGGAAAAAAGGATCTCGAAGCGATTTTCAGTTCCAAATTAACAACAATATTCTCCAGTACAATACAGATTATAAATTATATCTTGGTGTAATATTTTATGAAAAACTGAATTCCAAAACAACGCCGATACTTTATCAAAAGCTGGTGGAGGCATAGTTTCCAAAATTCGTCCATATAAAGAAATAGGAATTTCAACTCTGAAAAATTGTTTTTAAATTGTGTAGCACGATTTTTGGATTCTTGTAGTGAAGTGTTGGGCCTCCAGAATTATCATTCTATTGAAATAGTACAGAATCGAGCCCTACGTTTTTACTTAGGCGTTCACAGATTTACATCTTCATCAGCGCTACACGGGGAATTTGGATGGAAACTCTCTTATTATAGACACTATATTAACGCCGTGCGATTATGGAATCGATCGCTGACAATGGAAGACAATCGGATAACAAAGCGTGTTTTTTTGTGATACTTTAATCAAACTGGTATATCTAGATGGACATCGCGCATTAAATCACTATTTAAATCTATGAGTCTGTTACATATTTATGATAATTTATCAGTCTGTGATGTTAATGTATTTGAAAACAAGCTGTTTCTTTCTAATGAAAATGAATGGTTAGGAAAGATAAACCAACTACCAAAATTGCGATTATATAAAAGCATTAAAACAAATTTTAAAACTGAAATTTACTTTGAAATGAACATTTCAAAATATCAAAGATCTATTTTTGGCACAATTTAGATGTGAGATATTCCCAATAAAATTGAAACAGGGCAATATAAGGGGGAACTCTCTTGAAGAAAAGATATGTCATTTTTGTGAATTAAATGAAATAGAAGACGAGAGTCATTTTCTGTTGAATTATTGTGCAGTGTATTCCGACTTTAGAAGAGAATTATTTAATAATGTAGGATATAATTCCAACTGTAGTAATGTCAAATTTAGACTGTATTATTTTTCTACTGTCAAATTTTTCGAGACAAATCTAAATATTTACTTGAATCTTTACCTTTATAGACATTCAATCATTACTGTATAAAAACTCAATGCGCAATATGTGTATATATCATATATACCCGGTACATATTGTGTTATAATTGTATTTGCAGTGACATATAGGCCTAATAGGACGAGTGTTTCATTATCTATTTTGTATAACATTTTGTAATTTGTTATAACACACGTCACTATGATAAATTATTTACTTCCTTACTTACTTCAAATCCTGGATCCGCCCCTGTTGTAAAATAAATGATCTGGTAAGCAAACAAATGAGAATTGCTTTGTTTTTATTTTGATCATAAGTCAAAAACTGATTAGTAAGAGAAGCCACTATGCTCGGATCTGGACGGAGGGGGAGGCGGTGGGTCCCTAGAAACTTAAAGCTTATTCGTCCATGTTGTATAATTATTACACCCCCCCCCCCATCCCTCTGGCAAACCCCTTAGACAACCCCTTGGCAAAAAATGTCTGGGTCCGCGCATGAGTATGTACATGAACCTTAATATAATTATTGTTATTAAAAATGCCTAGCTAGAAATTCAAAAATTGGTATAGAAATACAAAAAGTTGATAATGATAAGGAATGGACAAAATCAAATACCTCATCTATTTAATTAATTATTATTTATCAAATAAATATCTCATAATCTATTCTAGATGTCAATATGCTTATACATTTGCTTGCATACATGTTTGTGTGTGTGTGTGTGGAGGAGGGGGGTTGGTAGAATTGATTGACTTCTTGCTGATTTGTCATGGCTTAATTTACTTGCACATTTCTCATTTCAGATGGCATTATCTGAATCCCAAGTACCACCCGACGCCCAGCATTATTTGGTGTGTGGCACTGAAGACTGTGAGAGGAACTGTCAGTTTTACTGCAATGACTGTCACCAACCAATGTGTGAACAATGCAGAGATGAACATCAGAAGAATACGAAAACAAAGAGCCATGAAGTGGTTCCTTATAAACAACGTAAACGACCGCTTCCTGTTGAGCAATGCAAAATCCACCCCACAAAAGAAATGGTTCTTCTCTGCGAGGAATGCCAAATTCCCATTTGTTACAAATGCACAGCCACAAAAGAACATCGCGGCCATGCGTTTACTGACATAGAAATAGACTTTGATGAAAAAGTTTCCCTATGTCATGAAGAAATTGCAAAAATTAGAAATTATTTTGAGCCAACTACTCAAGATTTGAAAAAAGAAATTGCTGGCGATGTCACAGAAATAAAGAAGATTATGGACGGTATAAGAACGTCCATGAAGACTGAAGCTGAGGCTGTGAAAAAGCTGGTAGACACAGTCACATCAGAAAATATAAAACAAGTCGGCAAAATTGAACAGTCATTATTAGAAACATTAAACGGCCAAAACCAAGAAATCGATGATTACATCTCCTATCTAAATGATTTAATCAAAACGTTTTATGGTTACCTATCTCCTTCAAACATCGAACAAATAACATCTGCTCTCAAATCAGAAAGCTTCATCATTCGACCCATACCAGAGACATCCAAACCAGTCCTACCCGTATTTACTGCTGGTCAACACAGCAAGGAAGATGTCGCCAAACTACTGGGTATAATAACTGTTCCCAATAATAAACCAGAAAACAGAAAAATAAAACCTATGGAGACTGTCTCCACACAATTGAAACCTACAGAGAAACAGAGAAAACAAGACAGAGAGAAATCTTACGTGAAACAAACACTGTCTCTGTCTTCCTCTGTCACCAAGGTCAGGGAGTACACAGTACCAGGTGTTAGACATGTATTTAATATATCAATGGGTAAATCAGGCAGACTCTGGGTCAGTGATAGTAGTGGTAACCTTGTCCAAACAGATCTACAGGGGAATCAGCTACAGAAGATACACACCAGTATCTGCAGAAATGAAGGCTACCACACAGTCACACAGGACGGGGGTCTGATCTATACAGACAGAGACAACAAAGTCATCAATAGAATAACACCGGATAATACAAAAACTGAATTCATTAAAACAGGAGACTGGAGACCACTCAGTATACATTCCTCCTACATCAACGGGGACATACTGGTGGGGATGTTAAAGGGTAGTGAGGCTAAAGTCACCAGGTACAACAAGACAGGGACAGAAATACAGAACATACAGAGAGACGACAAAGGACAGGAACTGTATAGTATACCACACTACATCACAGAAAACATCAATGGTTATGTCTGTGTATCAGACTTTGACAAAC
Source organism: Magallana hongkongensis (assembly GCA_015776775.1). Classification (NCBI taxonomy): domain Eukaryota; kingdom Metazoa; phylum Mollusca; class Bivalvia; order Ostreida; family Ostreidae; genus Magallana; species Magallana hongkongensis. The sequence continues at coordinate 5,173,068 of CM027471.1, forward strand.
ATGCTATAGTGGCGATGGATAACTCAGGACATCACAGGTTCTCCTACACAGGTCAGGGGTCAGAGTTTTATCCCTATGGAATATGCACTGATGTACTCGGTCACATCCTGGTGTGTGATAGTGTCATTAAAACAGTTCATCTTCTGGATCAGGACGGTCAGTTCCTGTCTCTACTACTCTCATCACAACAAGGTGTAAAGTATCCCCGTAGTGTGTGTGTGGATGACGAAACCAATCTCTGGGTGGGACAAGATATCACCAACACAGTGACAGTGTACAAGTATCTACAGTGATCATTTTATATCCATACAGCAAATTTTAGGTACTGTGTGTATGTTGTTAGACAATGTATCCACAACACTGTGAAAGTGTACAATACCTGGTATCTACAGTTTACATTGATGTACATATACATCATTCATGTAAACCTGTGGATGTTTATTTGTTATACATTGTATCGGTTTTATCAATGAGTTTTTTCCATTGCTGACAAATTGACAATAAATATGTATTAACAATATCAAATTGTTCTGAGTTGTGTTAGAATCGAAACTACTAGTTTGAATCTTGTCAATTAAAGCTAACAAAAAGACTTTATTTATAAACGGCGCTTTCTATCTAGGTACGGTAGACGTGTACAGAATATGAGATATTAAAAAACTATGCATGTATTAAAAAGTTGTTGCATAAAAAAGAAAAGATATTTTAAAAAAGAATAAGTTATCATGTTTTAAGCATCACATATGGGATGAATACAATTGGAGAGAGAGAGAGAGACAGTGAGAGATGCGTACTTGTTCTGTAAGCAATAAAACTGCATGTAGCTACGTATACCATGTATGATTACAAGATTAAGAAATTCTTTGTTTTCTGATTGGCTGATATGAAAGATAAATAAATAAATAAAACGTTACATTCATATTCGCGTGATCATGACCTAGGAGGTCTAATATCGTTATCACAAAAGCAACACAACAGTTAATATGGACAAACACCAGTATACCCCAATGCGTTGCGCCAACTGCTATCAAAACATGACTTGCGAGTTGAAAACCCAGACGTACATCGTAAAATACACAAAATAATGTAACATGTATATATCACTTTTTTCAGCGATAACAAAAGCTCGTCAAAATACCTGCTCCTTAAGACATACAAAATTATAGATATTTTCCGAGATGCGTTAATGATAGGACAGTGTAGACTAGAAAACAATTACATGTACTTTGTATTCAATGGAAAATACTACATATAATAACACATTAGAGACTGTAGCATGGTTAGGTAGCATCACCTGAAATGTCAAATACATGTACAAGAATGTACCAAATCACAAATCATTTTATAAGTTTAAATTGATAAATTTTAAACTTTTAATGTAACATAAATACCAATTTGCAAAGTTCTCTATCATGGAAGATTAAGAGATGACGGCTTTATAGCCTTTAACGGCACAAAAAAAGGTTCTAGAACTTTTAAATACCTGCAATACCTGTAACGAACATTTAGAATCCTCGATCCAAGAGACGTTACTCTGATCAGGAAGTAGAACCAATTATTACTGTCATAGGCAAAACAAAAAGAAGCACAAAATGGTCTCAAAAAGCAAACGACGTCAATCAAATACTACGATTACTAAAACATCCTGAATGTAAAGTGTTTAAAAGAACCACATTCTTAAACACTGGAACAGTTTGGAAACAAACACAATTTGCAGAGAGATATTCATCAACGAACCAATAATTGGCCACAGAAAATACAAAAACATGAGGAAATGAAAATTCAATCACACTTACATTTAATCTTAAAACTTATAAATAAGGTGAACCCCTAATGATGACGGCCCTTTAAAACCAAAAAAAAAATCATTTCTTTACACAAAAACAACAAAAAAAAAAACCCACCGAAACACTCTGCTTTCATTGTAACATTTTCGTTTGCAATAAATAAGTTGTCTAGACTGTCGCATCCAAGTAAATTTACATAAGGTTGGTTGATAGATGTCCCCTTTTGACATTCTATTTTGTTAAGCGGATATATACAGCCTTTAGCATTTTATAAAATTACAAAATAAACGGAAGCCCCTCCTCACCACACGCTAAAAATACAACAAAAACAAAACAAGAAAACAAATTATTGATAAACATTAATGATGAAAAAAAAATCCAATACAAACATGCAAAAGAATTGAATCTTAAAAAAGGGACGCTATTTTTGCTACAGTGTAATCCACTTCTGCGGGTTAGCACTGACCTCTCTCGGTCATTTACGTAAACACGGTAACGAAGAAGACGTGGTGATCCGAATGACTGCATACTCACTGCACAAATTAAAGAATTATGGTGCTTTTCACACAGATCAGCGTGAATGGAATTGTGGGAAAATTCTCAGATGAAGTGGCATGTGCTTTGATGATGTATGATGACTGGAATTTCTCGGGTCTTGGTGATGGTTTTGTTTCCCTCACAGCTACTCTCAGTAAGAACATTACCTATAATTTTTATCTCTTGTGAATCGAGATTGTCTCCATTTTTTGAAGGATACTGAGGACATACTTTTAAAAAAATTTCCCAAATCAATCAAAGCCAATAAAAAATATTGGGAAAATATTTCTTTCTGTTAATTTGATTTTTTTTATTCTTGTTTGATTGCGTTTCTTCTTTCGAGAAAGCAAAAAAAAAAAAAGTAAACATTATGTTAGGAAAACATTTTTGGGTTAGACCAATTTTTGGAAGCGCTAAATCATGTTTTATTGGAACAGTACAAACTCAATGTCTGGCCATGGAAAGTTTCGGTCATCGAATATCACACATAGTCTGTCTATAATCTGAGGGCAGCCATTATCGAATTTCAGGTCAAAAGTTCAAAGATCACGTGCATCTATTCTACAGTCAAAGAACCAAAGGCATCTAGGGGAGAAGAAGGGAGAATGAATTTCACAGACATGTCGTGTTTGATTAAGGATCTTCTCAATACTTTGATTTATAAATCGGTTCTGCTGGTATCAAATTAATGTTCACTATGTTTACATTATCTTCTGGTAGTTTTGCATCGAGTTTTTTTCTTCCTCCCGTGAATTACTGGGTTTAAAAAAGTCAACAACCCCAGCATTAATAATTAACGACATTGAATTTCAGGTGAAATAAAGTGAACAAATATTACAATCAGATTTTAAAACAAAATACAAATGGTCCATTCTCGGTGATGTTTTAGACGCACCAGGGACGCAAACACTATCATCGATAAACTACTTGGATTTTAGCAGTATACATTTATGCAAAACGATCATTTTTAAAGATAGTATTATATCGTATCTAGTGCTGGTATTTTATCTATGTCAATAAAGCTATGTAGCGGAGGGGGGGGGGGGTCCTGCCCCTGTTTTAGTCCTTTCACTTAAATCAACATTTTGACACCCCCCCCCCTCTCCGCTTATCTGGAAAATGGAAACAATATGTTAAGATATTACCCCACCCACTCTCTCCACAAAAAAGGATAAGTATTTAGAAGATATTTTGTAATATGTTTGCCAAGATTTTCAGGTAGTTCTGTCGCAAACCCCAATTTGTTACTTAACGATGCTACGTGTCTGGTTATGGCATGTTCTCATGTTCCTACATTCCATTCATGTTCCATTCAAGTCTGTGGCATTCTAAGTGGATTATAAAACGGAAAGAAAACGCTTCTATGTCACGCAATAAAAGCTAAAAATATTGGTCCCCCCCCCCAAAAAAAAACTTAGTCTACAATAAAAGAGATATCTCTTATGGGGATAATTTAATTCCATTTTTTTAAAAATAATTCAAGAGTATTTCATTTTTACTACCTTGTTAAGGAATCTTTTACATTCCTGTGGGAGTGATCTTTCTTCTCCAGGGAATATTGAACCTAGTTTTAACCACAGGAGCTCAGCACAATCAAATACTTTTGCATTTATAGGAGATTTTGCTAGAATTTTTAACTTAAAGTTTCAATATGCATTTTACTTTATTTAGCCCCCCCCCCCCCCCAGTATGTAAAATACATACAATTTGTAGTGCAGTGTTGGGGGTGTTTTTTGGTAGAAAGGACATAGAATTCTTCCTGTAAAAAGTGCTTTTTATTCTTTAAATAATAAGGCAAAATATAACCACATTAAATAGTTTTTTATTGAGCAACTATAGATATATAAACAAGTATGCAGATTTATCCGTCGATATAATCTTTGAACATCATAGAAGATTGGATAGAAAGATATGGTTGATATGTTTCAAATTTTCAATACAATATTGTTCCTATATAAAAATTCATTTTCCAACCCACTCCCCCTGTCTTTTCTCTGACCAGATATTTCGTTTCCCCATTAGGAAATCGCTGTAACGTTTTCCCATTAGGAAATCGCTATAGCGTTTTCTGGGATAAAATCTTTTTCCAAGAAATTCCGAATAACGTTTTTGGACATGATTTCTTTTTCCTAGAAATTCTGAATATCTTTTATTATTTAGTCGCTTTCCGAGAAACTCCGAAAAACGTTTAAATTGACCTAGACGCTTGCCGAGAAATTCTGAAAATCGTTTTGGTAATCCGCGCTTCCCGAGGAACTCCGAATACCTTTTCCCGAGAAATTCGGAGTACTTTTTAGATCTCTGATTTTCCGTAGGATTCTCAGCCATTTTTTTGTTATCACTATTATCTAATTCTTCGCTTAAATCTTTAATAACGGGGGAGTGAATAGAATTCGAACAATTTTCGTCCAAAGTATTCTGTAATTTAAGATGATCAGTATCAAAAGTTTCGGCGTTTTCCAAGTCTCCCCCTTTGATGTTGAGTGGAGAGTCAGCTAATAATGGTTCGTCTTGTGTACCAATTCTGGTTTCTGTAAATCCTCTTATTGCAGAGCTAAGAAGATTCTCCTGATCGGAATCATCTAAAAAAAGGGAGAACAACAAAATGATTTATTAAATTTTCTCTCGAATCCAATATCAAAAGACAATATTAGTAGTCATGTTTCCTGGTTGTGTCCTTTAACAGAAATGTTTCATATTATACACTTATACCCCCCCCCCTTCCTCCCCCTTTGTATTTGTCGATTAAAAGTACAGCTTGCAGATCAAAAAGTAGATTGTGAGAATAAAATGTCTTATTATTTATACGTGGTATCCCAAAATATTTAATTTATCGATCGAAAATAAATTGTAAGAGATGGCAGAATCCTTACAAAAATTCAGATTATGTTATTTGAGTAGTCAGACATGAAACAAATGCATTGCTCACCCCCCCCCCCCCACCCCTCCGCACCCTAACCCCCAATTTCAAGCATGGACATCTACAACTATCGGTTAAAGTTTAGAAATATTGTGATATTGATCATGTAATGTGACGAATTCTGCAGAGGCAGAATCAATGTATGATGAAATATTGTTCAAAGAAACTTAAAGATACCATTCCAATAAATACATGTACATGTAATAATATACAAGTTTATATTATATATTTAAATTATAAGTTTGATATCGCTCAATATCACGTTACCACAACATAACCACAAGATAGCCGATCACCACTGCATTCAGTTAGCATGCAACATTTAATGTCTAAAAAATACATATTCCATACTTAAGTTTTAAATATCGCCATGCACAAGATTTCATGTCCACTAAAAACCTGTGCATACATGCGTATTGCATACACTGTATATACAATCTGTGTGTAATTATTTGAAGAAAAAAAAATGAAAAAATTAAAAAAATTAGAAACAATTCTTATGTATATGATGAAATAAAGGAATTTGACGGAAGGAAAAGTAAACTTATGAAACATTGTGTTCATTCAATTACGAACTACAAGGAGTATCAACCCATCTCTACTCAAGGAAATGAACGCTGGTGTTTTATTGACCAAAACCAGGGTCACTTCATGAAGATGCTGCATATACAACCTTTGTGTGTTACACATAATACACTACGTACTATACACATGTATTTCATGCATGCTCACATGCGCAATACTCATCCTATGAACATGCAATAAGCGCCGCTCGCTCGCTTCTTAACGAACAGTTACTTCTTATTTACATGTAATTCGGCTATTTTTTTTTATTTATAAACTATCCCAGTATTGCATAAGACAGCTGATTAGATCTATCAACTTTGGAAATTAAATTAAATTCAATATAAAAAGTCACTATCATAGTATTCTACTTTTCCGAGGAATTTAATTAGTAAAATGTTGTAACATGATCTTTTTATAAACCTTATATATACTAAAGTCTGAAAGTTTTTACAGCTTGACATACTAGAAATAGATTTTGATTTCAAGCTTTGGGGAAAACCCCATAGTTTAATTCACGTGCAATACTGTGACGTAACGATAGAAACGTCTATTTTCTCAAATATTATTACATGCATTTTGTTTGGATTTCAGTCTATGCTTATGTTTTATATACCTAATACAAATAGATCGACCTCGGGCTTAGTCCCCGGTTGATAGATTCTCACTAGGTCTATAAAACGTGTTTATTTCATCAAATTTGATACATTTTATGAAATATTTTATGGCGGTTTTGTGTATTAAAAAAAAAACAGGACGTGGGAACTAGGTGTTAACGCATGCGCAGGGAACAATTAGTAGCTATTGGAATTTTTTCTAGTGGTGTCCTCACAAACGCTAAATCCATCTTGAAATAATTTTTTTTTTTATTTATGAAAGGTAAAAAATGTTGATAACTTAAAAATAAAGCATCTCAGACAATTCATTCTCTTTAAAGAATTAATCTAGAGTTTTTGCGTTTGTCTGTTTTTAAGAAGTCCTTTAAAGTCATGCGATGGAACTAGGTTTGCAAAGTACAATGTCTTATGGAATAGGAGAAGGGTTACCAAAAGGTTTGCTTTGACGAAGGAATTCATTGCAATGAAAAACGAGGTTGACTCACAGACAGGTTTGGACTTACGATATGGACCCTTGCTGGTATTGTACTTGTGCTCTATGCACCTGAGTTGGTTGCTCGCTCCGCCTACCTACATACATGGGTGGCTCGAAACGCTTTTGGAGTAATTGACTATGCGCTTGCTTGGCGCTCGCCAAGTCTGCTATTAAACTATTTCTTTTTCCTATAAACACTGGAGTTTCAAAACGCTTAAACTTTTGACTGGACGAATTTGATAAGCTGTCCTCATCATCTGGGATGTCTAAAACCCCACTCCCCGTGTCAGCTGCAGAATAAAAGTTATCGCCATTGAGCAAAGAATCTGCAATACTATCGCGCATGCGCAACTCGTCTGGCACTGACCTGCATAGTGCTATATAGCTATAATAAATAGTTTTGTCGTCTGTATCCGCCCGCCGCCGCCCAACAAAGAGAGGCGTTCCTCGTTTTCCCACAAGTTTTGGGTTGTTCATTTTGCCTCCTCTCCCCACCACAAGGTGCATGCGACGTTTTCCTACAAAAAAGGGAGCCCTGCGCTTGCCGACGAACATCGGTAGATTTCCTGTCTTGTTCATGTCGAACTCTGAAATGTCTTCGGGAACCAACATGGTGGACCTCTTTAATTCTTCACGGGGTGAAAACCGTTTAAAGCCAAGGATCGGAGCTGTTCTTTTTCCAAGGGGGTTGCTATCGCGCTTGTCGACTAATAACTGTCTATTCATTCGAGCCTCACGCTCAAATGCGTCGTCTGCGTCACTAGGATAAATGTCAAAAGGCTCTTGGCTCAGGAGTTCGTCCCGAATGGCTGCCTCCAAGCTTAGCAATGCGGCTTCGTTTTCGTCATCGCGTTTACCGATGAATTTCGGAACAAATGGCGACCGCTTGACCCTGTCGTCTGCTTTCCCCGCTGCTTTTGTCTGCTCCTCTAAGTTGCAAAAAAAGAATAAGAATATTTAAATTCTAGCAAACATTGAGATCGTTTGCATACAGTAACCAAAATGATTCAATATTCATTTGCATATTTTATCATAAAAGTTTATGTAGACCAAAAAAATCAAACAATTTTATTTTTTTTTTAAAATGCGTTTAAAAAAGGTTTTGTAGAATGCAAAAGGCTAACGGTAAAGATTCTTAATTCAAAAACTATCTCATGTTTTTTTTTTTTAAATGACATAAATGCAATTGTAAATTTATTAGTACGCTATAGCACACTACAAATTGATTTTTATCAGCCACTAATTTCGTCACATGGTAGAGCGCTTGCTCCCTGTAACGTCAAGTGGATTATGACCTAAACAACTTCGCCCCCACAATTGCACGTAAAGCCAGTGACCATACTACTGCTAAGTAGAGCTCCCTTGCCAGAAAATTGCGAGCAAATCATCTCGATTGGATTTTCCTGATAAAGCGTTATCTTAAATTTAGCATCCATTGACAAAATTCTTAAATAAAGCAATTATGTAAAATAGTCCATGCTATATTTGTCACTCCTATATCTTACCTTGGTATTGTATGGAAGGCCATGCAGCTACGGCTTATGTAAATCAATCATATATAGTATCATTGATATAAACACAGTCGTTCCTTGCTTATCGCATTTGATTTTTTTTAGCATTATTATTTTTAGACAATATCTTATTTTTCATTTTAATCTCACATTTCTCTAAAAACTGGGGGCTAACTTTATCCTCAGTGGTTTTTTGTGTGTAGTAAAATCCTATCAAAACCTTGGTTTTCACAACTTTACAAATTAAAGCCGCCTTTTCACCTTCTCTTATATCCTACGAGCAAAACATATCTTCGCGCATTTAGTCATTTCTCTCGTTACGAAACCCGGTGATTTAGTGCGACCACCCCTAATCGAGAATTCTGCTCAAAGACTTGCTAATATCATCTAAATTTCAATTGCCAACCGTTCATAATCTAACCTCAATAACCCACATATTTCTATTTGGACTCAAAGACACAATAGCAAATAGATTTCTACTTACAACAAGAAAACATAATAAACCCATATAAAACCACAAATGTTTACAAACAGATTATATGATGTGATTTTCTTTCGCATATATACAGAGATTGAACTAAATTTAGATAACATTATTATTAATAAGACTTTTTTGTTAGAAAATATATCTTTATAAGATGTAATTTGAATTGCATATTAATACCCATCTGCTGGTTTTGCGTTGATTAAAAAGTAAATTAAGTATTGTTCCAAAGGTCAGCTTCATTTCTTTTTTTCTAAAATGAAAATAATTTTCAGTAAAAACAATTCATTCCGAAAAAATAGATTTTAAAAATGTTTAAATATTCTGTATTTTATTCCGGATGATCTGTAAGGATTTTTTTTTTATATAAAAAGTGAGGAAGTATATGGCATATGTAACTGAGCCCCCGTTAGTTAGTATTATTCCATTTAGAACCATTTTAACAAATGCTTGGAGTTTGGTTAGTTGTGTGAAACAGCAATGTGACGTAGGCCTGTCTATTTCATTGTAGACCACTCAGCCATGGCTCTTTGAAATCAACAATATTTGTTTGGCTTTCGAGACAAGACTACACAATCGGTGTATATTTCGCTTGAAACCAGCGTCATTTTAAACTTGTTTTGACGCAAGAAATAAATAGCTACGTCTTTCTGAAAGTCCAAGGCTTTGTTAAAATGGTTCTATTTACAATATATGTACAATACATGCATGTTGATGTTCTCCGTATTGGAAATAAAAATCTGAGAGATATCATGTCTTCTTCAGAGAGATATGAATATCTTCACTTTCTGATTTGGCCAACATTGTTTTTTTTTAAATAACAACAATGAAATGAAAAATGATACTGCAAATTTGTCAATATGTTTTTAATATATATTACATCATAATTGTTAAAAAAAAACTCGAAAAGAATTTATTTTAAGAGAGTTCTTATGTACCATTAAAAAAAGCTGCGCGTACGCCTGCATCGGTACATGTATATTTCAAAGGATACTGATGTCCCTGTATATTCATGTAGGTAGATGAAGAGATTGAAATATCAGGGGTTTTTTTATATAGATGCATGTAGGATGAAAAGAGGGAATACTCGTTATGTGTTTTGTTTTTATTTTTACATGCATAAGGATAGAGAGAGAAATCATTTTTTATTTGAAGTATAAAGGAAGGAAATGCCACAATGTGCCAACGATGGTGTTCACATATCGCATCTTTATGAATTATTGATTTTATTATATAGCTAGAATTGAATATATTCCGGATAATTCAATTTGTCAACTCCGGTACGATTACAATTCCCTTAATACACAAAACCATGAGTCCATGGATTTTGAACAATGAACAAATCATTTTTCTTTTCTTGAATGACACTTGTATGTCTTAAATCACATAATGTCAAGCGATGTCGCTGATTCATGAATCATATTTTGTTGACTTTAATAATTTTCTTGATATCAATAGTGCGCATCATAAGATACACGGTAAATTATTAACGTGCTGTCTTAGTGATTTATTTTAGATTCTAAAAGTAATTTGAATGAGGACATTTGGCAAGGGCTGTGAAGACTATTATAAAACCAATCGTAGTGCAATTTCGAAAATTTAATACAGTTATTTTTATTATCTATAAATGTGCGAGTCGGAATGATTTGAATAAATTGCGACAGAGATAACAAAGATAAGAATATAAGATAACAAACACCAAGTTCGGCGATATGCATATTTTAGTCCCGATATGATTATTTAATTTTGGGTACGATTGAGCAATCTTATACAGAGTTAAGCCCCGTGGACGTAGAAAAAGTTCAATTATTTGCAGTTTTCGTTCATTTTCTTCGCAGAGGAGGCACATATTGAAATAGAAAAATAGTATAAAGGTTTATCATAATTATATCTAGGTCAAGTTTAATTTTGGGTACGATCAAGCACTTTTTGACAGAGTAATGTGCCTTGGACTTAGAAAAATTTCAATTATTTGTAGTTTAAATCCATTTTTTTGCAGATGTTTGCAAGGGAGGGGGCATAAGTGTTTTACAGTAATCTCTTTTTTAGACCTACCGTAGTCAGTGGACAACTGTATAAGGACACTACTTACTGAATTTTGGGTACTTTAGGGTAATTTTGGTATAACCATTTAAAACTTAATGCTATTATATATTTATATATTCATATAAACTGGTTGCTGATGTGTGCTTTTAAGTACTTTAATTTCTATTTATTAATCAGCCAATCAGAATATTTTTGTTATATATCTAAATACGCAATTCAGATATCTCAATGTATTTAGATTCAACGAATGTTCCTTGATTGAAAAAGGAATTCTAACAGAATAAAATAAGGAACGTGAATTTCTCTTGAAAAAAAAACCTTCTTTTCACTAAACAACCTAAGATAACAATAATATAACAATATATGTTCACTCTGGAAGCAATTGAACGGAAGGTATTGACCGACATCTTTTTTAAAACACAATGAACACAACTACAACAACTATACTCTAATAAGCTAAAAAAAATCCCTCTGGCTTAGGTTAAACGAATTTTGCTAGGCAATCATCTTGATACCGCAAAAAGTCAGCAATAACAACTGTTTTTGTTTTTAGTGAACAAGATCCAAGATTTATTTAAATCATTTTTGATTATCATTTTCAGGTTTTACTACAAAGAAAATACTATTTTTCTATTTGCGTCTACATCTCACTACTTTGAAATAAAAGGTGAGGATGTTGCAGTGTAAGAATGACACCCACGCCATCTTTGGTGTGGTCACATAGGTCTTTCAGCTAATTAACAACCAAGCAACTCAAAATTGGCCACGTCTACGCACCACAGAGTTATGGAGGGTAATTGTGTAAAAAAAAAAAAACCCACTTGTAAATTCAAGTATGCAATCGTGTTGTTGTGGTCTTAATTTTTTAACACAATTAACGTTGTTCATACATTGAAGGATACATTTGTTTGTTAGTGTTAATTAAGACAGCAAAGCAAAAAAATGGTACTGTTATACTGGCAAATATTGTAAAATTGTTGATGAAAAAAAAAACTAGAAGTATCTTGAATGGAATATTAAGCAGAGAAATGTATTTTCAGTGACATGCTTATTAGGTGAATGCTCAGTGCACTGCAAATTCAGTATATTGCATTTGGTATATGACATATCTATTTTACCGGTATAAGTCAACTACTAACATGTTAATGTATATAATATGATTATCTGTTGAGGTGTTAATTTGTAGAAGAGAGGGACCATATACTTTTAACACTGCTACTAACACATTTACAAGTACAAATGAATTTATCTAATTTAAGGGAAACTTAAGTTTTATTTCATACTCCACTTTAATTTCACTTTACACAGCATCAACATTTGTTTCAATTTAATATGATTAAGGTATTGTTACTCTCCTCAAATTAAAATATTTCTGATATAAAAATCACCGCTTAACTTTTTTGAAAAAAAAATAAATTATGATGCAGTTTACATTTTGTTAAAATATGAGAAAGTTGAGTGAATTGATTTATATCAGATGTTAATACTCTGTAGTTAACACCGATGTGAGATACATGTACTTATCCCAGAATTAACTTTTATTATTTAACATACTGTATGTATTGTTTTTTTTAAATCATGAGGATTTAAAACAAGTGATCTCAAAATCTGATCTAAAGTTTATTTGTTATACAATTAAAATTAATTTATTAAAGCTGCTTGGTCCGATTTTATATCAAATTTTATGCACGCTTTTAAACGATGGCTATGCTTAGTATATGTATAATAATAGACATTTCAGTAGTTTTCCCAGTCAATTTAGCCAAATTTCAATGAAGAAAAATACGTACAAAATCTGCTTACAAAACAAACGACATTGAAAGGTACCGCGTTATTTCGCCTCATGTTAAATTTCACCCCTGACGACGAAACGGGTATGGTTGTATTACGAATTTGACATCGCTTTAAATAAGGTCGAAATGGTCAGACAAATGATCAGCCAAATTACAAATAAACATGTGTACGTTTTGTTCGCCAATATTTCTAAAGTCTGTTTTCTTTACAATCGATGCATAGCATGCGGGTTGAATAACCCCAATCATTCGGGGGACGAAACCATGCGGTTTCCTTTTCTGAACATTCCCGTGATGCATTTTGGTTTGTTTTTTCGTTTGCCCAAAGAGAAATTATTTCTATTTACTTTGAATATTTCTAACTTTGAAAGGAGATTGATTCTGCTGGTGTAAATAGGAGAAAGTCCATAACTTTGTAAGATAAATGATTTGTTTGAACAAAATTTTGATACTGTAATTACGAAAAAATCGGACCAAGCAGCTTTAAATTACGTTGTACATGTAATAATTAAAAGAGTTTTTTGGTTCTTTTCAAAGCATGTATTTATATGATTTATAGCTATAAACCTCAAAGTCAAAAATAAATTGTTGACTATAGGAGACCAATACATATTTATTGAAAGTTGTGAACTGTTTTTATATAACAATGAGTACTGTCAACAAAATGGTCATTAATTAGTTTTTAACAATTAGTTATGTACTACTGCATCTAGGCAATTCTTATACAGACAACAGTATTAAAAACTGCCATATATTTAAAATTTATTCAGACACAATAATGTTTGTGCCATAAACAGACAAAGTGCATTCACTCAATAATTTCTCGGCTGATTGACCTATTTAAACGTGTAGTAAACGACACACACAATTCCCGCCCCGCCCACCCCAGTCCACAGTCCCCAGATATGACATATTGATAGATCCGTACACATTATTACATATACTAGACTAAGTATGTAGTTATTATACCCCCCGCAAACGAAGTTTAGGGGGGGTACATTGGTTTCATCCTGTCCGTCTGTCTGTCCGTCTGTCTGTAGACGCAACTTTGTCCCCCCCTATAGAATTTTTTACCACTGCATGGAACAGTCTGAAAATTTGTACATATATTAATCACCATCTGAAGATGTGCACCTGCCATTTTTTTTAAGTTCAGACAAGATTTAATGATTTTATGACAGTTTTTATTTTCCTTATTCTATATATTGTATACTGATGTTGAAAAGTAAGAGAGGTAATCCTTACAGATTTTATGAATTAATTAATAGTATCAAAACACTCTAAAATATATTTATATAAATACATCCAAATGAAGGGTTTTTTTTCTTTGTGTCTTAACTAAATTTTTTTATAAGTATTCTATCAACTGACAATGCAAAATCGTTGTTTGTTAAATGAATGATAAATTTTTAGGAGCTAATAAGAACATCAAAGCCAAGTGTGGGTGAATTCATTTGTCCCAAAGGGGCCATTATCTGAGCCATGGCTTAAATGGAGCATATGTTTTACATTGTAAAATTGTTTGTAATATTAAAAAAATTTTTTTTACATATGTTTACATAGTATGGTAATTGTGGTAATGTTTTGGGAGTTTATTAAATTTAACAAGCTCATCAAAGAAAATCATGGTCCTATGGGATCAATTTTCTGATATGGAGTTCCATTTTACCACAGAAGAAAGTGGGGAAATTTTGAAACAATTAATTGCATCTGTTAAGACTTTTATTAGAAAGATATTCAAAGTTTTATCAACAGAAGAGCATTGCTTGGCTACCGGTTTTTCCATTTACTGCAAAGGGAGGGGTTATTTTCATTTTGTTGGTTTATCTGTAAAACAATTAAAATAATTCATCAGATACAAAAATTTGTAAATGTATTACTGTTATACATATGTATTTACAGTGAAATTCTGACAATTTTGATTTTAATTTTTCTTTGTTAACTATTTTTTTTACAATTCTAGATTTTTTTTTTATTATTCCAAACCTTTATTATTCAATTGAATTATTTGTCCCATTTGAAATTCGCCTTGCGGGGGTATTAGTCCCGTTAGGACAGTTTTAGTTATAAATCGTATATGTCTTGATTCCCACAATTCCTACAGTTAGGTTTCCTTCTTGATCGCTCTTGGTTAAGGCGTAGTTTAAAGAACAAATTCTGAACAATTTTTTTCTGAGGACTTTGAATAAAAAACAAAAAGAATACTCTATATATATATATATATATATATATATATATATATATATATATATATATATATATATATATATATATATATATATATATATATATATATATATTATTTTGTGTTCAATGTCAACTGCAAGTATAACATTCCCAAGAATCATGACCATGGTGACTAAATTTGTTTCAAGACTGACATGTTTGTTTATCAGGAATTGGCCAAAACACATCTTTTGGCGCAATTTTTATGTCTTATACTGATTAAGTTTATGCAATAGAAGATCAGGAAAAACTACTATATCATGTAGTGTAAAGTTGTTAAAAATTGTTTCTCTGACCTTGGATTCATTTATTTTCCCAAACTTTGAACTGTACGCATACAAGATTAAAACTGTGTACTAAGTTCAAAGTTAACCAGTGCTTTTTTTTTTCAAAGTTCAAAGGTGGATTTAACTTAATTATTTCATATTTTGTGACCTTCGAATTAATATGTCAGGTTACTTTCAAATTGTGAAATTCAAGGTTGATATTATACGTGGCAATATGTATTGTGATTAAAAAATCGTTTTTTTTTGTTCCCGTTCATATTTAGAATTGATTTAAATTTATAGTTTGCACATTTTGGGTTCTTTTTTGGTATTTTTGGTATTAGTTAATTATATGCGTTATGATTATGTCAATATTTATTTCACAAAGCTTTAATTTATTTAAGCTTGTAGTCTTAGAATTTGAAATGTGAATGAGGAATCATTTTGAAGTTTGTATTTAATGTACACCCAACTTTTAAGGCTTTAGTCCCCATAAATCAGAAATCCGTTGAATCAGCAGTCATTATTGAGAAATGCATTTTTATGGAGTTTATTTTTTTAAAGATTTTTTTTCTTCAAAATACAACCAAAAGAAGGTATTTTGACATGATTTTAATTTACCAACGTTTATATATATCAGCTAAAATGACAATACTATATTCTTGTGAAGATGATGTCCCTACAAGGAAATCCTATGTGACTTGTTAAAGATGTACTTTTATCTCTGTTATATAACCAAAGGAGATTAACATTTGGATGGTCATGTGTTAATTCATTGTATCGTGTACACTTAAATGTTACAGAGAGAGAGAGAGAGAGAGAGAGAGAGAGAGAGAGAGAGAGAGAGAGAGAGAGAGAGAGAGAGAGAGAGAGAGAGAATAATGTCTCTCTCTCATCTTTTATTGTCATCTATGACAATAAAAAGTGATTAGAAAGTTAATTTCTTATATAGTGATTTTAAAAGAATTTGTTTTAAGAATTGGAAATGATGGATATATCTACGAAATTTTACGTTCCCGTAATCTGCAATGTTTCCTCTGTTAACAGTTTCTATTTCCCTTGCTGTTTTATATACATGTACTTATAAATGACATTTCATCTATGAAATGAAATGTTATAATAACTTTATAATCCATTTACTCTTTTACTAGCTGCTCTTGAACATAAACTACTAAGAAATTAAACTTTGTAAACAGCAAATGTAGCCAAACTGCATTTATATATTTCATAACAGAACATTGTATATTTGATATAGTACATACATGTATGTGATTGTTACACAAACATTCCATGAACAAACGTTCTTTTATTTGCACCATTCTTTTCAGTTTTGAGATGTTATGCAGTACATATACATGTATTTGAAATATGTTTAATGAACAGTTAAGTGTACAATTGATACTATCATTAACTCTTTGATGTCTAGTTAATGTAATTATTTTTATGTGTAAAACCTATTTCCGATGTTGATAAAAATAAAATTGAACAGTTAAAAAGAGTTTTTTCTTTTGTGCATGTGCATGTGTACTGGTAATAATAAGATTTATTCAAAATCATCATCAGATTTTTTTTAATCAAATTTTCATCAAATTACATTACACATTCTTTCTGAGAAAAATTTTTCCGTATCGTGTATACTTACAAACTAAGTGTAATCTTTCACCTCCTTAACACTTCCCAGTGGGGCCTTAAATTGACCCCTATAACAAATCTCCGAAATAAAAATAAAAGAGTATTTTAGTAATCCTGCCATACTTTTTGGTACGTTTTTGTAAAAGACAAGAAGCCAGTAAGTTAAAATTAACAAAATGACGTCACCCTTGTGAACAAAAGTACCCCCTTCCCTGGATCATTACTCTTTTCGAACTCCAAGACCTCAAGGAGTAATTGTTCATATTCATGATAATGATTTATGCTTGCTTTTGCAGTTATTCTACAATTACCAGCTGAATGCCCCTAATATTTTTTCAACATATTTTGAGGGTTTCAAGGGGCATGGTCACGATTTACAATGCTTTAAAAATGCATTTCTAATGATCAAATAAAATTTGAGAGTCGTTCGTAGAGTTACAAGCAAGATAAAGGACTAACAATTCTTTGTCACGTAAACTAGGCTCGTGCCCTGTATTTGTTTACATAGGTTCAATTTACCAGTAGAAAATCTTTTTCCAGCTTATTTGACTATCTTTTTATCAATTTTAGGCATAGATAAACAATTCCTAACGTTTAACACATTCGTTTTAAATTTAAACCTGAAGTTTTTATTTCAACGTTCAAAATGTAAACAATCGCTTTGTTTACATAACGAACATTTCATGCTCTGAAACTAGTATGGGCAAATTTAAAATGCTAGTAGGAAAACAAAAGATGAATAGACCGTTTTAGAAAAACGAGGTTAAAGGGAGGAAGAAACTCTAGGATAGGCTGCATTCTCCAATCACTTTAATATTAAATTAATGAAACGGTATATCATTATAAAATAAAAATGGACAAGAGAGAAATGCATGTTATTCATACATATACATGTATGCATGTAAATGTATCTTAGTGAACAAGGAATATATATACAATCAGTTTATATTCTTGTACTTTCTGAAGGCCTTGTAACCACTAGCCACTCTTATAATTCACGAAATCCCCACACGAATTCATGTGCGATGTAGACGGTGGTCTTGGAACACTTCATAATTATCTCATCAGAAAAAAAAAAATGGATTTTTCTATTTTTACTTAAAATGTACACGAATAAAAAATATATTCGTCTTATGTATAATTACATGTATCAATATTTACAATTTACCGGACCTTATTTAATGGATACTTACTTACTTACCCCCCTCCCCCTTCGAAATTTCTGTTAAATTTCTGTATTAAGAACGAAACTTTAATTTATCTTATAAGCATTACATTTATTAACATTTGTTACTTGCATGGTCTACACACTGTTTACAAATAACATTTTGCTTTAGTTTTACAGATTTCTTTTATCTTACAATGTATATATAATGCCCATCAATAAAAAAAAACCCCAATAAAACCTCCTAATCTTCCATGCGAATAGATTGTTTTGTTTATTCAAGGTAAATGTAGGTAGCCAGGAGATTTAAACCCTTATCTCGTCAACAAGGAAGTTAGATACACAAGTCTCGTATTCTCTCAGGTGTTATTGACGCCATTCCGAACGAAATACTTTTAAGGTCACATTGATGGTAAGTAAGAATAATTGTATCTGATGATGAAAATATTTCCTAAGCGTGATATTGGTTTAGTTCAATATCATTGATTTGGATTAAGTCCAGATTATTTGGTCGCTCAACGTTGGGTAATTAGGTCTTTCCACCTTTCAGGTGAAAGACCTTTTGTTTTCTTTATGTTTTTAGGTCTTTCCACCTTTCAGGTGAAAGACCTTTTGTTTTTCTTATGTTTTTTATTATTATTAGGTCTTTCCACCTTTCAGGTGAAAGACCTTTTGTTTTTCTTATGTTTTTTATTCTTTTTTTTCTCCTCTATTTTCCACGGGAAAACTTTTTTATTTCAAGAGATATTGAAACAAATTTTTCTTTATGTGATTGAACATTAAAAGTTATGGTACCAAATGACCCTGTGTCTAATGACCCCAAGAACTTAAAAAGTTATTGCCCTTGTATACGAAAAGCTTGTTATCGCTACTCCTCTGAAACCATAAGAGATAGAGACTTGAAACTTTTACTAACGTCTGTAGTTCACTTAGACGCTCTTTCAATCTATTCATACCGAAAGGTTCCGAGACCCCCTTCTATCAGTTATTGCCCCTGAAAGTATTTCAATTTCCATAAAATCACTTCTAACTTTTTTACTATTTGTCATAGAGACTTTGGACCACTTGCGATGGAAGCGTCTTCCTTGGCCGATCAAAATGACGTAAAGGTCAAAGGTCAAGGTCATCTGTAAATATGTGTATTCATGAGTTTTCGCATCTCTTTTGTTTAGGGTGATATAGAGAAATTTGATCAAGGATGTAGTAGGACGTCTTAAGACATTTCAAAATGTAGCCCTTCAGCTCCCATCTTGTAATAGCTAGCGAGTTATTGCCCCTTTTGTACGAAACGCTTGTTTACGCTACTCCTCTGAAACCATAACAGGTAGAGACTTGAAACTTTGACCAATGTCTTCAGCACACTTAGAAGTTTCTTCAATCTATGATCCCAAAAGGGTCCAACGTGCCCTTCTGGCAGTAATTCCCCTTTGAATTTCATTGATTTCACAAACACATTAGAAATACCCCCCCCCCCTCTTTTTCTGTTAAATGTGTGACCTTGACCTTTGACCTTGACCTTTGACCTTAACCCTTGACATCTTAGGACTGGTGTGTTATAAGTATCCGCAACATCTATAATATCAGATTCATTTATATGTACAAAAAGCTCTTTTAAACACGAATTCACACTCCCACCCCTTATATTTTTAGGTTTGACCTTGACCTTCGACCTTTGACCTGACCATGACCTTTGACCTTGACCTTAAAGGACTGATGCGTTACAAGTATATTTTACATATACATTTCAGATTCATTTATATGTGCAATAAGCTCTTTAAAACCACCACCACCACCCCCCCCCCTTATTTTTAGGTTTGACCTTGACCCTTGACCTTGACCTTTGACCTGACCTTGACCTTTGACCTCTTAGAACTAATGAGTAATAAGTGTATGCAACATATATATCAGGTTCAGTTATATGAACAATTTGCCCCCCCCCCTTTCTTTTATACAAGGATTGATTTCTTATATGAACATGACCCTCGATATTTGAACTTGAAATTTGATATTCCTTTTTAAAATAAAACCTTAAAAAAGTGTTACAACTGTTTGTCAGAATTTTTTAAAAAGGTGAAACACTGCCTGCCATTTGACTCCAGACCGCGTTTTAGACTACGCCTCCAAATAAAAATTCCAGCTCCAGTAAAACTCTGTAGAACTTGGCGAAAATTCATGGGACTGTTCCTCACACCTGAATCTAATTGCCTGTCAAATTTCAAACGAAATGAACCCTATTGAAGAAAGTTATCCACCTCAGCGGCATCGAACCATGGTCCCGAGAAACGAAATTTCAACGCTTCGATATTTGTATCTAATAAATTCATGCTCAAATTTCACTGAAAATCTTTGTTTACATTTCTATCGGCAACCTGTGACGACTTGTGTTGAAGTGCAACGAAAGATAACTCTTCCTTCCCAGACCCCGATTTTAGATGAATTAAATTTACATTTTCTTTCAGTTTGTTTATTTCCCGACTTGGCTGAAATACATGACTGGCCTTAATTCAGTTCCGATTTTCCGTACTTGTAATCCACGAATGCATGACAGTTAGTAGATTTATAAGCACGTGCATTTCAAATCACAGGGAGAATTCGCATCAGCTGAGCAAAAGTGACGTTCCCACACCTTCAAATACCCGCCGGCGACCAGAGTTTGACCTGACCTGTTGATTTCTTAGTCAACGCTATCCGGCCACATTGTTTACAAGCAGCACTGATTTTTATGAATAAACTGGTGAACAAATACTGCCCTCCCAACCAATCGCTAAGCCCCTATCTATTCTAAAGGTTCCTCAGCGTTGGGTATCAATTTTAGATGGACAGAAGAACGCTTCGTCTCTTCTTTCTATCCTCATCCAAATTCACTACACAACTCAACAAATTTTACCTTCGATCAGATAACAAGCGAAATAGCGTAGTGGCAACACTCTCGCCTAGGAATCTAAGGGTATTCGGATCGATACCACTGTGCGGAACCGATTTTTTTTTTTCCTTTCTTTTTTTCGTAAATTGATTTTTTTCTAATTTCTCAATAATTATCAACATTTTCGGGAATTTTTTTGAATCATTATGGAAGGTGGAAAGGCCTCTAATTGTTCCGTGAACAATTAGTCTACTAGTTATTCTTATTTTTTTTCTTTTCTTTTTTTCCAGGGACAGCTTTTTTATTTCAAGAGATATTAAAACAATTTTTTCTTTATGTTATTGGCCATTAAAAGTTATGGTACCAAATGACCCTTTGCTTGATAACTCCCAGAACTTACAAAGTTATTGCCCTTGTGTACGAAAAGCTTGTTATCGCTACTCCTCTGAAACCATTAGAGATAGAGACTTGGACCTTATACCAATGTCTTCAGTACACTTAGAGGGTTTTTCAATCTACTAATACCGAAAGGATCCGAGACTCCCTTCTAGTAGTTATTGCCCCTGAAAGTATATGAATTTCCATAAAATCCCTTCCAACTTTTTTATTATTTATCATAGAGACTTCGGACCACTTGGGATGAAAGCGTCTTCCTTGGCCGAACAAAATTACATAAAGGTCAAAGGTCAAGGTCATCTGAAAATCTCTTAATTAATGAGTTTTTAGATCTCTTTTGTTTAGTGTAGTAAAGAAAAACTTTTTCATGGATGTAATAGGACATCTTAAGACATTTTAAAATATATCCCCTTGGCTCTTTCTTTTAAATAGTTACAGAGTTATTGCCCCTTTTGTACGAAAAGCTTGTTATCGCTACTCCTCTGAAACCATAAGAGATAGAAACTTGGAACTTTTACCAATGTCTTTAGTACACTTAGAGGGTTTTTCAATCTATTCATACCGAAATGATCTGAGCCCCCTTCTTAGTAGTTATTGCCCCTGAAAGTATTTACATATCTATAAAATCACTTCCAACTTTTTTATTACTTATTATACAGACTTCGGACCACTTGGGATGGAAGCGTCTACCTTGGATGAACAAAATGATATAAAGGTCAAAGGTCAAGGTCATTTGGAAATCTCTTAATTAATGAGTTTTTAGATCTCTAATGTTTAGGATGGTAGAGAAAAACTTTTTCATGGATGTAGTAGGACATCTTAAGATATTTCAAAATATAACCCTTTAACCCTTACCATGTAACAATTATAGAGTTATTGCCCCTATTGTACAAAATGCTTGTTATCGCTACATCTAATTAACCATTGTAGATAGAGACTTGAAACTTTTACTAATGTATTCAGTATATTGAGACGCTTCTTCAATCTATCCTTACCGACAGGGTCCAAAGTCCCTTTCTAGCAGTTATTGCCCCTGAAAGTTTCGAACATTCAATAAAAAACACAAAAAACTTTGGAATCAATAATCATAGATACATACGGACCATTTGGTATTGAAGCGTCTACCTTGTCCGATGAAAAATGACATAAAGGTCAAAGGTCAAGGTTAAGCAATAAAAAATTGCAAACTTAATCGTTTAACACTTTTTTTTTATCAAGAAACGCAGATAAAATAATTCATTCTATTGAAGCAATCTTATTTCAAACATAAAAAAACAATGAAGTGGAAAGACCTCTAATTGTTCGAGAACAATTAGTCTACTAGTTTATTCTTATTATTTTTCTTTTCTATTTTCCAAGGGACACCTTTTTTATTATAAGACATATTGAAACAATTTTTTCTTCATGTAATTGACCATTTAAAGTTATAATACCAAATGACCCTGATCCTGATAACCCCCAGAACTTACAAAGTTATAGCCCTTGTTTACGAAATGCTTGTTATCGCTACTCCTCTGAAACCATAAGAGATAGATACTTAAAACTTTTACCAATGTCTTCAGTACACTTAGAGGGTTCTTCAATCTACTAATACCGAATGGATCTGAGACCCCCTTCTATCAGTTATTGCCCCTGAAAGTATTTGAATTTCCATAAAACCACTTCCAACTTTTTTATTACTTATCATAGAGACTTCGGACCACTTGGGATGGAAGCGTCTACCTTGGCCGAACAAAATAACATAAAAGTCAAAGGTCAAGGTCATTTAGAAATCTGTTAATTAATGAGTTTTTAGATCTCTTTTGTTAAGGGTGGTAGAGAAAAACTTTTTCATGGATGTATTAGGACATCTTAAGACATTTTAAAATATAGCCCCTCGGCTCATACCTTTGGATAAACACAAAGTTATTGCCCCTATTGTACGAAATGTTTGTTATCACTACTCCTCTGAAACCATAAGAGATAGAGACTTGAAACTTTTACTGATGTCTTCAGTACACATAGACGGTTCTTCAATCTATTCATACCGAAAGGATCTGAGGTCCACATCTAGAAGTTATTGCCCCTGAAAGTATTTACATTTCCATAAAATCACTTCAATTTTTTTTATTACTTATCATAGAGACTTCTGACCACTTGGGATGGAAGCATCTACCTTGGCCAAACAAAATAACATAAAGGTCAAAGGTCAAGGTCATTTGAAAATCTCTTAATTAATGAGTTTTTGTATCTCTTTTGTTTAGGATGGTAGACAAAAACTTTTTCATGGATGTAGAAGGACATCTTAAGACATTTCAAAATATAACCCTTTGACCCTTACCATGTAATAATTATAGAGTTATTGCCCCTATTGTACAAAATGCTTGTTATCGCAACTCCTCATTAACCATTAGAGATAGAGACTTGAAACTTTTACTAATGTATTCAGTATACTTAGACGCTTCTCCAATCTATTCATACCGACAGGGTCCAAAGTCCCTTTCTAGCAGTTATTGCCCCTGAAAGTTTCGAACATTCAATAAAAAACACAAAAAACTTTTGAATCAATAATCATAGATACATCGGACCACTTGGTATTGAAGCGTCTACCTTGTCCGATGAAAATGACATAAAGGTCAAAGGTCAAGGTTAAGCAATAAAAAATTGCAAACTTAATCATTTAACACTTTTTTTTATGAAGTAACGCAGAAAAAATAATTTATTCTATTGAAGCAATCTTATTTCAAAAATAAAAAAAACAATGAGGTGGAAAGACCTCTAATTGTTCGAGAACAATTAGTCTACTAGTTCTATATTGAAGTTCTTATCACTAAACCGAAAGTAGTGGCCATTTTGAACAAAATGACTTGCGTTTTAAAATTCTCAACCATCGGCTCATACATTCACTAAAGTTTTTGTTTTTAAATTGTACGTGTTCTTATATAATTGTATATTGTAAACCAGTGGCGGATTCAGAGGGATGTGCACCCGGCGTGCGCCCCTTTCTAAAATTGTCAAAACAAAGTTAAATTATACTCCTTCGAAGAAAAAAGATATACCACTTGCGAGTCTATGAATTATGAACTCTTTGGAAACTCATTGGGTTTCTCTACATAAAATTGATTTCAACGGTGTAGTATAAAATAAAAATACCTGTGTGGAACGTACATATAAAGTGCATTTTAATTACCCTCTTCTTGGGTTCAAATGTGACCGGTTATTCTCTAGTCAGGTGCTCTACCAACTGAGCTATCTGGCGCCGGTATTCGAATTGGTCTGACCGTCACACGATTTTAAGTTATTTGTTATACTAGGTACATGTAGTGTCTAAAACGACTCTTCCATGTTTATTGTACAATACAAGCTGGCATGGTTTTTTCAACTTCATAAACATCCTCCCATTGAACTTAATTTTTTTAATCTGAATGATTTACATAATGTACAGCCATTTGTAAGAAAAAAGAAATGTTTCTTAAACTTCTGCATGGCAGGGGGGTTTGATGTGGTTTTGTAGGTCTTTTATTTACAAATGTTTAAAAATGTTTAAAAAAAGTCTTCTGGCCCCCACCAGGGCTGCCCAGACCCCTTGCCTAATACTGGCGCCTCTAACTTCATCCATCTGTACTCTGTCTCGAGTTTTTGCTTCCACCACTTTTTGCTTGATATTTCAATAATAGTAAATACCTTTGTGCTCAAACTACGTTCATCCACTAATATGAAATATGTCCAGATTACTTGTTTTGAAACGCCCCCTCTCTCGCTTCAGGTTTCAATACACATCCAAATAGTGCAAGTCTACGGAGATTTTGCATTGCATCAGCCATTAATAAGCCCGTATGATAATGTTAAAACATTGCACGGTGTATTCCGAGTGTATTCCGAATGGAGAAAAGATGTAAACATTTCCCATTACAAATTAATCTCCGTAAGATAATTGTTTTCTTTCCTGTGAAATTTTATGAGTGAAAAGGGATAATCGTTCAATGAAGATATCTTGGATATATTCCCTTTCATCGATTTCAATTGTATTTCTTTCACATGTATGTGTATTTTTATTAAAAATCATCAAAAATTGATGGAAGCAATAACTTGGGACAGACTATAACTAACGGGTCTAGGCCCTATATCAAGTGACCCCACTTCTGTGCAAAACGATTGGAAATCGGAATTTAGTAACTTATATAATCCCTCCACAAATGTAGGCAGCAATGACACCTTTCTCCAACGTGTCAAAGAATCGGTAAACTTCATGGAAGATAATATGATGGACCCTCTTAAAGAACACAATCCTTACCTTAACAGACCTATAGAACTCGGTGAAGTAAAAAAATGTTATTATGAAATCCAAAAATGGAAAATTCCCTGGTGTTGATGAAATTCCATATGAAGTGCTTAAATACGATTGTGTTCTTCATCGTCTTTTTATGTTATGTTTTGAATCCCATATAATTCCCTCTGTTTGTTGACCAGCTATTATATGTCCTATTTTTAAAGATTCTAACAGTGATCCAAGAGTACCGCTTTACTATCGAGAAATCAGTCTATAATCAACTATTTATAAAATGTACAGTTCCATTTTAAATCATATATTGTTACCTTATTTAGAAGATAACAACCTGCTTGTTGATGAGCAAAATGGATTTCGACGTGAACGCTCTTGCACTGACCACATTTTTACACTTAACAGTATTATACAGAATAGAAAAGAAACATTCGTGGCGTTCATCGATCTACAAAAAGCTTTCGATAAAGTTGACCGTGATCTTTTAAAATTTTCCCTCTTACATAATGGAATCGACGGGGATTCTTACTTTTATGAAAACACAGTATCGTGTGTAAGAGTCAGTGAGTTGTGTACTGACTGATTCTCTACTTTAGCTGGTGTCCGACAAGGAGACAACTTATCACCGACCCTCTTTTGCTCTTTTCATCAACGATCTCGCAAAAGAAATTAAAGAACTGAGGAAAGGTATCACGTTGGGCGAAATCAATTTAAGAATTTTATTGTATGCTGATATTGCTCTTTTATCCGACTAAAAAGAAAATTTGCAAAAGATACTGGATACTGTGTTTGACTGATGTGCAAAATGGCGTCTTAAACTAAATATGCAAACATCAGGAAAAAAGGATCTCGAAGCGATTTTCAGTTCCAAATTAACAACAATATTCTCCAGTACAATACAGATTATAAATTATATTTTGGTGTAATATTTCATGAAAAACTGAATTCCAAAACAACGCCGATACTTTATCAAAAGCTGGTGGACGCACTCTCGAAGGCATGGTTTCCAAAATTCGTCCATATAAAGAAATAGGAATTTCAACTCTGAAAAATTGTTTTTAAATTGTGTAGCACAAGTTTTGGATTCTTGTAGTGAAGTGTGGGGCCTCCAGAATTATCATTCTATTGAAATGGTACAGAATCGAGCCCTACGTTTTTACTTAGGCGTTCACAGATTTACACCTTTACCAGCGCTACACGGGGAAGTTGGATGGAAACTCTCTTATTATAGACACTGTATTAACGCCGTGCGTTTATGGAATCGATTGCTGACAATGGAAGACAATCGAATAACAAAGTGTGTTTTCTTGTGGGACTTTAATCAAACTGGTATATCTAGATGGACATCACGCATTAAATTACTATTTAAATCTATGAATCTGTTACATATTTATGATAATTTATCAGTCTGTGATGTTAATGAATTTGAAAACAAGCTGTTTCTTATGAAAATGAATGGTTAGGAAAGATAAACCAACTACCAAAATTGCAATTATATAAAAGCATTAAACGAATTTTAAAACTGAAATTTACCTTGAAATGAACATTTCAAAATATCAAAGATCTATTTTTGGCACAATTCAGATGTGAGATATTCCCAATTAGAATTGAAACAGGGCGATATATGGGGGAATCTCTCGAGGAAAAAATATGTCATTTTTGTGTATTAAATGAAATAGAAGACGAGAGTCATTTTCTGTTGAATTGTGCAGTGTATTCCGACTTTAGAAGAGAATTATTTAATAGTGTAAGATCCAACAGAAGTAAAGTCAAATTTAGACTGTATTATTTTTCTATTGTCAAATTTTCCGAGACAAACCTCTAAATATTTACTTGAATGTTACCTTTACAGACAATCATTATTGTATAAAAAAGCAATACGCAATATATGTATATGTTATAATTGTATTTGCAGTGACATATAGGCCAATTGGGCCGAGTGGTTCATTATCTATTTTGTATAACATTTTGTAATTTGTTATAACATACGTACGTCACTATAATAAATTATTTACTTGCTTACTTACTTCAAATCCTGGATCCGCCCCTGTTGTAAAATAAATGATCTGGTAAGCAAACAAATGAGAATTGCTTTGTTTTTATTTTAATCATAAAGTCAAAAACTGATTAGTAAGAGAAGCCACTATGCTCGGATCTGGACGGAGGGGGGGGGGGGTCCCTAGAAACTTAAAGCTTATTCGTCCACATTGTATAATTATTACACATCCCCATCCCACTGGTAAACCCCTTAGACACCCCCTTGGCAAAAAAATGTCTGGGTCCGCGCATGATTATGTACATGTAGCTTAGTATAATTATTGTTATTAGAAATGCCTAGTTAGAAATTCAAAAATTGGTATAGAAATACAAAAAGTTGATAATGATAAGGAATGGACAAAATCAAATACCTCATCTATTTGATTCATTATTATTTATCAAATAAATATCTCATAATCTATTCTAGATGTCAATATGCTTATACATTTGCTTGCATACATGTTTGTGTGTGTGTGTGTGTGTGTGTGTGTGTGTGTGTGTGTGTGTGTGTGTGTGTGTGTGGAGGAGGGGGGTTGGTAGAATTGATTGACTTCTTGCTGATTTGTCATGGCTTAATTTACTTGCACATTTCTCATTTCAGATGGCATTATCTGAATCCCAAGTACCACCCGACGCCCAGCATTATTTGGTGTGTGGCACTGAAGACTGTGAGAGGAACTGCCAGTTTTACTGCAATGACTGTCACCAACCAATGTGTGAACAATGCAGAGATGAACATCAGAAGAATACGAAAACCAAGAGCCATGAAGTGGTTCCTTATAAACAACGTAAACGACCGCTTCCTGTTGAGCAATGCAAGATCCACCCCACAAAAGAAATGGTTCTTCTCTGCGAGGAATGCCAAATTGCCATTTGTTACAAATGCACAGCCACAAAAGAACATCGCGGCCATGCGTTTACTGACCTAGAAATAGACTTTGATGAAAAAGTTTCCCTATGTCATGAAGAAATTGCAAAAATTAGAAATTATTTTGAGCCAACTTCTCAAGATTTGAAAAAAGAAATTGCTGGCGATGTCACAGAAATAAAGAAGATTATGGACGGTATAAGAACGTCCATGAAGGCTGAAGCTGAGGCTGTGAAAAAGCTGGTAGACACAGTCACATCAGAAAATATAAAACAAGTCGGCAAAATTGAACAGTCATTATTAGAAACGTTAAACGGTCAAAACCAAAAAATAGCTGACTACATTAACTATCTCAGTGATTTAATCACAACATTTTATAGTTACCTATCTCCCTCAAACATAAAACAAATAACATTTGCTCTTAAATCAGAAAGCATTATCATTCGACCTATACCAGAGACATCCAAACCAGTTCCACCCGTTTTTACTGCTGGTCAACACAGCAAGGAAGATGTCGCCAAACTACTGGGTATAATAACTGTTCCCAATAATAAACCAGAAAACAGAAAAATAAAACCTATGGAGACTGTCTCCACACAATTGAAACCTACAGAGAAACAGAGAAAACAAGACAGAGAGAAATCTTATGTGAAACAAACACTGTCTCTGTCTTCCTTTGAAACCAAGGTCAGGGAGTATACAGTACTAGGTGTTCACAGTGTATGTCATATATCACTGGGTAAATCAGGCAGACTCTGGGGCAGTGATAGTAGTGGTAACCTTGTCCAAACAGATTTACAGGGGAATCAGCTACAGAAGATACAAACCAGTGGTAGATCTGACGGCTACCACACAGTCACACAGGACGGGGATCTGATCTATACAGACATAGTCAACAAAGTCATCAATAGGATAACACCGGATAATACAATCACTGAATTCATTAAAACAGGGGACTGGGAACCACTCAGTATACACTCCTCCCACATCAACGGGGACATACTGGTGGGGATGAAAAAAGGATGGAAAGGGTAAAGTCACCAGGTACAACAAGACAGGGACAGAAATACAGAACATACAGAGAGACAACAAAGGACAGGGACTGTATAGTAGACCACACTACATCACAAAAAACATCAATGGTGATGTCTGTGTATCAGACTATATCAAACAAGCTGTAGTGGTGGTGGATAAATCAGGACGACACAGGTTCTCCTACACAGGTCAGGGGTCAAGGTTTAATCCCTGGGGAATATGTACTGATGTACTCGGTCACATCCTGGTGTGTGATGGTATCAGTGAAACAGTTCATCTCCTGGATCAGGACGGTCAGTTCTTGTCTCTACTACTCGCAGAACAACAAGGGGTAGGGTGGCCCTGTAGTGTGTGTGTGGATGATGAGAACAATCTCTGGGTAGGACAAGGCTACACCAACACAGTGACAGTGTACAAGTATCTACAGTGAACATTTTATATCCATACAGCAATTCTTAGGTAATGTGTGTGTGTTGTGAGACAATGTAACACCAACACAGTGACAGTATCTACAGTGAACATTATATCCATACATCTTTTAGGTACTGTGTATATGTTGTGAGACAATGTAACCACAACACTGTGAAAGTGTACAATACCTGGTATCTACATTATACATTGATGTACATATACAGCATTCATGTAAACCCGTGTATGTTTATTTGCTATACATGGTATCGGTTTATATCAATGAGTATTTTCCATTGCTGACGAATTGACAATAAATATGCATTAACAATATCAAATTGTTCTGTTATGTTATGTTATGTTATGTTAGATCGAAACTACTAGTTTGGATCTTGTATATTAAAGCTTACAAAAAGAGTTTATCTATAAACGGCGCTTTCTGTCTAGGTATGGTAGACGTACGGAATATGAGATATTAAAAAACTATGCATGTATTAAAAAGTAGTTTCATAAATAAGAAAAGATATTTTTAAAAAGAATAAGTTATCATGTTTTAAGCATCACGTATGGGAAGAATACAATTGGAGAGAGAGAGAAATAGAGAGAGAGAGAGAGAGAGAGAGGCGGACTTGCTCTGTAAGCAATAAAACTGCATGTAGCTACGTACAGTGTATTATACTTAGTATAATTATATGATTAAGAAAATCTAGGAGGTCACTTCGAAAAAGTAATAATATCGTTATCACAAAAGCAACACAACAATTATTATGGACAAACACCAGTGTACCCCGATGCGTTGCGCCAACTGCTATCAAAACATGACTTGCGAGTTGAAAACCCAGACGTAAATCATTTTCGTAAAATACACAAAATAATGTAACATGTATATATCACTTTTTTTCAGCGATAACAAAAGCTCGTCAAAATACCTGCTCCTTAAGACATACAAAATTAAAGATATTTTCCGAGATGCGTTAATGATAGGACAGTGTAGACTAGAAAACAATTACATGTACTTTGTATTCAATGGAAAATACTACATATAATAACACATTATAGAGTGTAGCATGGTGGGATAGCATCACCTGAAATGTCATATACAAGAATGTACCAAATCACAAATCATATTATGTCATAAATACCAAATCGCAAAGTTCTCTATCATGGAAGATTTAGAAATGACGGCTTCTAAGTAGCCTTTTACGGCACAAAAAAGTTCTAGATTTTTTAGATACCGGCAATACCTGTAACGAACATTTAGAATTCTCAATCCGAGAGAGATTACTCAGAAAAGGAAGTAGACCCAATTATTACTGTCATAGGCGAAACAAAAAGAAGTACGTAATGGTCTTAAAAAGCAAACGACGTCAACCAAATGCTACAATTACTAAAACATCCCGAATGTAAAGTGTTTAAAAACCCACATTCTTAAACACTGGAACAGTTTGGAAACAAACACAATGATGATGACGGCCCTTTAAAACCAAAAAAATATCATTTCTTTACACAAAAACAACAAAAAAACCACCGAAAACACTCTGCTTTCATTGTAACATTTTCGTTTGCAATAAATAAGTTGTCTAGACTGTCGCATCCAAGTAAATTTACATAAGGTTGGTTGATAGATGTCCCCTTTTGACATTCTATTTTGTTAAGCGGATATATACAACCTTTTAGCATTTTCTAAAATTACAAAAAAAAAAAACAGAAGCCCCTCCTCACCACACGCTTAAAAATACAACAAAAACAAAACAACAAAACAAATTATTGATAAACATTAATGATGAAAAAAAATCCAATACAAACATGCAAAAGAATTGAATCTTAAAAAAGGGACGCTATTTTTGCTACAGTGTAATCCACTTCTGCAGGTTAGCACTGACCTCTCTCGGTCATTTACGTAAACACGGTAACGAAGAAGACGTGGTGATCCGAATGACTGCATACTCACTGCACAGATTAAAGAATTATGGTGCTTTTCACACAGATCAACGTGAATGGAATTGTGAGAAAATTCTCAGAGGAAGTGGCATGTGCTTTGATGATGTATGATGACTGAAATTTCTCGTGTCTTGGTGATGGTTTCATTTCCATCACACTGACTCTCAGTAAGAACATTTCCTATAATTTTTATCTCTCGTGAATCGAGAATTGTCTCCATTTTTTTTACGGATACTGAGGACATCCTTTTAAAAAAAATTCCCAAATGAATCAAAGCCAATAAAAAATGTTGAGAAAATATTTCTTTCTGTTAATTTGATTTTTTTTTATTCTTCTGCTTAAGTTCATAATCGTTGTTTTAAGATGAATGTTTCGGATCAACATTAATGAAAATATTTGCAATTTGGTTTCGTGTTTTCCACAGGAAAACAAAAACAGTTGTTTAGCGGAATTGACAAGTTAAGTATAAACTTTCTTTATTCAAAATGCATGTTATCTTTCAAAATTATGTTAATTTCATAACCTTTATTTGCTAGCAACAACAATTTTTTGTTTGTGTCAATTACCAAATTATATGAGTTACAGACAGAAGTATATTTTAAAATGGTCAATGTTATGCGCAAGTTTTAAAACCAGTTTTGTTTAACGAAAAAAAATGTTTGATAATATCCAGACAGTGTTGAAAGATCATTACCCTATAGATTTCAAAATTATAGATTTAATTCCCAATGTATATATTAGACCAAACATATCTGGCCTTTTTAGCGCAGGTGTGCGGCACTTCCTGCTTGCGTTAGGTTGCATTGTTGGCGCAAGTGTGCAGTCATCCCTGCTTGCGTTAACTTTGGCAACTGTTGAGTGTGCGGTCATCCCTGCTTGCCTACATGTAACGTGGAGTCCCTTTATATGTGCAGGCGCGGTGATTGGAGTCTGCACTTGCAAATATTTGCAGCAATCAGGGCTATCCGATTCTATCTCGGGTACGGGCTTGCAGGGATCACAGGCAGTTCTTACCAAAAGGATGGAGGGGAGATAAGAAGACGGACACATACAATAAATTACAAAGTACAATGTACTGTATTCTTTTTTCTTATTCGCTGTCATCTCCTTAAAAGCTAAAGTAACCCATAACTTTCCCCCTATATCAGGCGGGACAAACATTTTGTTACAAAGTTGGACACTTCCGTCTCCTTCCCAGCCCCAGTTTCAACGCGCTAACTAATAACAATGCTGAAATTACATGTATACTTGTAAAATTACAGATCATACATGTACATCTGTATACACCGAAGGTGTATGTAATACCAATATGCTCAAGTTTATATAGTTACCCTTCTTTCGAGAAAGCAACAAAAAAAAATAAACATTATGTTAGGAAAACATTTTTGGGTTAGACCAATTTTTGGAAGCGCTAAATCAAGTTTTATTGTAACAGTACAAACTCAATGTCTTGCCATGGTCCCATGGAAAGTTTCGGTCATCGAATATCACACATAGTCTGTCTATAATCTGAGGGCAGCCATTATCGAATTTCAGGTCAAAAGTTCAAAGATCACGTGCATCTATTCTACAATCAAAGAACCAAAGGCATCTAGGGGAGAAGAAGGGAGAATGAATTTCACAGACATGTCGTGTTTGATTAAGGATCTTCTCAATACTTTGATTTATAAATCGGTTCTGCTGGTATCAAATTATTGTTCACCATGTTTACATTATCTTCTGGTAGTTTTGCATCGAGTTCTTTTCCTCCCGTGAATTACTGGGTTAAAAAAAGTCAACAAACACAGCATTAATAATTAACGGCATTAAATGTCAGGTAAAATAAAGTGAACAAAAATTACGATCAGAATAAACGGTACAAATGGCCCATTCTCGGTGGTGTTTTAGACGCACCAGGGACGATATTACATATCAGCGATAAACTACTTGGATTTTAGCAGTATACGTTTATGCACAACGATCATTTTTAAAGATAGCTGTATATCGTATCTAGCCAAGTACTGGTATTTTCTCTATGTCAATAAAGCTTTGTAGCGAAGGGGGGGGGGGGGGGTTCTGCCCCTGATTTTTGAACAAAATGTTAAGATATTACCCCATCCCCTCTATTTACAAATAAAGGATAAGGATTTAGAAGATATTTTGTAATCTGTTTGCCAAGATTTTCAGGTAGTTTTGTCACAAACCCCAATTTGTTGCTTAACGATGCTACGTGTCTAGCTATGGCATGTTCTCATGTTCCTACACTTCACTCATGTTTCATCCAAGTCTGTGGTATTCTACGTTGATAATAAAACGGAAAGAAAACGCTTGTATGTCACGCATTAAAAGCTAAAAATATTGATTTTTCCCCCGAAAAAAACTTAGCCTATAATAAAAGAGATATCTCTTATGGGGATAATTTAATTCCGTTTTTTAAAAACAATTCAAGAGTATTTCATTTTTACTACCTTGTTAAGGAATCTTTTACATTCCTGTGGGAGTGATCTTTCTTCTCCAGGGGATATTGAACCTAGTTTTAACCGCAGGAGCTCAGCACAACCATTTTCTTTTGCTTTAATAGGAGATTTTGCTAGAATTTTCAACTTAAAGTTTCGATATTCATTTGACTTTATTTAGCCCCCCCCCCCCCACAGTCTGTAAAATACATACAATTTGTAGTGTAGTGTTTGGGGGTTTTTTTTGTAGAAAGAGACATAGAATTCTTCCTGTAAGAAGTGCTTTTTATTCTTTAAATAATGAAGCAAAATATAAACACATTAAATATTTTTTTTATTGAGCAACTATAGATATATAAACATGTATGCAGATTTATCCGTCGATATAATCTTTGAACATCATAGAAGATTGGATAGAAAGAAATAGTTGATATGTTTCAAATTTTCAATACAATATTGTTCCGATATAAAAGTTCATTTTCCAACCCACTCCTCCTGTCTTTTCTATGACCAGATATTTCGTTTCCCCATTAGGAAATTGCTGAAACGCTTTCCCATAAGGAAATCGCTATAGCGTTTTCTGGGATAAAATCTTTTTCCAAGAAATTCCGAATAACGTTTTTGGACATGATTTCTTTTTCCTAGAAATTCTGATTATCTTTTATTATTTAGTCGCTTTCCGAGAAACTCCGAAAAACGATTAATTTGACCTAGACGTTTGCCGAGAAATTCCGAAAATTGTTTTGGCAATCCGCTCTTCCCGAGAATGTTATTCTGTTGATGCGTCGGGTTTCAGTAGGGAAACTAAATCTTTTACAATAAGTTTTCATCGAGTATGTAAATTCGTAGGTGAGGGCTACTTGCAAATACCTCAAAAATTGAGCCACCACTAATTCTAATGATTCCATGTACAGTATGTATACAGCACAGTTATTAGATTTTTTAGTTGGCACTTCGTTTCTTTTTATTGCCATATGACAAACTAAACTAATGCTCATTTTCTAAATGCAGACAAGTATGAGATAGATAAAATAAATATATACGCATGTTGACAAAACTAGGAATAAAAAAATATAAACAGTCTTCCATTTCATGATTGGCAGCAGAATTATAAAAAAAGTATTTATTTCAGTAAATGGAGAGAAAGAGCTGTACAGAGATAGAAATTGATCGTAGATTCAAGACAGCATTTTCAATTTAATCAAATGATAATTATTAATAGATTGTCTGTTAAATCATGTCAGGATGTATTAAGTATTTATAAATTATGTATATACCGGTAGTCACAAATATACCTGCAATGTGCCTGAAGTATATATACGACAGTATAAAGACAATAAAGTCGAAGGCTTAACCACAGAGCATAATATCTGGTATAAAATGGCTGACATTGTTGAAATTTTGCAAAATTTTATGCTTCAGTTGTTGCAAAACAAACGGTACCTGAAAAAAGTGAGTCCTGGTGTGAAAAATTGCTGTGAATTTTTAGGAATCCTCATTAGCAGCCATCAGTAGATTGAGTTGTGCCTCTTTAGTTGAAGACTGGGGGGGGGGGGGCGTGATGTGTGATATCCGTGTTTCTTGATCTGTCCATCTCTTTGGATCTTCCATTGTAATTGCTTACTACTTAAGATGTGTGCTCAGTCATGCACCTTCTGGCTTCTTATTGGTCTATTTGCTTTACTTTAAAAAATTGAAATTCTCTAGGTTTGGATTTTTTGACGTTTCAAAACTAGGAAAATTTCAATGAGAAAGCATGCAGTTTATGAATATATTCATACTTATGAAGCATAAACATAAATGTATTTGGCTCTAGGTTTTATTTTTTCACAAATTGATGTCAAGAATCCAATTAGATAAAGACTAACATTATCAAATTATTCATATCAAGAAAACAAAAACTCAGCAAGTTGTGCAAATGTCAATAATCTAAAGGTAGGCAAATCTGCTAGGACCCATGCAAGTTCAACAAGCATTCTGAGAGTATTGCATAAGCAATACACGTCCCCGACCGGTTTGTAGAGATTTATTTGATACACACCGAGCCCGATAACGAACCCGAACATTAAACAATTTGAATATAAAAAATTAATTTTCTCGAAAATATGTCAACCAGACGCTACAAAAGTGTAAACTTGATCTGTAGTTTGACATTTTGAAGCTGCTCAGCAAGTTTCATGTCATTCGTCAAACCCATAGAGAAAAAAAACAGTGGAAAACTGAAGTGGGACAGACAGACGGACGGACAGACAGACAGACAGACGGACTGACGGACGCAGAGGAAAGCTATAGTCCCCTCTGGTGAAACCGGTAGGGGACTAATAAGGGTATGCAATATTAGCAATGGGTTTGTGACAATGTGTAGATGGTTTAGGTTTGGACATTCCTTCCTGCAATTTTTATTGATTTCAATATGCTAAATGTATGACATGATTTTGTTTTTGTTGTAGATTCCGTCTGTGGTACTTCCTGCCTGTCTGGACAGAAATCATTCTACGTGAAGACAGGAAGCGGTAAAGATGTGGGGCCAACCATATGTTACGAAGGGAAGATGTACGAATATGAAAATAATTTTCGATACTAACATTGTATAATAGTGTATCTAAATGTTTAGGAAATTAAAAAAAATCGAGATTAAAAGATCTTAAAAGACACACAAGCAGTTGCAAAGAATTTTTTAAAGAATTGAATTAAAATTGCGTTAACTTTTCCAGCTACATGAGTGATAAAGAAAAGAATGTGGGGAGAGGGCTCAACATGCTGGTTATTGATGGTAAGTAATGATCGGGGAATATGCTGATTATAGAGATGCCAATTTTTGTAGAATGTACTAGGTATTTTGCTTTTTTGTGGGAATGTTATTCTGTGGATGCATCGGGTTTCAGTGGGGAAGCTAAATCTTTTATAAATAGTTTTCGTGGAGGATGTAAATTCGTGGGTGAGGGCTATACCTGCAAATACCTCGAAAATTGAGCCACCCCGAATTCTAATGATTCCATGTACAGTATGTATTCAGCACAATTATTAGATTTTTCTAGCTGGCTTTTCATTTCTTTCAATGCCACATGACAAAGTAAACTAATGCTAATTTTCTAAATGCAGACAAGTATGAGATAGATAAAATAAATATATTTGCATGTTAACAAAACTAGAAATAAAAAAAATATAAACAATCTTCCATTTCATGATTGGCAGCAGATTTGAAAAAAAAGTATTTATTTCAGTAAATGGAGGGAGAAAGCTGTACAGAGATAGACATTCTTGAAAGTTTTTAAAATTGATCGTAGATTCAAGACACTATTTTCATTTTAATCAAATGATAATTATTAATAGATTGTTTATTTAATCATGTCAGGACCGGTAGTCACAAATATACCTGCAATGTGCCTGAAGTTTTAAATATACGACAGTATAAAGACAATAAAGTCGTAGGCTTTACCACAGAGCATAATATCTGGTATAAAAAGGCTGACATTTTTAGAACTTTGCAAAATTTTAATAATTTTCTATGCTTCAGTTGTTACAAAACAAACGGTACCTGAAAAAAGTGAGTACTGGTGTGAAAAATAGGTGTGATTTTTTCGGAATCATCATTTAGCAGCTATCAGTAGATTGAGGTGTGCCCCTTTAGTTGAATACCCGGGGGGGGGGGGGTGATGATGTGTGAAATCCATGTTTCTTGATCTGCCCATCTCTTTGGATCTTTCATTGTAATTGCTTACGTAAGATGTTTGCCCAGTCATGCATTCACCTTCTTGCTTTTAATTGGTATATTTGCTTAACTTTAAAAATTGAAATTCTCTAGGTTTGGATTTTCTGAGGTTTCAAAACTAGGAAATTGTCAATTGGAAAGCATGCAGTTTATGAATATATGCATACTTATGAATCATAAACATACATGTATTTGGCTAGATTTTATTTTTTTACAAATTGATGTCAAGAATCCAATCAGATAAAGACTGACATGATCGAATTATTCATATCAAGAAACTCAGCAAATTGGGCAAATGTCAATAGTCTAAAGGTAGGCAAATCTGCTAGGACCCATGCAAGTTCAATAAGGGTATGCAATATTAGCGATGGGTTTGTGACAATGTGTCGATGCAGGCATGATTTAGGTTTGGGCTTTCGTTCCTGCAATTTTCATTGATTTCAATATGCTAAATGTATGACATGATTTTGTTTTTTGTTGTAGATTCCGTCTGTGGTACTTCCTGCCTGTCTGGACAGAAATCATTCTACGTGAAGACAGGAAGCGGTAAAGATGTGGGTCCGACCATATGTTACGAAGGGAAGATGTAAGAATTTTATAATACCATCATTATTTTTGATACATCTATACTACTATACTGAAATAATAAACTCAAATTTTTGGGCTTTAAATAATAAGGAGAAATCGGAAGTGTACTGTCTTTTTTTTATATATCTATTTTAAACATCACTGGTACTCGAAGATAACCAATTAGCTTTTATTAATTTTTTTAAATAAAGCTTTGCTAATTAATAATCAACAAAAATTCCTGTAAAAAATCCGGAAATCATCGGGATTTTTTTTGTTTTATAAACTTACGCATGTGCTTTACATTCACACTAAATCACGGGAGATTCTCTAGTTGTATAATATTGTATCTACTGGTAAATGTTTAGGAAATTAAAAACAATTGAGATTAAAAAATCATAAATGACACACATGCAGTTGCAAAGAAAATTTTTTTAAGAAATGAATTTAAAATGCGTAAACTTTTTCCAGCTACATGAGTGATAAAGAAAAGAATGTGGGGAGAGGGCTCAACATGCTGGTTATTGATGGTAAGTAATGATCGAGGAATATGCTGATAAAATCTAATCATAGAAAACATGCTATCTGTGCTAATGCAGCTGTCTTTTTTTCTCACCTGGGTCAATATACAGGTGCAAGTTAGAATACATATATGCCTCATGTGAAACAAAAATTCTGTATTTTAAGAAATAATTTTTCATGCAATTAATATCAACTTCTGTCCAAATGAATTTCATGCGAAAATTATGTGACTGTATAGGTTTTTTTTTCATGTAAAATTTTATTTTGCATTTGTTCATGTAAAATTCATTTGAGGCATACCTGCCTAACAGATAGTACATTTACATGTAATTAACAACTGAAAGATTTAAAAATATTTATTATCATAATTAAGTATCATTGTTATATTCTTGTGGCAAAATAAATTGCATGTGTTCTCATAAAAAAAAAAGTAATTGTTTGTAATTTGATGAATGTTATGTGTATCATCATGATAATAATTGAATGTGACAGTCACATATATTATAGATTAAATTTATTTTATCTGATCTCTTAATAGGTGATACACACAATGTTATAGACATGAAAACGTTTGACACATACACTAGTGGTAAGCTTTATTTTGTTGACTTTGTTTATTAATTTTGAAATTGGATAAGTTTTGTTAATCAAAACCAACATCTTCACAAGCCATGTATCTAATCTGTGTGAGATATATTTTATTATTACATTATACTGTAGATTCCTTATTTTACGCGAGACAGTACTTAATTCCGCGATTCAAATGTTTTCTATCAAATCGCAAGAACATAAAATCGCGAATGTTGAAATTTTATCATAGAAACGTGTAGTTAACATATGTACGAAAATTAAAAGCGAGATTTTAAAATTCGCGAGACGGGCTTCTCGCGATTTTACACGAATATGAATTCCAATTAGGAATTTACAGTATGTAATGTTATTACAAAATTATATGTAATGTGAAATGCTTGTGTTTTTGCATCTAGTTGGTTTTCAATATATATAGAGATTTGACATTCCAAGTACATGTATATTCATTGAAATAGCATTGTACAATAAAACTTTGTTTGGTTGCAGTAATGCCAATTACATTGATTCAATTTGTACCATCTTCATTCTCCTTGTTTATCTCTTATACTGTAGAGTGGTTATTTACGCATGGGGGGGGGGGGGGGGGAGAGGGGGATTTACACTAGTTAGAATAAACGGTAAGCCCAAAACAGTGTAAAATACCCCCCTTGCGTAGGGTACAAAAATCCAAAATTTTGAGTGGTAAATCACGCATCCGAGTATTTAATACCCAGGCATATTGTTTGACTATAGAATAGGCATACTTGATATCACTAGCGTAAATAACCACTTCACAGTAAAACATTACTGCTTATAATCATTGTTAAATCTTATATACACAGACCAGTCCTTTCGACAGTATGCGCAGATGGAAATGAAAGAAAAAACAGTTGTTATTATAGCCAGTTTTGATGAGATA
Source organism: Magallana hongkongensis (assembly GCA_015776775.1). Taxonomy (NCBI): domain Eukaryota; kingdom Metazoa; phylum Mollusca; class Bivalvia; order Ostreida; family Ostreidae; genus Magallana; species Magallana hongkongensis. The sequence continues at coordinate 5,213,625 of CM027471.1, forward strand.
TCCTTTTCGTAAGTTTCTGAGCAATTCATTATATTTATTCAATTTTCGGTCCACCCTTTATAAACTTATTTAGAAATGCATAAATTGTGGAAGATTTTATTTTTTGCTTAAAACAAATTATTTCTGAGGATTTTATTAATTTTACAATGATGTTTACTAGTATACTATGCTCAATATTTATAACCAACACATCACTTGTGGAAGATTTTATATTCTGAATATTCTCCAAAAAATTTATATTTAGGTTCATCAGTTTGTATTTCCTGTAGATGCATTTGCTTATTTTTCTTATATTCTTCAGATTGAGAGATGAAGCCAAGACGTGGCTGAAGGTGATGGGGGCGAGTCAGATTGACAAAGTTGCATTCCGTGATTCCTATGTTCTGATTGGTCAACGAGGCCTCAAACAGGGGCATGCTGTAGAATTTGTACGTCAATCCCTCTTGTGAAATTTTTCGTGAGCTGTATTTCGGATTTTTGTGCTTGCATTGTTTTTGTGTTTTTAGGTTTATTAAACTGTCATGGAGACATTTTCACTGGGTAATTAAATCATAAAAAATACCCCAATTTTACCTAGTTACCCTGTGGTGTATTTAATGTAATACCATGTACTACGATTTTAGTAAAAGATGCTTACAATCATTTCTACCATCATTATCATCATATACACTTTTATGTACAAAAAGAAATTAAAGTGAAGTCATGAAATTAATGACAACAAACTTTGCATGTTCATTAAGTAATTAAAATGAACCCTGATAAAAGAAGATTGTTATGCTCTTGATGTATGAAGTGAAATTGTTAAACTCAATTATTTTAAACATGTCTGATTATGATGATTTATGTAATATCTAAACTTTACTAGTTACTAATATTTCTGAGTATATTGGTAAAGGGAAATAATTGATATACACCTGTAATGATTTTCCAAACATTTAATCTTCAAAATATGGTGAATTTCCCCGATTTTTAACCCCAGTACTAATGAATGGTCTGAGAGCCCTGAATATTTTTATACGTGACACTGTATAGTATTATATGACTGACATTTGTTATTGTGTTGTAACAGTTATTTTATGAATTTAAGATAAATTCTATGAAAGAAAATGAAGAATATGCAGCGCCATTAGAAAAGAAAGGATGCTTCCCTATTCCAGGTTTGTAACAAAGAAATGAGGATTCCATTTGTGCTGTTGAACTTAATAATTCTATTTAGTTAACGAAGAAGAATCTAGTACCTAATTTTACATGTATTTGTGCTTATTTATGTACTTTTGATACATGGAGACTGAATTCTCAACATCAAGAAGCTTTTGTAAGGGAGTTCATGTTGGCATGTTGTCGGATTTGACACAGTACTTGTCAAAGTGAATTATGAAATATATCTCTGAACTGAAATTTTAATTGATATTGACAGTGAAAAGGTTTATATAGTACAGTGCTTTGATTTAGCAACTTGTGTAATTGTTCATCTCCATGTGTGTTTACTTGCTCTAAAGATACTCAGGTGCTTGTTTTTCTAATATAAAAGTTCACACTATAGTATATTAATTAGTGAATAATGTGTATATCAAAACACTAAAGGGTAAAATTTATCACAGAAACAAGTGCCTGTGTTATACATGAAGAAGGTACAGTAAAACACACTTATAACGAAGTGCCAGGGACGGGCGATTTTACTTTGTTATAAGCGTAATTCGTTATTCGCCGGTCAAGTTTATAACGTGATAAAGTCAAGGGGAATGAAAGTCACTTGGCTGTAAGCATCAATTCATTATAAGCATGTTCGCTATAGCCTTGTTTTACTGTATTTTCAAAATGTTAAAATCCCTTCCTCAGAGTACATGCGTGATCCATACAATAGCCCCCCCCCTTAAAGATAGCCTCCTAGTCATCAACACTAACTTAACATATTTATATGATACTAAAAATGCACATGTATATCCATGTTGTAGTGGGTCCATTGGAAGACTCTTCCAAACTACTGGCCTCCCTGAAGGATATAAAGATGGGGTCAGAGCTAAAGAACTGTGGGCTGGAGACTGCGTGTGAGGGGACCCCCATACAGGTGTTCACAGGTGACACAGACAGCGTCATGCCACACGTCTGTGTGGGCGGCAAAATGTAAGTGTTTAATTATTGTTCTCTGGATTAATTTTATGTACATATTTTGCAGTTCAGTATGGGGAGTGTGGTTCTATTGATAATTCAGACTGAAGTGCCTTGTTGAAAATAGCCAACTTTTAAAACTTTACAGTGAATAAATCATATTTTCAAATATCAAGCTAATGGAAAGGAGATTATAAGGTTAAAGTTGTGACTTCATAAATAAATCAATGGTATTCTAAGCCGGTGTGATATGAAACTGGCAATTATTAATCAAGAGGGACAACTCTTGGAAGAAATTTAATACATTCAGTTACATATTATTTTGTAAGAGTTTATATATATTTCAAGACACTGGTATTATTGGCTGTGCCGAGGGTTTTAATGCTTTGATTAAAATTTCAGACTCTTCCGAATCAGAGGCTTGCATCGATTTGATTGAATCTATGTCTTAATTAATTACGGGCAATTATTTGCTTGATGAAGAAGCTCGTGATCAGAAGTTGATCATTATTTCCTAAAGAAACATGTTTAGGTGTAAATATCGTATTGTAATTTTGATGTACATGTACATCTTAAGATTAACTGTAAAATTAACTGTAAAACAAATTACCCATTGTACCTGAGTGTTGCTTTTTTTATAAGGGTGATGGAAAAAGATATTAACAATGCAGGGAGAGGCTTCAATGTTGTGGTTCTGGACAATGAATCCAGGATACCCAAGTTTGTGAACAGATTTGACACCTATGCAGCAGGTCAATATGATAAAACATTTTAATGCAATAGGTCAATATGATAAAACATTTTAATGCATCAGGTCAATATGATAAAAAGATTTAATGACCAAGCAATCTTGAAATTTGTTGTACATACTTCATTTGATTTTTAACTTGTTTAGTGAATTCAGGAAAAGAAAATTAACAAACTTAAGATTTAACCCGATATTTAAGCTAATAAACTTGAAATGAAATAAAGAGATGAATTTAAGGAAAGTTAATTAATTTTTTTTTATGATTTAATGATAAAATAAACATGATTTTATCATTTGGGTACATGTTTTACAGACAGCATAGATATGGAGGAGTTCCTCAAGGGGTTACACGAGGGAGACATTGTGATAGCGGTCATCAATGATGATGCATCCAAACAGTAAGATCATCACAATGAAAGAAAAAGAATTTGGGTTCAAATGTTCTGCCTTTGTTCTTATTATATGGAAACTTGTTGGAAAGAAAAAGATTATGAGGTAATAATTTTGGTCGGGGCTTGATCAAATCCAATAAAGCCCAAAGGACTTAATGATAAATTTAGTCACACCCCGACCGAAATTATTACCTCAAAATATTCAAAGAATGATTCCGTATTACTTTTGTTTATATAATTTTCAGCAATTGTACAATTAAGTATTTGAATATTAATAAGGTAACCCTGCTTGTGCCCCAATTATACATTTGAATTTATTGGACTGTATAGTACAAAATCGATATGTAGTGTTATCACAGGCAAAGACACTGAAAAATGTAAATATTGTCAGTTAAAGGTCAAATATTCAACTTTTGTTTCCATGATTTTATTAGCATATAATTTTTCAGGGGAAAAAATCTCCCAAAAGTTAAGGATATTTAATAAAAATATATCAATGTCAGATTTAACTTTTTGTGTTTTTAGATTGAAGCAAGGTGCCATAAAAGAAATGAATTCATTGGGCAGCAGTGCAATACAGAACCTAGGGTTCAGAGATATTTGGTATTTCATTGGCCAGAAAGGAATTAAGGGATATAGCGAGTTTGAGGAGGTATGGTACATCCAGTAATAGAAGTTGGAGGGGGGGGGGGGGGTATACAAGTGTGACATGCTTTATATTATTGATGGACTTTATTTACAACCAACACGGCAAGATATTGGAAATAAAAGCTGAATTAAATGAAATATGTCGAGAGGGACACAGATCTACTTTGAAAGATCACTAACGTTGATAATAGAAGTTCAACATTGATATAAAGAGTCAGCTTTCTCGTGACACATTTAGTTATGTGTACATAATTTAATTCTGGTTGTAACACCTGATTTGATTGGCTAAACAAATTCATATATTATATTTTTTAACATAATTCGCCTACGTCACAATATGACGCGTTTGCGAAAAGTATTCATCCGTTTAAATTTTCTAATAATTAACGTCATTTTACTATACAATTGTCCTTATTTCTTATTTTAGTTGTAGAAATTTAAATGATAAGGAATGAATTTAATTTCTACCTATGTTATCATGGTTATACAAGTATAACATAATTTTGGACAGTTTATGCTTTTTCATTAACCTTTTTGCTTCACTTTCGTAATTTAATTTAAATTAAATTAAACCGCTTTGCGGTTAATAAAGCATTAACTAACCCAAGTTATGTTATATCATATAACATAGGTAGAATTTAAATTCATTCCTTAAATGACGTTTTATAATTATAAAGAAGAGCTTTGAGGAATCAAGTACTTTGATACATGTACATGAAGATAAAAGTTTGAGAGCCATTGGGTGTCACTTGTACTTCAAATTTCATTAAATATTGCGAAAATCCTTGTTATGTATACAATGTAAAATATTGCAGAAGATGGCATGGGCTGGTAAAAAAAAATGAAAAAGTTACTTTTTTTCTATATAGAAATATTTATATTCCTTAATTTAATTTGGTAATATATTGAATTGTAGATCAGTTTTGCCTCCTATGATGGAGAGTGGCCAAAGCAAATCAAGAAATCACTTTGTCTTCCAAGAACTTGTAAGTCTTATTAACATTGGTCATTTAAATCTTTCAGCTGCTCAATGACAAATGAAATTAAATTTAAATTACCAGGTAACATATACTATAATGTACAGATTATTTTGTTCGAAGTTTTATTATAATATTCATATTTTAAATTATAGGTTATTCCGATACTAATGACCACGCTCTTGACATTTACCGGTAGTTAGTGTTAGTCTAGAATAATTTGTAAGAACTTTGGAATATGTAAAAGTCTTTTTTTCTTCCCTTTTTTTCAATTTATAGTTTTTCACATGGATATTAATATTATGCACATTCATAATAATAATTTCATACATATAAGTAAAAGTCTTGGTTTACGCAAAGAATTAATCATTTCTAATGCTCCCATTTTCAAAAAAAAAAAATATATAATTATGTACTGATAAAAAACAAATTACAAAAACAAACGTAACCCAAAAAAAATAACAAAAAACAAATGATTTCCTACCTGACAAAAAAATATTAATAATAAAATTATTAAGTTTACCAGTGAGCATTGAAAAAATTACACACTATGGTAAAATAATGTGTTGACTTGGCTCTTGTCTTATTTCAGTGAGGAGCCTTAAGGTAGCCCCGAAACTCGGAGGCAAACGTAACATGGAGAAACGAGAGTTTTGCAAGCTCAACGACGGGTATAGCGAGTTCTGTGACAGTGAGTTTCATTGGATGATATTTTTAGAATTGTTTCCAATTTCCGCCTAGCTGCAGGTATGAAAAAATTTTAATGGATGACCTGCTGGATGCTTCTGTTCGTTCATGTTCAAAAGTTGCAACTTCCCAGGTCATCCATTCAAATTTTTTCACACCGGGAGCAACAGACCTACAGCTAATTTCATCCATGCTATGATTTTTAGTAAAAACCAGAGGCTTGCTCAACAAAGCAAGCGCTTGCCAAAATTTGTGTTGCAAATATAGGGAATTATGAGAGCTCTCCGAGTGCTAGCTCTGTTGAACACGCATTGGTTTACATTTTGCCTAATATGTAAGATTAAGTTCAAATTTGTACAGTAAGACCAGGATTAAAAGAATCAGTAATTGCTAAGAATCCACCAATAGATTTATTTTTCATTTTATTTAAATGCATAAACCAACTACAAATTTTATTTGATGTTAAAATTTTAGCTCAGAGAGTTGATGACAAGCTGGAACCGGCTCCCCTCGAGGATAAGGGGACCGAAAACGACGAAATCTACAAAACGCCAATTCCTATCATTCCAGGTATAGATCAATTTAAATCCCTACAGTAATTATAATACGAAAAATAATAATCTATATCCAAATTTGATACTTGTGTGACCTGTTTTGCTCTCTGATCTGGTAAGTGATCATGTGTACTAGCTCACCAAACTGTATATTGTAGTATCATAGTGTTAAATTTTTAACAAGCTATATTTCAACAATCTGTCTTTTTATCCTCAATGCTTGTTAATGTAATTTTTACAGATTTCTCTTACTAATTTTCTATCAGCAGTGTAAATATTTGCAATTTTGTGATTTGAAAAAAAAATTCTGCTTCAGAGATTATTATTATATAAACATGTTGTGTTTCTATTAGCAACCAACTACATGTATGAGTGGTGTGAACAATTCATAGTTTTGAAACAAACTTTTGTTATGATTGTAAACAAAATCATAGTTTTGAAAAAAAATCTTCCTTATCTATTAAGAATGAAATTTGAGCTGATTGTATTTGATATATTTCAGGATTAGATCACAACGCCCTGGCGAGGACACTAGAGACAACTCTTATTCAGCCGGGGATTAAACCGGACCTTGTCAATGTAAGGACGTTAACATGTACAATGTCATGTAGCTGCTTGTTCATGTAATTGCACCAATAGCATCTGTTGCTTGTATTTTTTTTATTGAAAATTGACGTGTCTGTATCATGCTGATTTTTTTGTACAAAAGTTTTTGAACATGAGCATCTTACTTTTGAATTAGCTACTGGGATACAAAATCAAATGTTATGCTTAACTCAAAATACAAATCATGCAATTATAAAGAAGTAATATTAATTATGACTCCTGTTTCATGATCAGGTATGCCTGTACACTATATACACATGTAATAGATATCATACCTGTTTCAGGTAGCAGTTGATGAGCAGACGCCAGATCATGGGCAGCTGGCCACATTATTCAAATTCCAGAATATAAGTCTGGCCAGTGTAGCTAGATATGAAGGTAATCATGAAAGTCTCGGACTACATGCTTTTTTCAAACCTACGGTAATTTGTTAGGCACAGAATTTCTACCCAATCTAATTAAAAATTAGATGTTCTGATTTCGCTACCAATTCTTTACATTTGAGAAGTGATAGCTGAACCTAATTAAAATTGGATGTTCTGAATTTGCATCCACTTTTATACACTAGAGAAGTGGTAGCGGATTAAGAATATCTAATTTTAATCAGATTGCCCTGATATCTGGACGTAAACACACTTAGTCCTACTACATGTACTCTCAGTTTAATAGAATGCTACTGAATTACTTTTTTGTTGTAACATCTTTTTGAAATCTTATAAACATGATTGTATACAGTCATGTATGATTGATGCGCTATCTTTTTTTGACAGATAAGATGAACAGTGCCATAGAGAAATTCTTCTCTCAGACTAACAGTGTAAGTGTTGTAATTTAATGTAACATAGAAAATGTCTAATGATACCAGTATTTATTTATTTATTTAAACATTGAATTCTTATATTTGGATGTCACTGTTGTTACATCAAAGCGACAAACTTAAAGAAAACACAATACATTTTGTCTGATTTTGCAATAATTTTGTTAATCTCAGCGAGATTCGTTGAGACTGAAAAATTTTTGACGGACGTCTCTTCATAAAAAAAAATTCAGTCTCAACGAATCTCGCTGAGATTATAATTTTGTATCTCCAGTATGGACTATATTCCTAACTAGACCATTTAAATCCTGTCAATATTTTACAAATTAATATAAATATAATGATTTTATGACATATCACTAAAATCTACTTTTATATGCATTCTGATAAAACAAGGTAATAAAATACTGTGGAATCATTAGATTTCGTGGTGGCTCAATTTTCGTGGATTTCGTGGGTACCTCTCATCCACGAATTAACATCCTCCACGAATAATATATTAGGATTATAAAGTCATATTTCATTTTGTAGGTATAAGATAATACTCGAAATTACGTCCCCAAGAACCTTTAAAATTTCAGCAATCCACGAAAATTGGCCCCCACGAAAATTAATGATTCCACAGTAGATTGTTTTTGATATACAAGTATACTTTTGTCTTTATTTAATATTTGTTACATCATAGCATCTAATTTTATGAATTTTGAAAATTTCTTAGTTTCAAAATTACCTACCTGTAAATTCATAGACAATATATTTCTAGTTTCTACCAATTGGAGTTTTGTCGTGTTTCAGAATCATATTTGATGTGATTTCAAAGATAAATCCATAGGTCTTTATAGTATATGAATTCTTGATTTTGTTGCAGAAATACGTGATTGTGATAGAGGAGGAGATCGTACTGACCCCCGACTTCTTACACTTCCTGTCTCAGTGTCTGCCCGCGCTAGAGGCGGACAACAGCTTGTTTGGTGTATCTGCATTTAATTATAATGGTATGTTATGGGAGAAAATGTTTCATACATTGTACTGGTATTTTGAATTATTGTGCTCCAGAACATGCATTAATGTACTGTATAAAATTTTTAGTAAGGATAGATTATTAGAATAAATGATATAGTAAGTGTTATCATAATATCATCTTTTGGTTTCAAACAATTATTTAAGTTTGTATTTAACAGAATCTTAAAGGGAGGTTGGGATAATAATTCAACATTAATTTCTCTAAGATTTGTCTGATCATTAGAATTCTTGAAAAAAAAATGTGTTTGAGATTGCGAGAATTTATTATTTTTTAAGTCAATATATACCTTAACACCTTTTTGAATGAAGGGTTTGAAACAACATCGGGTGACAAGACCCGAGTAAATAGAATGGAGGATTTCCCCGGCCTAGCATTCCTACTGAAACGTTCCGTGTACGAATTGCAGATGAAATCCAAAATGGACAAATGTTGTCAGCAGAGGTAATATTCATACCGGTAATAAATTAATGAAGTCATTTTTAAAAAAGTCAGGGTTAATTAAATTGATCAAAGCTATTAGATTGTTATTTACAGGGTTATCAGTAATTGATTCCTTTGTTGGGAAGTAATGGATGATTCAGGTTAGGGAGTGAAAAGGGTGGTGGTTATACATTGAGCATAATATTAGATTCTGTAGATTTAAATTTCTTATTTTACGCAACTGCTTAATTCCTCGATCCCACTGTTTTCTATCAGAATGCAAGAATTTAAAATAGTGAATGAAAAACTTTAGTTCTAATCTCTTATAGTTTTCAACTCTCAGAAAATAAAAGCGAGATTTTAAAACAGTGAGGAGTGCTTCTTGCAATTTTTAGTGCTGGGTATTAATTGCTCATGTTTAATTAGGAATCTATAGTTCTGAATATCTCTAACTCTTTACATGTGATAGGTATATATTATATGCATTTGATCTTGATAGATTAATAAACTAAGTGTGAAATAATACATTATGAAATAATCTTCAATAAATGAGTGAGTATGTGTCTTGATTTTGAGGTCTTGGGATTCGTGGACATTGAAACAGTCCGGTGAGATGCTCGTCCCTGATGTATCCCGAGTGTTCAGACTGCCGTATCAATCGGCCAGTGACGACGACAGCTACCTAGAAAACCTGTTCTACCAGCCCAGATTGACCATTACGTAAGCATTTATATATCTACATGTATCTAATGTAAGAGTGATACATGTATCTAGCTGAGACTGGTTAATGTGTAAGTATTTATATTTACATGGATCTAAATTAATAGTAAAAACAATTAATAGTAGAGCTCATACCAAATCTCAGACTGAGAATATTTATGATGAGTGCAGAGTTTGCTAGATTCGAGGCATATTTACTTTTGAGCACACTTTAAATGTTGCAGAATACAGGGTCTAAGAATCCAATTAATTCAATAAAATTTGGAGGGTCAGTGTAAAAATGTATCAACACGAAAAGAAACTTGATAGAAAGTCAATATTTTCATTAAGTTAAACAAAATTAATTCTTAGAAAATTGATTTTGAAGTGCATTTCTATTGTACTATATAAATTTCACATTTACCATGCATCACAAAATATGGTCTTAAATACTCTTAATTTGGATAGAGACTGGATTACATCATCCTCTTAAGTTTCATCTTAGCCAAGTAGAATACATTGTACAGAGTTAGAACCATTTTAACAAGACCTTGGACTTTCAGCTATCTATTTCCTGCATCAAATCAAGTTAAAAATGATGCTGTTTCAAGCGAAATATGCACCAATTGCATAGTCTTAGCTTAAAAGCCAGACAAATATTGTTGATTTCAAAAGAGCCATGGTTGAGTGGCCAACAATGAAATAGACAGGCCTACGTCACATTGTTGTTTGAGACTAACTACCTAAAGTCCAAGCTTTTGTTAAAATGGTTCTAATTTCGTCCTAACTGTGTAATTTTTGCCCTTCTACATTTGCAAACACTTTCGCCCCGTCTTGAATTTGCCCAGACACAGTTGTGTATAAAGAAAGACGATAGGGGATATTCAAATTTTTCCAGTCTTAAATTCACCCACTGATTATGAAATGGTTTACTAACCAAGCGCTAGAAGGCCAAAATAGGCCCTTGAATTTGAAGAGAATTTAAAAAAATAATAACGAAAAAGATTTCAAAACGAGGATAGATAAGTTCAATAACACCAATATCTTACCTCCTAATTGGTTTCTCCCATTTATTTTGATTCTTTGGGCATGTGATTTAACACTTGTAGAGACGAAGTAAGCTTATGTCAAATGTGATGCGTAACCTAGAGTATTCCAAACATCCTTTGATCGAAGGAAATTCGTATTTTAATGACAATGATGGAGGGTCAGAGTAGACCAGGAAGTTCTTTCGAAATTTATCCTCAAAATTTATGAGTTCATTTTTTAATGCGACGCAGAACATGAATTTCATAAGTTACACAAATGGCCAGTATAATCACTGGAAAGGACATGATTATTAAGAATCGTTGTAGTTGAATCTGATAAATTCAAAGACAATTAGAAATTGATTTTAGATTTCATTTATTGATTATTGCAACTGGCATTCTTCAGCAGTCTATAGGGACACTTTTTAAATACTGTTTGCAACTATTGCAAATAATTACACAACAATTTTAAAACTTATTTAGTCTTTTACCTGAAATAGAGTTGTCTTTCTTATCTCTTCGTAGTTTCTATGATACATGTACTTGATTTATGGAGTAATGAATGTGACTAATGGTCGTAAAAAATACTTGATGAGAGTGCAAAAAGTTTATATGCAAATATCTCAATTATTACTGTTAGTGATAATTTTGAGGTTTTATTTTTCAGGGAATATGGCGCAAAGATAAAAAATGTCAATTCCCTCAAGTCTTCATCGTATGAAGATGAACTGAAAAAGGAGATGAAGGCAAGCAAACCGTTCCCCCTAAAAGAGCTTGAGAAGTGTTCAAGTAAGACAGAAACAGTGGAGCTGCCATCAAAAGGGTAAGACATTTTAAAAAATGGGGAAGCTTTTTATGATGAAGATCATTTAAAAACTATTTTATTTTGTACAATAATACGTACTGTCGATATTAACACATCCGAATTTATTATATTTACATATTTTATTAAGTCATAGCAAAGAAAAATAAATGGCATTCATTACCAAATGAAATATGCTCTAGTTTGTCAAAGTTTATAGAAACATTAAACTTATTAATAATAATACTCAAATTTCTTACAGATAAAATTGATATACAAAGACTTTTTACTTTCAGCTCAACTTTCACTTTATATTTTTCGGATAAAGACAAAGACAGAAAAGTGTTTCGTAAATTATGCAAATGTTTTGAACTCTACTCATCAGCAGGCAAACCTTTGAAAGGTCTTCACAAAAATTCACTGAGGTAAGTTTTAAAACAAAATTAGCAAATAAAAGCCGAGCAAGATTTGATTGGATCACTATTAAAAAGAGATTTTGATTCACATGTAGACCATAACACATTTATTAATTTACAATAATTTAATATTTTAAATTTTAAATTTTGAATATTTATGGAATTCCAAAAACTGAAAAAGATACTCAGTTATTCCTAATTAAATCAATCAGACCAATGGTACCTACTCTCTTAAGCTCAATTCTTTATGAGGACAGTACCAAGTAAATCAATTTTCTTAAAACATGTATAGTGAAAAATGCCAGAATCTTTGATCTAATTTATGGGACAGGGTGCCAAATCAATTTAGAACTAAAGATAATATTTTAAACTTTTTCAATAGACAAGTGTTCAAGGACACTGCTTACTGAATTTTGGGTACTTTAGGGAAATTTTGTCATAACCAATTACAATTTAATGCTATTATAAATTTATATAATATTGTATAAATTGGCTGCCAATGCGTGCATTTTAGTACTTTCATTACTTTAATTTCTATAAATTAATCAGCCAATCAGAATATTTTTTACCAATATCTAAATGAGGAATTCAGATATCTCAATGTTTACATGTAGATTCATCGAATGTTCCTTGATTGAAAAAGGAATTCTAACAGAATATAGTAAGGAACATGAATTTCTCTTAAAAACACCGAACTTCTTTTTTCACTAAACAACCTAAGATAACAGTAATATAACAATATATGTTCACACAGGGAGCAATTGAACGGAAAGTATTGACAGACGTCTTTTTTTAAAAACCCAATAAACACAACTATTACATCAAACTAATAAGCTAAGTAAGTCCCTCTGGCTTAGGCTAAACGAATTTTGCTAGGCAGTCACCTTGATACCGCAAAAAGTCAGCAATAACAAATGTTTTTTTTTAGTGAACAAGATCCATGATCTATTTAAATCATTTTTGATTATCATTTTCAGGTTTTACTACAAAGAAAATACTATTTTTCTAATTGCATCTACATCTCCCTACTTTGAAATAAAAAGTAAGGATATTGTAATGTATGAATGACACCCACGGCATCTTTGGTGAGGTCACAAAGGTCTTTCAGCAAATTAACAACCAAGCAACTCAAAATTAGCCACGTCTACGCACCACAGAGTTATGGAGGGTAATTGTGTAAAAAAAAAAACACTTGTAAATTCAAGTATGCAATCGTGTTGTTGTGGTCTTAATTTTTTAACACAATTAACGTTGTTCATACATTGAAGGATACATTTGTTTGTTAGTGTTAATTAAGACAGCAAAGCAAAAAAATGGTACTGTTATACTGGGAAATATTGTAAAATTGTTGATGTTTAAGAAAACTAGAAGTATCTTGAATGAAATATTAAACAGAGAAGTGTATTTTCATTGACATGCTTATTAGATGCATGCTCAGTGCACTGCAAATTCAGTATATTGCATTTAATATACCGGTATATATGACATATTTATTTTACCAGTATACGTCAACTACTACATGTAATATGTTAATGTATATATCCATGTTTATCTGTTGAGGTGTTGATTTTTGGAAGAGATGGTCCATATACTTTTAACACTGCTACCAACACATTTACAAGTACAAACGAATTTATCTTATTTAAGGGAAACTTAAGTTTTATTTCATGCTCCATTAATTTCATTTTACGCAGCATCAACATTAATTTTAATTTAATATAATTAAGGTACTGTTACTCTCCTCAAATTAAAATATTTCTGATATAAAAATAACCACTTAATTTTTTTTTTTTAGAAAAAAATTATGATGCAATTTTAATCTTGTTAAAGTTTGAGAAAGTTAAGTGAATTGACTTATATCAGATGTTAATACTATGTCGTTAACACTAATGTGAGATACATGTACTTATCCCAGAACTGATTTTACATACAGTATATTTATATATTTTTTTTAGGCATGAGACGTTAAAACAAGTGATCTCAAAACTCTAATCTATTATAATAGTTTATTTGTTATGTAATTAACATTAATTATTCAATTACGTTGTGCATGTTATAAAGTTATTTTGGTTCTTTTCGAAAGCATTTATTTATATGAATTATAGCTGTAAATCTCAAAGTCAAAAATAAATTGTTGACTATAGGAGACTACTTAATAACTATCGAAAGTTGTGTACTGTTTGTATGAAACAATGAGTACTGTTAATAATATGTTTGTTAATAAGTATTTCACTACAAGTTATGGACTACTGCATCTAGACAATTCTTACACAGACAACAGTATTAAAAACTGCCATTATATTTAAAATTTATTGAGACGCAATTAATAATGTTTGTGCCATAAACAGACAACTTGCATTCACTCAATAAGTTCTCGGCTGATTGACCTATTTAAACGTGTAGTAAACGACACACACAATTCCCGCCCCACCCCCGCCCACCCCAATCCACAGTCCCTAGATATGACATATTGATAGATCCATACACATTCTTACATATACTAGACTGAGTATGTATTTTATTATGAATGTATATATGTCTTGATTCCTACAGTTAGGTTTCCTTCTTGATCACTCTTGGTTAAGGCATAGTTTAAAGAACAAGTTCTGAACAATTTTTTTCTGAGGACTTTTAATAAAAAAAAAAAATAATTACTAATAATATATGTATATTCATATATTATTTTGTGCAATAGAATGTCAACTTCAAGCATAACATTCCCAAGAATCATGACCACTGTGACTGAATTTGCTTTAAGACTGATATTTTTTTTTATCAAGAATTGGCCAGAACGTATCTTTTGGTGCAATTTTTATGCCTAATATTGATTAAGATTATGCAATAGAATATCAGGAAAAACTACAATAATATGTAGTGTAAAGTTATTAAAATTAGTCTCTCTGTCCTTGGATTCATTTATTTTCCCAAACTTTGAACTGTACGCATACAGGATTAAAACTGTGTACTAGGTTCAAAGTCAAGCCAATGCCATTTTGTTCAAGGTTCAAAGGTGGATTTAACTTAATCATTTCATATTTTGTGACCTTTGAATTAATATGTCAAGGTAATTTCAAATTGTTAAATTCAAGGTTGATATTATACGTGGCAATATGTATTGTGATAAAAAAAATCATGTGTTTTTTTGTTCCTGTTCATATTAAGAATTACTTTAAATTTTTAGTTTGCACATTGTGGGTTCTTTTTTGGTATTTTTGGTATTTGTTAATTAGATGCGTTATGATTATGTCAATATTTATTTCACTAAGCTTTAATTTATTTAAGCTTGTAGTCTTAGAATTTTAGCATGTGAATGAGGAATCATTTTGAAGTTCGTATTAAATGTACACCCAACTTTTAAGGCTTTAGTCCCCATAAATCAGTAATCCGTTTGATTAGCAGTCATTATTGAGAAATGCATTTTTATAGAGTTTATTTTTTTAAAGATTGTTTTTCTTCAAAATACAACCAAAAATAGGTATTTTGACATGATTTTAATTTACCTACGTTTATATATATCAGCTAAGATGGCAATACTATATTCTTGTGAAGATGATATCCCTACAAAGAAATCCTATCTGATTCGTTAAAGATGTACTTTTATCTCTGTTATATAACCAAAGGAGTTTAACATTTGGATGGTCATGTGTTAATTCATTGTATCCTGTACACTTAAATGTTACAGAGAGAGAGAATGAGAGAGAGAGAGAGAGAGAGAGAGATATTCCATGTATAACAACTAAAAGTGATTAGAAAGTTCATTCCTTATATAGTGATATTAAAAGTTGTTTTTTTTTGTAAAAGAATTTGTTTTAAGAATATGAAATGATGGATAAATCTACGAAATTTCACCTTCCTGGAATCTGCAATATTTCTTCTGTTAACAGTTTCTAATTCTCTTGTTGTTTTATACCTGTACTTATAAATGACATTTCTTCTATAAAATGGAATGTTAAAATAACTTTATGATCCATTTGCTATTTTACTAGCTGCTCTTGAACATTAACTACTTAGAAATTACACTTTGTAAAAAGCAAATGTAGCCAAACTGCATTTAAATATTTCAAAACAGAACTATGTTATATTTGATATAGTACATACATGTATGTGATTGTTACACAAACATTCCATGAACAAACTTTCTCTTATTTACGCCATCCTTTTCAGTTCTGAGATGTTATGCAGTACATGCACATGTACATGTTTATGAAATATGTTAATGAACAGTTAAGTGTACCATTGACACTCTCATAAACTCTTTGATGTCTAGTTAATGTAATTGTTTTTATGTGTGAGACTTATTTCTGATGTTGATAAAAATAATAAAATTGAACAGTTAAAAAGAGTGTTTTTCTTTTGTGCATGCATACTGGTAATAATCAGATTTATAAAAAATCATCTTCAGATTTTTTTTTATCCAATTTTCATCAAATCATATTACATGTACACATTCTGTCTGCGAAAATTTTTTCCGTATCGTATATTCTTACAATCTAAGTATAATCTCTTCCCCCCCCCCCCCCCTCAACTCTTCCCAGTGTGGCCTTCAAATGGCATCTATAAAAAATCTCTGAAATGATAATATAAGAAAATTCAAGTAATTCTCTCCTTACTTTTTAATACGTTTTTTAACGACAAGAATCGAGTAAGTAAAAAAATTAACTAAATGATGTCACCCTTGTGAACAAAAGTACCTCCGCCCCTGAATCATTACTCTTTTCGAACTTCCAGACCTAAAGGAGTAATCGTCCTTGTTCATGATAATGATAGATAAATGTTGCTTTTGCAGATATTTTACAATTACCAGATAAAAGCCTCACTTTTCTTTAACAGATTTTTCTTTGTAAAATAAAAGCTTCTAACACTTGGTCATGGTTTGAAAAAAAATACCAGATACAAGCAAGCATCTATTATAAAAGTTTTAGATAAACGAAATCACTAGCTTCTTGTTTTATTTGGATTATAAAACAAAAATCAAAATATATTTCTTCTCAAATATCTTATTATTCCCATTGAAAGGGATCTTTGTCTTCAATGAGAATCAGACACCCAAAAATGATTGGCTGATTTGAATTATATAAATGTTAATTTGAATCGAAGACTTGCGGATAAAGGTATAATTGCCGTCAACAAGTGTCAGTAAATTCTGAATCCGCCGAGAATGCAAAAAAAGAGTAAGGTGACAAAAACCACATGTCTAGGACCTATCAGGCTTGATAAAGAATTCTCGAGTTAAAACCCAGTTTTAGAAATCCCATTGAATGGCTCTTACATTCAAATTAACCCTGCATAACAAGCATGAGTAAATTTAAAATGCTAGTAAAATCATAAGATGAATAGACCGTCTTTAAAAAATTCATCAAACCATATTGATTATCTCATCCATGCAGAAAAAAATGAATTCGCGCATAGCATCCCTCATCCGAATCTAATTTGCATTTCAGGTGGTTGAAAATCATTCTACACTCTCACATTTAATTCTAGTAAAAGTATCATGGGTATTTTTTCATTAGCACTTAAATATGTACATAAATAAACACTATATACATTCTATATACAGTTACATGTATCCGAGGCAATATTTACCGGACCTTATTTATGAATACTTGTACTTACACTCTCTACCCCCCTTTTTGTATTTCTGTATTACAAAACGTTAATTTATTTTATAACCATTATATTTATGACATTTTTTCTTGCATGATCAACACACTGTTTACAAATATCATTTTGCTCTAGTTGTATAATGCCCCTATATAAAAAAAAATAGTTATCCTCCATGCGAATAAATTGTTTTGTTTCTTCAAGGTCTGTAGCCAGGAGATTTAAATCCTTCAAACTCTACAACAAGGAAGTAGGATACACAAGTCTCGTACGTATTCCCTCAGGTGTCATCGACGCCATTCCGAACGAAATACTTTTAAGGTCACATTGATCAGCTGTTGATGGTAAGTAAGAATAATTGTATCTGATGATCAAAATATTTCCTAAGCGTGATATTGATTTAGTTCAATATCATTGATATGGATTATTTGATCGCTTAACGTTGGGTAATTCTATATTGAAGTTCTTATACTAAACCGAAAGTAGTGGCCATTTTGAACAAAATGACTTGCGTTTTAAAATTCTCTACCATCGGCTAATACATTTACTAATGTTTAATTTGTTTATATATAAATTGTACGCGTTCTTATATAATTGTATATTGTAAACCAATGGCGGATTAAGAGGGTGGCGCACCCGGCGCGCGCCCCTTCTATAAAATTGTCAAAACAAAGTTATACTCCTTCGATGAAAGAAAATATACAACTTCCAAGTCTTAATTATGAACTTTTTGGGAAATCATGGGATTTCTCTACATTAAATTGATTTCAACGTGTTGTATAAAATAAAAAAACCGTGTGTAACGTACATAGAAAGTCCATTTCCTATTTTAATTGCCCTCTCCTTGGGTTCAAATGTGGCCAGTCATTCGATTTTAGATACATGTAGTTTGTTATACTAGGTACATGTTGTGTCTCAACCGACTCTTCCATATTTATTATACATCGTCCCATTGAACTTAATTTTTTTTAACTGATTAATTTATAGCCATTCGTAAGGAAAAGGAAATGTTTCTTATATTTCTGGATGGCAGAGGGTTTTGAAAGGATTTTGTAGGTCTTATATTTACAAATGTATAAAAAAGTTGAATCGTTATCTGGGCCCCCACCAGGGCTGCCCAGACCCCTTGCCTAAATCTGGCGCCCCCTCTAAATTCAAACCCTGTTGAACCAAATGATCTGGTTAACAAACAAATGAGACTCGCTCTGTTTCATTTTGATTAATAGTCTAAAACTGATTAGTAAGGAAAGCTACCATGCTCGGATCTGAACGGAGGGGGAGAGGGTGGGTCCCTAGAAACTCAAAGATTATTACATTCACATTGTAAAATTATCCCCCCCCCCCAAACCGGGAGACCCCTTTGACACCCCCCCCCCCCCTTTGCAAAAAAATGTCTGAATCCGCGATTGACTGTACCTTAATGTAATTATTATTATTAGAGATGCCTAGATAGAAATTGGTATAGACATCCAAAAAGTTGATAATAATATGGAATGGACAAAATCAAACACCTCTATCTAATAAACTATTCTAAATGTAAAAATGCTTATACATAAATGTATGTGAGCGTGTGTGTGGAAGAGGGGTGTTGGTAGAAATGATTGACTTCATGCGATTTTTAATGGCAAAATAAATGTTACAGATTTCATAAAAATACTTGCACATTTCTCATTTCAGATGGCATTATCTGAATCCCGAATACCACCCGACGCCCAGCATTATTTGGTGTGTGGCACTGAAGGCTGTGAGAGGAACTGCCAGTTTTACTGCAATGACTGTCACCAACAAATGTGTGAACAATGCAGAGATGAACATCAGAAGAATAAAAAAACCAAGAGCCATGAAGTAGTCCCTTATAAACAACGCAAACGACAACTACCTGTCGAGAAATGCCAGATCCACCAACAAAAGAAATGGTTCTTCTCTGCGAGGAATGCCAAATTCCCATTTGTTACAAATGCACAGCTACAGAAGAACATCGCGGCCATGCGTTTACTGACCTAGAAATAGACTTTGATGAAAATATTTCCCTATGTCATGAAGAAATTGCAAAAATTAGAAATTATTTTGAGCCAACTTCTCAAGTTTTGAAAAAAGAAATTGCTGGCGATGTCAAAGAAATAAAGAAGATTATGGACGGCATAAGAACGTCCATGAAGGCTGAAGCTGAGTCTATGAAAAAGCTCGTAGACACAGTCACATCAGAAAATATAAAACAAGTCGACAAAATTGAACAGTCATTATTAGAAACATTTAACGGCCAAACTCAAAAAATAGATGACTACATCACCTATCTAGATGAATCATCTACAAACATAGAACAAATAACATATGCTCTCAAATCAGAAAGCTTTATCATTCGGCCTTTACCAGAGACATCCAAACCAGTTCCACCCATCTTTACTGCCGGTAATTTTAGCAAGGAAGATATCGCCAAACTACTGGGTAGAATAACTATTCAAAACACTAAACCAGAGAACAGAAAAATAAAACCCATGGAGACTGCCTCAACACAGTTGAAACCTACAGGGAAACAAAGTAAAAAAGGGAGAGAGAAATCTGGCGTGAAACGAACACTGTCTCTGTCTTCCTCCGTCACAAAGGTCAGGGAGTACACAGTACTAGTTGTTGATAATGTATTTCATATATCACTGGGTAAATCAGGCAGACTCTGGGTCAGTGATAGTAATGGCAACTTTGTCCAAATAGATCTTCAAGGGAATCAGCTACAGAAGATACAAACCAGTGGTGGATCAGGAAGCTACCGGCACACAGTCACACAGGACGGGGATCTAATCTATACAGACAGAAACAACGTCATCAATAGGATAACACAGAATAATACAATCACTGAATTCATAAAAACAGGAGACTGGAAACCACTCAGTATACACTCCTTCCACATCAACGGGTTTATACTGGTGGGGATGGAGACAGATGAAGAGGGTAAAGTCACCAGGTACAACAAGACATGGATAGAAATGCAGAACATACAGAGAGACAACAAAGGACAGAAATTGTACAAGTATCCACAATACATCACAGAAAACTCAATGGTGATGTCTGTGTATCAGACTATGGCAATGATACTGTAGTGGTGGTGGATAAATCAGAACAACATAGGTTCTCCTACACAGGTCAGGGATCAGGGTTTCATCCCTGTGGAATATGTACTGATGTACTCGGTCACATCCTGGTGTGTGATAGTTATAGCAACACAGTTCATCTCCTGGATCAGAATGGTCGGTTCTTGACTCTACTATTCACAGAACAACAAGGGGTAGATTATCCCCGTAGTGTGTGTGTGGATGATGACAACAATCTCTGGATGGGACAACTCACCAACAAAGTGACAGTGTACAAGTATCTACAGTGAACATTATATATGTTCATTTATGTCCATACAATAATTAGATACTGTGCATACGTTGTAAGACAATGTAACAACAACACTGTTACATTGTACAGTTACTTGTATCCACAGTA
Source organism: Magallana hongkongensis (assembly GCA_015776775.1). Classification (NCBI taxonomy): domain Eukaryota; kingdom Metazoa; phylum Mollusca; class Bivalvia; order Ostreida; family Ostreidae; genus Magallana; species Magallana hongkongensis. The sequence goes on from CM027471.1 coordinate 5,234,639, forward strand.
TACATTGACGAAATAGATATCATTCATGTAAACCTGTGTATGTTTTTTTAATATATTGTATCGGTTTTTATTAATGATTATTTTCCATTGCTGTCGATATGATAATGGATATGTAACTATGTATTAACAATATCAAATTGTTCTGAGTTATAAGTTATATTAGAAACTACTAGTTTGAATCTTGTCTATTAAGGTTAGCAAAAAGATTTTATTTACAAACGGCGCAATATGGCTGATATGGTTGACGGAATATGATTTAAAAGAAAAAAGATGCATTAATTAAAACGTTGTCCTAAATAAGAAAATAAAAGAACAACTTAGAGAGAGAAAATTACTAATATCGTTATCACAAAAGCAACAAAATACCGGTAGTTATTATGGACAAATGCCAGTATACCTCAGTGTGTTGCGCCAACTGCAATCAAAACATTACTTGAAAACCCAAACGTACACTTTTGTTTGTAATATAAACAAAATAATGGTATTTGTCACTTTTTCTGCGATAACAAATGCTCGTAAAAATTCGGAATTGAACTTAATGAAAAAAACTACAAACACATTATACAGTTATAGGATGTAGCATGGTGGGATACCATCACCTGAAAAGTCAGATACATGTACAAGAATGTATCAAATACAAAGGATCCATTTATCTTTAAATCAACAATTCAAGCAATCTTTAAAGGACTGATCTCGTGTTGTTTTTTTTAAATCGAGATTTGTTTTAAAATCATGTCTCTAAAGTAGAGTATATAATCTTACGTTATGTAAAGAAACCCCAAGTTCGGCGATATGCATATTTTAGTTCCGATACGATCCAAGAGAGGTAACTCTGATAACTAGACCAAATTATTAATGGAATATGCAAAACAAAAGGTAATACGTAATAATTTAGACTTAAAAAGCAAATGCTACGTCATCCAAATGCTACGATTACCAAAACAGCCAGAATATAAAGGTGAAAAAAAACCTAGCATTTTCAAACACTGGAACAGTTTGGAAACAAACACTGTTTGCAGATAGATATTCATCAACAAACCAGTAAATTGCCATGATAGTAAATACAAAAAAAATATGAGCGAAATGATAATTTAATCACGCTTATAAAACCTTAAGCTTAAGACTTGTATCTAAGGGGGGGGGGCTCTGATCATGTAATGGTTGCCCTTCAGAACAAAAAAAAAAGATCCCGTTTCTCTCTTAAAAAATCGCCGAAACATTTTTCTTCTTCATAACTTAAAACAAATGATAAAAAAAAAGAATAATAAATGGTTAACGTTTTGCTATTGAATTGATCATGTTAGTCGATTTATTGTGAAATTATGTAGCATTTTAAATTAAATGTACACAAATGTGGTTGATTGATGACCTTTTTTAAATTCTATTTTGTTAAGTGGGTATATAGAGCTTAAAGTCCTAAATAAGACTGCCTATATTTAACGATATATTTCTAAAAACACAAAATAAACCAAAAAACCCACACGCTTAAAAATACAGCAATAACGTTAACAACACAAGACAACAAACCATAGATAAACATTAATGATGAAAAACTTCCAATACAAATATCATAAATATCATAACACTGCATATAACCCCTAGTGGACTTTAATAAAATAGTACTGGGGTCGTCATGATACAAACGTGCGAAAGAATCGAATCTTAAAAAAGGAACGCTATTTTTGCTACAGTGTAATCCAACTATGCGGGTTAGTACTGACCTCTCTCGGTCATTTACGTAAAGACGTTAACGATAAAGACAGGGTGATTTGAATGACTGCATGCACACTGAAATATGGTGCTTTTAACACAGATCAGCGTGAATGGGATTGTGGGATATTCTCAGATGAAGTGGCATGTGCTTTGATATGGATGATGACTGAATTTTCTTGTGTCTTGGTGACGGTTTCGTTTCCATCACACTGACTCTCAGTAAGAACATTTCCTATAATTTTCATCTCTTGTTAATCGAGAATTGTCTCCATTTTTTGACGGATACTGAGGACATCCTTTGAAGAATTTCCCAAATGAATAAAAGACAAAAGACAATATTGGGGAAAGATTTGTTAACTGTAAATTTGATTTTTTTTTTCATTTTATCTGTTCAAGTGCATACTTGTTGTTTAAAAGATGAATGGTTCGGATCAACATTAATGAAACTATTTGCAATATGGTCGTATATCTACCGGAAAACAAAACAGTTGTTTAGCAGAATTGACAACAAATTAAGTATAAACTTCCTTAATTTAAAATACATACCGTTAACCATGAATCTGTACGTCATAAGTATTCAAATTTTCAAAAAAAAATTATTTTTTTTTGGGGGGGGGGTAAATATTTCAAAGATCGAAAATTCTAAACTGGCGAAAGTATTTTGATAATTATTGTTTTTTAACCACATTAAGATAGACAGCTACCTCATACCACCTTAACATCGAAAAGCGTGAGTATATACATGTACATGTATATAGAGACACAAGACACCCCTGTGACTGTTTTTGCACTGTCTTTCTTTGATGTCAACGTTCTTATCATAGAGCAATACAGAGAACAAGAGAATCGCGCACGACAAGTTAAAAAAAACATCGTCATATAAACTTTTTTTTTTTAGATTTAGGTTTGATTGAACTTGCGTTATTTTCTCTTGAGATCGTTTCACTCTTATTAAGACGGTGCAATAACAAATAAAAGATTGAAAGAATCAGAGGGCTGTTTGAAAGCAGCCATCGAGGAGTCTTAATCGTAGTAACCCTTTATTATGACACGTGAAACTTTATTCGTAAGGTTTCCTTTCATATTTTTTGACAGTACATCAAAACAAAAATATTCTTGGGAATCTGACTACTGATTCACACACCCAATGCGTACAATCATATTTGTTACGTCAAATTAGATTGTCACAAACAAAGTCTCTGAGGTGGTGTTCATGTTTAGAAAAGTCTAAACATGTATATCACATTTTGATTGATTTTTGTCTGCCATGAAAATATTTTATTCAGAAAGAGAGGTCATCAACTTGATAAGTTTTGTACTCCCTTTTTGACTTTCAGGTCACCATTCATGTTCTGAGCTGTTACATCATGTATGTCTCAAAAGTTGTTCAAACGTCTTTGATAATAGACATAGAATTAACTTCACATGGGGAAATAAGACTAACATATACAATAAATTACTAAGTTTTCTTTTTTTATTTATCACTATCATCTCCTTCAAAGTTAAAGTAACCCATAACTTTTCCCCTAAATCAGGCAGGACGAGCATTGTGTTCCAAAGTCGGGCACTCTTGTCGTCCTCTTCCCACCCCCGGTATCAACGCGCCTTAATAACAATGTTGAAATTACATATATACTTGTAAAATTACAGATCAAACATGTACATCAGTATACATCGACGGTGTATGTAATAACCATCATGTTCAAGTTAAATGGTTACCCTCCTTTTGCGAAAGCAAAAAAAAAAAAACAAAAAAAAAAAAAACGTTATGTAGCCCCGCCCCTGGATAATGACTCTTTTCGAACTCCCAGACCCCAAGAAGTAATTGTTTATATTCAAGATAATGATTTATATATGCTTGCTTTTGCAGTTATTCTACAATTACCAGCTGAATGCCCCTAATATTTTTTCAACATATTTTGAGGGTTTAAAGGGGCATGGTCACGATTCTGGTCAAATTCTATTTTTTTGTTTTTATTATTTACAATGCTTTAAAAATGCATTTCTAATGATCAAACAAAATTTGAGAGTCGTTCGTAGAGTTACAAGCAAGATACAGGGCTCACAATTCTTTGTCATGTAAACAAGGCTCGTGCCCTGTTTTTGTTTACATATGTTCTATTTACCAGTAAAAAATCTTTATCATATTTAGGCATAGATAAAAAATTCCTAACGCTTTGTTTACATAGCGAAGAATTTTAAGCTCTGAAACTCGTTTATAACTCAACTAATGAAACTCAAATTCCGATTGCCTATTAGAAATGCTTTTCTGAAGCATTGTAAATATTGAAATCGGAAAATAAATTTTTGACTGAAATTGTGACCTTTAATTCTTTTAAAATAAAACCTTCTAACACTTGGTTATGGTTTGAATTTTTAAAGTTGTAGATAAACGAAATCACTACCTACTTGTTTTATTTGAATTATAAAACAAAAATCAAACAGCATATCATTTGTTATCATTTTTTTTTATCATTCCCCTTGAAAAGGATATTTGTCATCAATGAAAATCAGACAGCCAAAAATGCTCTATGCCAGGTAATTGGCTGAAATTGGTTCTGTGGTTGACTAGGAAATGATGGCAAGTCCTCATCAAAACATATCATGTCTTCTTTTAGAACAGATCCTATTCTTATATACTGGTAATTAAACATGAAAATAGTGTATCAGTAGCTGATATTAAGCCCATAAATATATGTTGTGCATCTAGATTCTTTGATTCTTCAGCTATTATGGATCGGGTACTCTAATAGCTCTATATGATATGTACTAAATTAAACAGTATTTGTATTAATAAATACCCAAGTAGTTAAGAATGTATCTTCATACAGATGTCTACTACCACATCAAGGTCATTTAAATCATATCTTTGTTAATCCTGTGGATAAAGGTAAAATTGGCGTCAAAAAGTTTCTGTAAATTCTGAATCCGCCGAGAATGTAAAAGACCGAGTAAAGTGTCCAAACCACATTGTGTCTAGGACCTGTCAGACATGACAAAGAATTCTCGAGTTAAAACCCAGTTTAAGATCTCCTATTGAACGGTTGATACATTTGAATTAACCTAGCATAACAAGTATGGGCAAATTTAAAATGCTAGCAAGAAAACAAAAGATGAATAGACCGTCTTTAAAAAACGTCCCTTACCATGCATACTTTGTTTTTTTGTTATCATGTAAGACTTAAACGAGGTTAAAGGGAAGAAGAACCTCTAGGGTAGGTGGCATTCTCCTTTTCAGTTTAATATGTAATTCTTGAAACGGTATATCATTATAAAATAAAAATAGACAAGAGTAATGCATGTTATTTATACATATGTGCATGTAGATGCATATGTATCTTAGTGAACAAGGAATATACAATCATTTTACATTCCTGCACTATCGGAAGGCCTCGGGAACAACATGTAAGCATTCTAATAATTTAACAAATTTCCACACGGACCATTCATGTGCGGACTAGACGGGGGTCTTTGAACACTTCATTTGAAAATAAATCAAACATTTTTAAATTACATAGTAAAATTACCAAAAATATACGTAAGTAATCCCACCCCGTCAATTATATTAAATATCTCATCCATGCAGAAAAAGAAAATGAATTCGCGCATAGCATTCCCATCCGAATCTAATTTGCATTTTAGGTGGTTGAAAACCATTCTACACTCTCACATTTAACTCTAGTTAAAGTATCATGAGTATTTTTCCATTTGCACTTAAATATGTACATGAATAAACAATATATACATTTCATATACAATTACATGTATCCGAGGCAATATTTACCGGACCTTATTTATGAATACTTGTACTTACTACTCCCTCCCCCCTTTTTGTATTTCTGTATTACAAAACTGTAATTTGTTTTAAAACCATTATATTATATATAATATTTTATACATGATCTACACACCGTTTACAAATATCATTTTGCTATAGTTTTATGGATTTCTTTCATTATATAATGTATAATGCCCCTATATATAAGAAAAATAGTAATTCTCCATGCGAATAAATTGTTTGGTTTATTCAAGGTAGATTAAACCCTTATTTCTACAACAAGGAAGTAAATTACGCAAGTCTCGTATTCTCTCAGGGATCATTGACGCCATGTACCGAATGAACAATTTTTAAGGTCACATTGATGGTAAGTAAGAATAATTGTATCTATAACTGATGATGAAAATATTTCCTAAGCGTGATATTGATTTAGTTCAATATTATTGATATGGATTAAGTCTAGATTATTAGGCGCTCAATTTTGGGCAATTCTATATAGAAGTTATTATTACTCAACCGGAAGTAGTGGCCATTTTGAACAAAATGACTTGCGATTTAAAACTCTCTACCGTCGGCTCATACATACGGCTCATTTTATATTGTAAGCGTTCTTATATAATTTTAAATTGTAAACCAGTGGCGGATTCAGAGGGTGGCGCACCCGGCGCGTCGAAAATTATCAAAACAAAGTTAAATTATACTCCTTCGATGAAAGAAAATATACAACTTGCGAGTCTTTTTGGGAACTCATGGGATTTCTCTACATTAAATTGATTTCAACGTTGTAGTATAAAATAAAAACACGCGTGTGTAACGTACATACATGTAGAAAGTCCCTCTAATAACTCTCTCCTTGGATTCAAATGTGACCAGTTATTTGATTTTAGGTTATTTGGTTTTCTTAAGGTACATGTAGTGTCTAAAACGACTCTTCCACGTTTATTATACAATACAAGCTGACATGGCTTTTTTCAACTTCATAAACATCGTCCCATTGAACTTAGTTTTTTTTAAACTGATTAATTTACACCCATTCGTAAGAAAAAAGAAATGTTTCTTATATTTCTGCATGGCAGAGGGTTTTGATGGGATTTTGTAGGTGTTATATTTACAAATGTTTAAAGATTTCAAATCGTCTTTTGGGCCCCCTACCAGGGGCTGCCCAGACCCCTTGCCAAAAACTGGCACCCCCTCCAACTTCAAATCCTGGATCCGTCCCTGTTGTAAATCAAATGATCTTGTTAACAAACAAATGAGAATCGCTCTGTTTTATTTTGATCATAAGTCTAAAACTGATTAGTAAGGGAAGCTACCATGCCCGGATCTGGACGGAGGGGGAGGCGTTGGGTCCCTAGAATCTTAAAAGTTATGACATTTACATTGTAAAATTATTACCCCCCCCCCCCCCACCGGCAAATCCCTTGGACACCCCCTCCCCCTTGGCAAAAAAATGTCTGGATCCGCGAATGATTGTGTACCTTAATGTAAATATTGTTATTAGAAATGACTAGCTAGAAATTGAAAAGTTTGTGTAGAAATCCAGGAAGTTAATAATGATAAGGAATGGACAAAATCAAATACCTCTGTCTCATAATCTATTCTAGAAGTCAAAATGCTGATACAATTGCTTTCATATATGTATGTATGTGTGTGGGGGATGGTGGCGGGGTTGATAGAAATGATTGACTTTTTGCTGATTTTGGATGGAAAAATAAATGTTACAGATTTCTTCATATTAATTGCACATTTCTCATTTTAGATGGCATTATCTGAATCCCAAATACCACCCGACGCCCAACATTATTTGGTGTGTGGGACTGAAGACTGTGAGAAGAACTGCCAGTTTTACTGCAATGACTGTCACCAACCAATGTGTGAACAATGCAGAGAAGAACATCAGAAGAATAAGAAAACCAAGAGCCATGAAGTGGTTCCTTATAAACAACGCAAACGACAACTACCTGTCGAGAAATGCAAGATCCACCCCACAAAAGAAATGGTTCTTCTCTGCGAGGAATGCCAAATTCCCATTTGTTACAAATGCACAGCCACAAAAGAACATCGCGGCCATGCGTTTACTGACCTAGAAACCGACTTTGATGAAAAGGTTTCCCTATGTCATGAAGAAATTGCAAAAATAAGAAATTATTTTGAGCCAACTTCTCAAGATTTGAAAAAAGAAATTGCTGGCGATGTCACCGAAATAAAGAAGATTATGGAGGCTATAAGAACGTCCATGAAGACTGAAGCTAAGGCTGTGAAAAAGCTGGTAGACACAGTCACATCAGAAAATATAGAACAAGTCGACAAAATAGAACAGTCTTTATTAGAAACATTAAATAATCAAAACCAAGAAATAGATGACTACATCACCTATCTAAATGATTCAATCACAACATTTTATGGTTACCTATCTTCTTCAAACAAAGAACAAATAACACTTGCTCTCAAATCAGAAAGCTTTATCATAAGACCCATACCAGAGACATCCAAACAAGTTCCACCCGTATTTACTGCTGGTAATTTCAGCAAGGAAGATGTCGCCAAACTACTGGGTAGAATAACTGTTCAAAACACTAAACCAGAGAACAGAAAAATAAAACCCATGGAGACTGCCTCCACACAATTGAAATCTATAGGGAAAAAACGAAAACAAGGGAGAGAGAAATCTGGCGTGAAAAAAACACTGTCTCTGTCTCCCTCTGTCACAAAGGTCAGAGAGTACACAGTACCAGGTGTTGACAGTGTATTTCATATATCACTGGGTAAATCAGGCAGACTCTGGGTCAGTGATATGTATGGTAACCTTGTCCAAACAGATCTTCAGGGGAACCAGCTACAGAAGATACAAACCAGTGGTGGATATGAAGGCTACCACACAGTCACACATAACGGGGAGCTGATCTATGCAGACAAAAACAACAACGTCATCAATAGGATAACACTCACTACTGGCTCTAAAAAGTACTGAAAGTGCCATTTTTTACTGATAATTTCTGATATTTACTGATATTGTACTGTTAGTGCTGAGAATTGCTGATATTTACTGATAATTTTACTGCTGTTACTGATAATTGCTGTTGGTTCTGATATTTACTGATATTTACTGATGCTTTTGCTGTGAGCTCTGATAATTACTGATATTTACTGAGATTTACTGTTGGTACTGAGAATTGCTAATAATTACTGAGAATATTTTAAGGCCCAAAACATTGTCTTTTAATTATTAAATAACATATATTTCAGATTTAACACAATTTATTTAATTATATATTCTTAAGTTTTATTTATTTGATATGTAGCTTCTTTTGAACTTCGGAAACTCACAGATCACATTTTAGACAATATTAGAAAGCCGGTCAAAAATTGGTTCTTAAACTTAAGGCAGACTCCACAAAAATTTTAATTTCTAAATGCGGTGGACATTTTTTTTTCAACAATGAAAAACCATAATTCTTAACATGATTATTTTTCTTTTCAAAATAGAGCGATACCCGGTCAGGACTTTATAATGTCTTTGAGGTTTTACTTCACAGAAAGATTAGCGAGGAAGTATCTGTGTATAGTATACATACTTTCAGCAGATCAAGAGGTTTGAATGTCGCAATTCAACCTTGTAAATTGTCAGTCTGGCACCTTGTGTATGACATTACGTAATATCCGTATACAGGAATCCATGATCTTGAGAATATTTATTCAAAGAGAAAAGTATTATTTTTATTGACAACAATATAAATAACGTATTATTATAATAATGATTATCATATTCATCATCTTATTTGTTCCGCATTCAATTGATTAAAAAAAGTTGGGTAAATAATCTCTCTCTCTCTCTCTCTCTCTCTCTCTCTCTCTCTCTCTCTCTCTCCTACCATTTGCTGAAATCAAAATAGGTAACAATCGGCAAAGAATAATTTTTATTGTCCGACCTTTCACTCTTTCTCTTTTAATACATATGTAATATATCTTCTGTTGCACGGCTAAGTAATGTTGTCATGATTGATCTAGTTCTATTATTGTAAATCTGCCCACCCTGCTCTCTCTCTCTCTCTCTCTCTCTCTCTCTCTCTCTCTCTCTCTCTCTTGCTCGCATATATTATCTAGTCCTAAAATTTGAGTTTCCGAGTCAAAATGGCATAACGGCATTAGCACGATAAAGTTCTATTTCAGCATCACAACCGCCATTTCAAACACAGATTTCGAGTGTAAACTTTTCTAAGACTACAAAGAACACCAGCTTAATATAGTGAAAAAGTGTTACGGCTTATCATGCTTTAATTCTCTCTCTCTCTCTCTCTCTCTCTCTCTCTCTCTCTCTCTCTCTCTCTCAGATAATCTATTATAACGTATTTTGAGGCGTCAATGCAGAAAGGCATAAGCATGATTATGTCCCATTACAGTATCATAACCACCGATTGCAACAGCGATTTGATTGAAAACCTCTCTCTCTCTCTCTCTCTCTCTCTCTCTCTCTCTCTCTCTCTCATTAATACTTTATTCATGCACTTGTATGCGGTTATATGACCCGCGGCTATATATATAATTTTGAAAAGAAGACACACAATTCAGCTGATTTTCCTTAATCTATGAACGCTTAGATATTTAATATCCACGCCTAAAAGCAAGCAGAAAAAAATATTTTGTATGTCTGGGATTAAGAAAAACCTCAGAACTAACAGAGAGCACTCAGACTATACACACGACAGGGTGACCACGGCAAGGTGTGAAAATTGACCACCTGTGTATATGTCTGGCAGTCGCTGAAAAGATTCTTTTGTATGTGATCTGGGATCAAGAAAACCCTCAGAACTAACAGACAGCGCTCAGAATATATACACGACAGAGTGACCGTGGCAAGGTGTGAAAATTGTCCACCTGTATATATATATGTCTTGCAGCCTCAGAATAAACAAATATAAATGGCCGGGAAATACAATGTGAAACAAAAGTGTTTGATTTTATTTTGAAAACAAAATTAGTGATTATGGGCGGGATAAAAACATCTTAAGTTTATAATTATAAATATTTAACACGGTTCAATTAAAGAGTTGATCGCTCAAAATTTATCTGGAATCATTAAATAGATGTTTATCAATTACATGAAGTCAACAGTAACTTCTTTTTTACAACCACAAAATTTATCTGGAATCATTAAATAGATGTTTATCAATTACATGAAGTAGTTAAAATCTTTATAATTTTTTTTTTTACTATGGATTGTTCTATATATACAATGTAACACTGTAGCATCGAGTGGATTGGCGCACGGGGATGGGATATATAGCAATTCTGCAATTTCTACATTCATTTATTTATGTGCTGAATTGTGTTAATCAGCTAAAATAAAACTTAGAACAAGAACAAACAGAAAAACTATGCATTGAAATAAATAAGCAGATTATAAGAAGAATAATCAAATCTAATTTTTGTGGTTGTAAAAAAGAAGTTACTGTTGATGAAACTTTAGTTAGATCTTACATATTTCTTTTTAAAAAATGCCCGGTATTTGTTTACCGATAATTTTAAATAAATATAATTTGCATGTTACAGTAATTAAAATCAATCTCTTAAAAATCCCCTGCCTGTAATTCTCAGTAATTATCAGCAATTCTCAGTACCAACAGTAAATCTCAGTAAATATCAGTAATTATCAGAGCTCACAGCAAAAGCATCAGTAAATATCAGTAAATATCAGAACCAACAGCAATTATCAGTAACAGCAGTAAAATTATCAGTAAATATCAGCAAATCTCAGCACTAACAGTACAATTTCAGTAAATATCAGAAATTATCAGTAAAAAATGGCACTTTCAGTACTTTTTAGAGCCAGTAGTGACTGGATAATACAATCACTGAATTCATCAAAACAGGGGACTGGAAACCAATCAGCATACACTCCTCCCACATCAACGGGGACATACTGGTGGGGATGGAGAAGGATAGAAAGGCTAAAGTCACCAGGTACAACAAGACAGGGACAGAAATACAGAACATACAGAGAGACAACAAAGGACAGGGATTGTATAGTTGTCCACACTACATCACAGAAAACATCAATGGTGATGTCTGTGTATCAGACTTTGGCAAACAAGCTGTAGTGGTAGTGAATAAATCAAATCAACACAGGTTCTCCTACACAGGTCAGGGGTCAAGGTTTAATCCCTATGGGATATGTACTAATGTACTCGGTCACATTCTGGTGTGTGATGATAACAGTTTAACAGTTCATCTTCAGGATAAGGACGGTCAGTTCCTGTCTCTACTACTCACACCACAACAAGGTGTAAAGTATCCCCGTAGTGTGTGTGTGGATGACGAGAACAATCTCTGGGTGGGACAAGATATCACCAACACGGTGACAGTGTACAAGTATCTACAGATTACAGTTATTTAATGCTTGAGCAGTCGAAAGACCCGAATATTTTTCCGGAGGTGCAGGGAACAGCTCAGTATGATCTATTGACCGAGACCAACAACTATACAGACATTAGATAATTGTTTTATTACCTATTTTCGTTTTTAGTATTTTCATGTGTTCACAATTATAAATTATACATGTATAAGGTTTTCATACCATTATGCTTTCAGGCCATTGTTAAAAAATACTTAAATAACATAAAGATAAATTTTAAGAACAATAGTAGAATAAACATATTAAGTTTTCTTTTAATCTTGTCGCAATTTCACTTTTTCTAAAATACGTTGCCGGTCCAATAGACCGCAGCCTATTATCCGGCGGTCTAATAGATCGCATTGTATTGACCGGCAGTTCAATAGATCATTTTCAAACCTAAATACACACATAAAATGGACGAAAATTTTTAATTTTTAACAAAACAACGAAATCCCTTAAATTAGGTAATAATGAACATTATATATACATACATCAATTAGGCACTGTGTGTATATTTTAGACAAAGTAACACCAACACAGTGACAGTATCGACAGTGAACATTATAAACATATACATCAGTTAGGTACTGTGTATATGTTGTGAGACAATGTAACAACAACACTGTGACAGTATACAGTTACTGGTATCCACAGTATACAATGACGTACATTCCTATAAACCTGTGTATGTTTATTTGTTATACATTGTATCGGTTTTTATCAATAAGTATCTTCCATTGCTGACGAATTGACAATAAATATGTAACTATGTATTAACAATATCAAATTGTTCTGAGTTATGTTATGTTAGAATCGAAACTACTAGTTTGAATCTTGTCAATTATAGCTAACCAAAAGACATTATTAACAAACGGCGCTTTCTTTCTAGGTATGATAGACGTACGGAATATGAAATATCAAAAAGATATTAAAAACAGATGCATGTATTAAAATGTTGTTTCATAAATAAGAAAATATATTTAAAAAAAAAAATAAATTATCTTGTTTTAAGCATCACATATGGGATGAATACGATTGGAGAGAGAGAGAGAGAGAGAGAGAGAGAGAGAGAGAGAGAGAGAGAGAGAGAGAGAGAGAGAGAGAGAGAGAGAGAGAGAGAGAGAGAGAGAGAGCGCTAGGCGGACTTATTCTGTAAGCAAAAAACTGCATGTAGCTACGTATACCTTGTATGATTATATGATTAAGAAATTCTTAGTTTTCTGATTGGCTGATATCTAAGAAAAACAAAATAAAACGTTACATTCATATTTACTTGACCTAGGGTGTCACTTTGAAAAAATACTAATATCGTTGTCACCAAAGCAACACAACAGTTATTATGGAGAAACACCAGTTTACCCCAATGCGTTGCGCCGACTGCTATCAAAACATGACTTGCAAGTTGAAAACCCAGACTTACATCATTTTCGTAAAATATACAAAATAATGTAATATATCACTTTTTTCTGCGATAACAAAAGCTTGTCAAAATTCGGTCAGATATACCTGCTCCTAAAGACAAAATTAAAGATTTCAAAAGTTGTTCAAACGTCTAAGATAATAGATATAGAATGAACTTCAAAAAAAGGAAGGAGGGGAGATAAGACTGACACATACAATCAAATACTAAGTTTTCTTTTTTTCTTAATCGCCAGCAAGCCTTCGAGGTTAAAGTAACCCATAACCTTTTCCCAATATAAGGCAGGACGGGCATTGTGTTCCAAAGTCGGGCACTCTTCTCGTCCTCTTCCCATCCCCATTTTCAACGGGCCTTAATTAGAATGCTGAAATTGCATGTATACTTGTAAAAATACAGATCAAACATGTACATCTGTATACATCGACGGTTTATGTAATTACCAGTATGCTCAAGTTAAATGGTTACCCTCCTTTCGCGAAAATATAAATACTATTATATGTAGTGTAAAGTTATTGAAAATAGTTTTTCTGTCCTTGGATTAATTTATTTTCCTAAACTTTGAACAGTACGGTTACAGCATTAAAACTGTGTACTAGGTTCAAAGTCAATCAATGCCATATTGTTCAAAGTTAATCATTAAATGTCACATTTCATATTTTGTGACCTTCTAGTTAATATACATGTATTAAGGTCCCATGTAATTTTAAATTGTTAAATTCAAGGTTGATGTTATACGTGGCAATATGTAATGTGATTACAAAATCATTTTTTTCTAGTTCATATTAAGAATTACTTTTATGTATATGGTTTGCACACTGTGGGTTCTTTTTTTGGGTATAAGTTAATAAGATGCATTATGATTACGTCAATATTTAGTTCATAGCTTTATTTATTTAAGCTTGTAGTCTTAAAATATTAACACGTAAATGAGGAATCATTTTGAACTTTGTATTTAATGTACACCCAACTTTTATTAAGGCTTTAGTCCCCATAAATCAGAAATCCGTTTGATTAACAGACATTATTGAGAAATGAATTTTTAATGAATTTCGTTTATATATATCAGCTAAGATGACAATACTATGTTCTTGTGAAGATGACATCCCTAGAATGAAATCCTATGTGATTTGTTAAAGATATACTTTTATTTCTGTTATATAACCAAAGGAGTTTAACATTTGGATGGCCATGTGTTAATTCATTGTAACCTGTACCCTTGAATGTTACAGAGAGAGAGAGAAAGAGAGAGAGAGAGAGAGAGAGAGAGAGAGAGAGATTCAATGTATGACAATTAAAAGTGATCAGAAAGTCCATTCCTTATATAGTGATATTAAAAGTTTTTTTTGTAAAAGAATTTGTTTTGAGAATTGGAAATGATGGATAAATCTGCGAAATTTTAAGTTCCCGTAATCTGCAATATTTCCGTTTCTAATTCTCTTGTTGTTTTCTACCTGTACTTATAAATGACATTTCTTCTATGAAATGAAAAGTTATAATAACTTTATGATCCATTTGCTCTTTTACTAGCTGCTCTTGAACATTAACTACTTAGAAATTACACTTTGTAAACAGCAAATGTAGCCAAACTGCATTTATATATTTCATTACAGAACTATGTTATATTTGATACAGTACATACATGTATGTGATTGTTGCACAAACATTGATTTCCATGAACAAACTTTCTCTTATTTACACCAGTACATGCACATGTACATGTATATAAAATATGTTTAATGAACAGTTAAGTTTACAATTGACACTATCATTAACTCTTTGATGTCTAGTAAATGTAATTATATTTATGTGTAAAACTTATTTCCGATTTTAATAAACATAAAATTGAACAGTTAAAAAACTTTGTCGTCTTTAACATCGTGCATGTATACCAATAATTATCATATTCAAAATTATTTTTAGATTTTTTTATCCAATTTTCATCAAATCACATTTCACATACCTTTTGAGAAAATCTACACCAAAGTCATTTTTTTTTTTTAGAAAAGTTTTCCGTACCACGTATTCCCACAAACTAAGTTAAATCTTTCCCCTCCTTAACACTTCCCAGTGTGGCCTTAAATGACCCCTAAATCTGAAATAATGATAAAAGAGAAAGTAATTCTGCTTTACTTTTCAATACGTTTTGTATCGGCAAGAAGGGAGTAAGTTAAAATTAACAAAACGATGTCACCCTTGTGAACAAAAGTACCTCCGCCCCTGCATCATTACTCTTTACGATCTCCCAGACCTCAGGGAGTAATTGTTTTTGTACATGATAATGATATATATATTATACAACAAGTTTCAGTAAATTCTGAATCCTGAGTGAAGTTGACCAAGAATGCAAAAGACCGAGTAAGGTGTCAAAACCGACCCATCAGGCATGATGAAGGATTATCCAGTTAAAACCCAGTTGAATGGCTGTTAAGTACATTTAAATTAACCTATCATAACAAGCATGATTAAATTTGAAATGCTGGTAAAAAAACATAAGATGAATCAATAGATCATCTTTAAAAAAACGTCTCTTACTTTGTTTTGTTTTTTTTAATGTAAGAATTTAACGAGGTCAAAGGGAAAGAGGAACCTCTAGTTTAAGTGGCATTTTTCTTTTCACTTTAATACTGAATTATTGAAAAGGTATATCGTTATAAAATAAAAATGGACAGGAGAGAAATGTATGTTATTCATACATACATTTATTTGCATGTAGATGTATCTTAGTGAACAAGGAATATGCAATCAGTGTACATTCTTGCACTATCGGAAGGCCTCGGGAACAACAAGAACTCTAATCATTTAACAAACTCCCGCACGAACCGTTTATGTGAAGTCTTGTAGGGGGTCTTGGAACACTTCATTTGAAAATTAAACATTTTTAAATTACGTAGAAAATTACCAAAGATATACGTAAGTCCCCCGAGCTACCCCAGCAAAAAAGATTATGTTATCAGAAAATAATGGATCAGCGCATTGCATCCCTCACCCGAATCTATTTTGCATTATTTTAGTTGAAAATCATTCTAAACTATAACATTTTATTCTAGCTAAAAGCATTATGAGTATTTTTCCAATTGCATTTATTAATATGTTAATGTCAATTGAATAAAAATATATCTACATCTTATAGAATTATCAATATTTACAGTATACCGAATTTTATAATTATTTTATAGATGCCTACTTACAGCCCCCCCCCCACCCCTTCGAAATTTTGTTGAATTTCTGTATCAAGGAAATACTTTATTTTATAGTCATTATATTTATGGTGTTTTTTACTTGCAGGATCTACATACTTGGTTTCCAATATCATTTTGCATTAAATTTACGGATTTCTTTTATTATACAATGTATAATAATAACACTGTATATAAAAAAAACCCAAAAAAGACAAACAAACAAACAAAAAACGAACAAATTATCCTCTATGCGAATAAATTATTTAGTTTATTCAAGGTATGTAGCCAGGAGATTTAAACCCTTAACGTTATCTCTACAACAAGGAAGTAAATTACCCAAGTCTCGTATTTTCACAGGGATCATTTACGCCATACTGCACTGTCTGAAACACTTCTAAGGTCTCCTTGATGGTAAGTAATAATAATTGTATGTATATCTGATGATGGCAAATATTTCCTATGCGTGATATTGATTGAGTTCAATATCATTGATATGGATTAAGTCCAGATTATTAGGCACTCAATGTTGGGCAATTCTATATGGGCGTTCTTATTACTAAACCGAAAGTAGAGGCCATTTTGAATTTAAAATTCTCTACCATCTGCTCATACATTCACTTATGTTTTTGTTTTTAAATCGTTTGTGTTCTTATATAACTGTATATTGTAAACCAGTGGAGGATTCAGAGTGGGCGCACCCAGCCCGCGCCCCCTCAAAAATTGTCAAAAAAAGTTAAATTATACTCCCTCGATGAAAGAAAATATACAGCTTGCGAGTCTTAATTATGAACTTTTTGGAAACTCATGGAATATCTCTACATTAGATCGATTTCAACGACCGGTGTAACGAAGAATATTGACCCGGGTTGAAAATTGACCCGGGGGTCATTTTACAACGTTGAATATTGACCCGGGGGTCATTTTGCAACGTTGAAAATTGAGACCAAAATCGTGAAATTTATACCCGGGGTCATTTTTCAACAGTATGAGAAAGATTTTTCTAAACTCTGATGATCATGACCTCGACCCGTTGATTTAATCCTGTAGAGAATTGACCCAAACCTCAGAGTTTTGATCTGAACTGGAACTTACTCTACACGGTTTAAATGTACAATCATGCACATATTTGAAAGTTTCAGTTTTAAAATGTACATACTGTCCGATACATATGCGGACGTGGCTAATTTCTATTAGGCTGATATGTCCAATTAATTATTTAGTTTTTAGATTGAAAATATGATATCCATTTATTATTACAATACTATGTAAATAAAGAAGATGACCGTTTGCTTCGGAATGGAGCACGGCTAGAATACTTTTTCACATAGGTGACATGGTTTTCATTCCCTCATGTGACAGAATTTAAAGTTTAAACTTGTCACAATCTCTGATAAATATATCTAACAAACATATTGCCCGTTATCGTCACTTTTTAGGCAATTCAACAGAGCTCTATTCGACAGGCACCTGACGTTGTATATTTTTCTAATAATTGAAAATATATAACCTCTATACTGCTTTATTGGGTAAAGGGTATATATATTTATATCAAGACAAAAGGATATAATGTCAGATACCTATGCTTAATTTGAAGAAGTCAGAATATTTCACTGACAAAATATTTAATGAATTGTTGGCATATTTTTATCCTTTTTCATTTATACGTATATATACAGCATATACATATTTACACATGTTTTAATTTTTTTACGACTTAAAGATAATTTTTCATAAACTTGTATGATTAACTTTATTGAAGCAGCATCCAATTTTCTGCATATACAGTCATAGTTCTTCTTAAAAATACAATTTATTTCTATTATTCTATTATTTACATGTAAATTAGAAACAGAGGCAACTGACGCAATATATTTTCTCAAAATTAAAAACATATACCCTCTACAGCAAAAATGGTATCAATTTAAAAAAAAAGTAGGTTTGCATCTAAATATACAGAGGATGGTTGATCTAATTATATAAAAAGTATATACATGAAATGGTATGCGAAAAGTATACAACTGATAGATATGTTGTTTGGAGCAGCTGTACATGTATCAAGGAAAAATCCGAATTGCTTAAACATGTACAAATTGAAACAACCAGGACAGTGACAGGGATCAGAGTTAATTCTTCTAAACTAATTTTATATAGTGAGCTTAATTTGGAAACCTTGCAATAAACTAATTATATTCTACAAGAATATAAATGGTTTAGCACCACAAGATATGTTAGATTGAATTCAATCATATTTTCTTACTGAACATGCATGTAATCATATATCGAATTAGCTTTCTTACTATCTACCACTATATACTTATTACAAAAGCTTTGCTCCATCTACATGTAATTATGGAATAATCTTCATGCAGAAAAGATAATTTTATCAACTTTATCTTTCTTTTAAGTCAAAACTTAAAACACAAAATTTACCTAGAACTTACAAACCTTTCAGTTAAGACAATAGGAAATATTATTTTACGTCAATTACGGAATAAAGCTAGTAAAGCTTACTTATTTCAGGATGTTTTTATCTTATGTGAGTCGATGTTTATACAGTGGGTCTCAATCTGAAGGAAATGTGATTTTCCCCTAGATATCAAAGATACACTCAACAAAGAGACGAACTTTTTAAACAACTCATTGACATTAGTGTATCATTTTATATGAACTATATACGTTATGGTAGTTCTGATTTTTCATATAGATAAAATTGTAAAATTGTTTCCTATGTTTATACTTATATGAGATCTCCAAAGCGTTTTTGATTCTCTTAAGGTACACTGTTTAAACCTATTTTAGTATTATACCAGTCCTGTATATTTACTTAATATACAGTTCCCTTTTATTTATTGTTCTTTTCAAATGGGCTGGATTATGAAAATCTCATTTCTGCAGGTATAAATGAAGGTGATATGTTTGTTAATATAGGTGTGAGTGAACATGTCTACCAACAATATGTCATACAATCATATATGATAAATATTCAGATAATTATTTAATAATCATTCAAGTACCTCATGTCTTATATACACACAATATACACATTTAACACGTTTAAATTAAATTAGTAATGTAGGTGGCGGTGATAGAAAGAAGGCCAATCATATACTCCAACGCTGCTGTATGATCTTCTTCTACTTATTTCTATTCAAAAAATGCAATTTACCAATTTATTGACAAAAACAATTACTGTTAGTAAATTTATGATAAAGTTTTGTGATCAAAGCAATTTAGAAACTTTAAAGCAAAAGTCTATTGTCATCCTGTACAAAAATAAGAAATTATGTTGCTAACTTGCTACAGATTCGATCATGAATGCCAAGAAAAATTAGCGATTTAATGATATTTAGTTACATCAGAAGTTATTCTAACGGAACAAATAAAACACCAAAAATCGGCTTTAAAGATATAGTTACTACAGCATTTTTCATGAAAGAGTACAATCATGCTAGCATTTCATCATTTTGTAAACTGTTATTGGCTGGATGGGTGTGAATACAAAATTCAGATAGTCACAGTTTTAACAAACTGAGTGGGTGCAAACACTAAAATCTCAATATGACATACTGTCAATTTTTTTTATTTACACGCACTCAGAAAATTTACAATGAACAATATCAAAGTTTCAATTTACTGGGTGAACGTAAATCCAAAATTAAATAATATGACGTATTGTAATTTTTCAAAATTATTTATATTTGTACACTTCTCCAGCAAATTTTAAAAAAAGAAAGAGTTTTACTGAATTGAATATTTCAACGTGTATCCATTTATACTAAAATTGTTAAAAACATATATTTCTTTAAAATATATAGATATCACACAAAACAACAATTATACGCGAAAAGTTTATAATGAATAAAATAGTTATTACATGTACATATTTAAAGGGATACTATGTAAATTCAAAAAATAATTATGTAAGTCTCATTTTAATCCCCCCCCCCCCCCCGTTGAAACATGTGAACATGTAAATCTAAAGAATAGATATATAAAAACTGATAATTTTTAATTAAATAAACTCAAGTTATCATATTGATTCGTTAATTTTGCTTCTTTGCTGTTGAATTTTGAACCGGTTTCATGATCAAAATTCCACGATGCGGGTCAATTTTCAACGGATTAGGGTCTTTATTCAACATTTTTGGTCTCAATATTCAACGTGGAAAACTGACCCTCGGGTCAATTTTCAACCCGGGTCAAAATTCTTCGTTACACCGGTGTAGTATGCAAAAATACCCGTGTGTAACGTACATAGAAAGTCCATTTTAATTACCCTCTTCTTAGGTTAAAATGTGACCAGTCAATAGTCTTTAAGTAAATTGTTATACTGGGTACATGTAGTGTCTAAAACGACTCTTCCATATTATTATACAATACAAGCTGGCATTTTTTTTTTTACTTCATAAACATCGTCCCATTGAACTTAATTTTTTTTAAACTGATTAATTTACAGCCATTCGGAAGAAAAAAGATATGTTTCTTATATTTCTGAATGGCAGAGGGTTTTGATGGGATATTGTAGGTCTTATATTTACAAATATTTATAATATTAAAATCGTCTTCTAGGCCCCCACCAGGGCTGCCCAGAAATCTTGCCTAAAACTGGCACCCCCTCTAACTTCAAATCCTGGATCCGCCCCTGTTGTAAACCAAATGATCTGGGTTGCATTAATATCGTTAATTCAATCCAAGACAAATGAGGGCTTCTATAGTCTGTCTATGTACGCAGGCCCCACTGTCACCAATACATGTGATATACTTTTTGCTAGTGTTAAATATGATTGTATGAAAAATGTACAGCTTCTTTCATTATATGCCCTAAAATTCAAAAGTTGTTCAAATCTTATAAAACAAATATACAGTATTTAAAACGTGTTTGTATAAAGTGTCAAGTTGTACACTTTCATTCTGTTTACAACAGGGAATAATACATTCAAAAATGTGTCGTATTCGTTAGATGTAGAAAAAAATACAACATTTTGATAAAAAAATGTCGCCAATAACGAAACCTTTTAATGTTTTATATACAACAAAGTTAAACTGTAAATTTTATAATGGCGTCTGTTTCTTATTCAATATACTATTGTAAAATTGAGTCTACAGCTAAGTTATAAGAAAATACGGTATAATGCACTTTCAATGACAGTTGCATTGACCATTGTAAAAGTCTAAACTGGTAACTATTTATAGCCTGAGAATTTTTTGGTATCATTGTGTGAGCAAATGATAAATTTCCATTATTTGTGATATTTTTTAAAAATCACTTAAAATATCTCAAAATATGACTGAAAATGTACAAGTACCCAGTTGTTTTACAATTTTACAATCATTGCATAAATGATGGATTGATAGTCATATTGTAGTATTCAATGACGTTTTTTTTTGTAATATTAAATAGGAATAAAATTGTAATTCTTTTTTACTTAGACCTTAATTTTTTAGTAGAATAAATTATTAAAGGAATCATTTTCGGTAACTGTTTTGGGGAAATACAGTTACTGTAGTAAATTTACTAGAGTTTATTGTTGCACTGTTTCATATGTTCAGATGGATACAGTTGGTAACCAAAGGTAACCAAAGACTATCATTTGTTTGAATTTGACCCAAAAGCGTTCATGGTTCTAGCTATAAAGATTGCTGTAAATGGCAGCACTTGGTTACTACCATAGTTCATCGATGGCAACCAAATGCTGCCAGCGGTCGATCTAAAATCTAAAACCAACGGTACAATTCTGAACCCACCTAAACAAATGTGAATCGCTCTGTTTCATTTTGATAATAAGTCTAAAATTGATTAGTAAGGGAATCTACCAAGCTTGGATCTGGACAGAGGGGGAGGGGTGGGTCCCTAGAAACTTAAAGCTTATTACCTTCACTTTGTAAAATCATTACCCCCCTACCGGCTAACCCCTTGGACACCCCCCCCCCTTTGCAAAAAATGTCTGGATCCGCGCATGATTATGTACCTTAATTGTACCTTAATTGTATTGTCATTAGAGATGCCTAGCTAGAAATTGGAAAGTTGGTATAAAAATACAAAAAGTTGATAATGATAAGGAATGGACAAAATCAAATACCTCTATCTCATAATCCATTCTATATCTCAAAATGCTTATACATTTACTTGCATACATATTGTTTGTGTGTGTGTGGAGAAGGGGGGGGGGGGTGGCGGTGGCGGGGTTGCAATTGGTAAACATGATTGACTTCTTGCTGATTTTTGATGGCAAATGAAATGTTACAGATTTCTTTAAATTACTTGCCACTTCTCATTTTAGATGGCATCTGAATCCCAAATACCACCCGACGCCCAACATTATTTGGTGTGTGGCACTGAAGACTGTAAGAAGAACTGCCAGTTTTACTGCAATAACTGTCACCAACCAATGTGTGAAGAATGCAGAGATAAACATCAGAAGAATAAGAAAACCAAGAGCCATGAAGTGGTTCCTTATAAACAACGCAAACGACAACTACCTGTCGAGAAATGCAAGATCCACCCAACAAAAGAAATGGTTCTTCTCTGCGAGAATGCCAAATTCCCATTTGTTATAAATGCACAGCTACAAAAGAACATCGCGGCCATGCGTTTACTGACCTAGAAATAGATTTTGATGAAAAAGTTTCCCTATGTCATGAAGAAATTGCAAAAATTAGAAAAATTAGAAATTATTTTGAGCCAACTTCTCAAGATTTGAAAAAAGAAATTGCTGGCGATGTCACAGAAATAAAGAAGATTATGGACGGCATAAGAACGTCCATGAAGGCTGAAGCTGAGTCTTTGAAAAAGCTGGTAAACACAGTCACATCAGAAAATATAAAACAAGTCGACAACATTGAACAGTCATTATTAGAAATATTAAACGGTCAAAACCAAAAAATAGAAGTCTACATTAACTATCTCAGTGATTTAATCACAACATTTTATAGTTACCTATCTCCCTCAAACATAAAACAAATAACACTTGCTCTTAAATCAGAAAGCTTTATCATTCGACCTATACCAGAGACATCCAAACCAGTCCCACCCATATTTACTGCCGGTAATTTCAGCAAAGAAGATGTCACCAAACTACTGGGTAGAATAACTGTTCAAAACACTAAACCAGAGAACAGAAAAATAAAACCCATGGAGACTGACTCTACACAGTTGAAACCTACAGGGAAACAAAGAAAACAAGGCAGAGAGAAATCTGACGTGAAACAAACACTGTCTCTGTCTTCCTCTGTCACCAAGGTCAGGGAGTACACAGTACCAGGTGTTGGTGATGTATTTCATATATCACTGGGTAAATCAGGCAGACTCTGGGTCAGTGATAGTGATGGTAACTTTGTCCAAATAGATCTACAGGGGAATCAGCTGCAGAAGATACAAAGCAGTGGTGGATCAGGGAGCTACCGGCACACAGTCACACAGGACGGGGATCTGATCTATACAGACAAACAAAACAAAGTCATCAATAGGATAACAGCGGATAAAACAATAACTGAATTCATTAAAACAGGGGACTGGATACCAAGCAGCATACACTACTCCTCCCAAATCGACGGGGCCAGAAATACTGAACATACAGAGAGACAACAAAGGACAGGGACTGAATAGACTACCAAACTACATCACAGAAAACATCAATGGTGATGTCTGTGTATCAGACTGTTTCAAACATGCTGTAGTGGTGGTGGATAAATCAGGACAACACAGGTTCTCCTACACAGGTCAGGGGTCAGTGATTCTTCCCTTTTGGAATATGTACTGATGTACTCGGTCACATCCTGGTGTGTGATAGTTACAGCAACACAGTTCATCTCCTGGATCAGGACGGTCGATTCTTGTCTTAACTACTCACACCACAACAAGGGGTATATCGTCCCCGTAGTGTGTGTGTGGATGATGAGAACAATCTCTGGTTGGGAGAACAAGGCAACAACACAGTGAGAGTGCACAAGTATCTACAGTGATTATTTTATATCCACACAGCAATTTATAGGTACAATGTACTGTGTGTATATTGTTAACACCAACACAGTGACAGTATCTACAGTGAACATTATATCCATTCATCTTTTAGGCACTGTTTATTGTGTGCAGGTACTGTAAGACAATGTAAGAACAACACTGTGAAAGTGTACTATAATTTCTGGTATCTACTGTATACATTGATGTACATATACTTCATTCATGTAAACCTGTGTTTGTTTATTTGTTATACATTGTATCGGTTTTTATCAATGAATATTTTCCATTGCTGACGAATAGACAATAAATATGTATTAACAATATCAAATGAGTTATGTTATGTTAGAATCGAAATTACTAGTTTGAATCTTGTCAATTAAAGCTAATGAAAAGACTTTATTTATAAACGGCGCTTTCTATCTAGGTATGGTAGACGTGTACGGAATATGAGATATTAAAAAAACTATGCATGTATTAAAAAGTTGTTTCATAAATAAGAAAAGATATTTTGAAAAAGAATAAGATATCATGTTTTAAGCATCACATGGGGATGCATACAATTGGAGACATTGGAGAGAGAGAGAGAGAGAGAGAGAGAGAGAGAGAGAGAGAGAGAGAGAGAGAGGGAGGGGCGGACTTGTTCTGTAAGCAATAAAACTGCATGTAGTTATGTATACCTTGTATGATTATATGATTAAGAAATTCTTATTTTTCTGATTGGCTGATATAAAAGATAAATAAATAAATAAATAAATAAAACGTTACATTCATATTCGCGTGACCTAGGAGGTCACTCCGAAAAAATACTAGTATCGTTATCACAAAAGCAACACGACAGTAATTATGGACAAACACCAGTATACCCGAATGCGTTGCGCCAACTTCTATCAAAACATGACTTGTGAGTTGAAAACCCAGACTTAAATTTTCGTAAAATACACAATATAATGTAACATGTATATATTACTTTTTTCAGCGATAACAAAAGCTCGTCAAAATACCTGCTCCTTAAGACATACAAAATGAAAGATATTTTCCGAGATGCGTTAACGATAGGACAGTGTAGACTAGAAAACAATTACATGTACTTTGAATTCAATGGAAAATACTACAAACACATTACAGGCTGTAGTATGGTGGGATAGCATCAACTGAAATGTCAGGTACAAGAATGTACCAAATCACAAATCATTTTATGTCATAAATACCAGTTCGAAAAGTTCTCTATCATAGAAGATTTAGAAATGACGGCTTAGTAGCCTTTTACGGCACAAAAAAAGTTCTAGATTTTTTAGATACCGGCAAAACCTGTAACGAACATTTAGAATTCTCAATCCAAGAGAGATTACTCAGAAAAGGAAGTAGACCCAATTATTAATGTTAAAGGCAAAACAAAACGAAGAAGGTAATGGTCTTAAAAAGCAAACGACGTCAACCAAATGCTACATTTACTAAAACATCCCGAATGTAAAGTGTTTAAAAAACCACATTCTTAAACACTGGAACAGTGTGGAAACAACCACAATTATCAACGAACCAATAATTGGCTACAGTAAATACAAAAATATGAGCAAATGAAAATTCAATCACTCTTACCTTAAATCTTAAAAATAAGATGAACCCCTGATGATGACGGCCCTTAAAAACCAAAAAAAAAAAAATCACATTTCTTTAAAAAAAAAAAAAACAAAAAAAACCCGCCGAAACACTCTACTTACATTGTAACATTTTCTTTTTCAATAGCTAAGCTGTCTTGAGTGTCACGTCTAAGTAAATTTACACAAGTGTGGTTGATAGATGTCCCTTTTTGAAATTCTATTTTGTTAAGCGGATAGATATACAACTTTTAAGCATTTAATAAGTCTGTCTGTATTGAACAACATATTATTTTCTAAAAAAAAAAACCCAAAATAAACAGAAACTCCCTCAACAAAACAGAAAAAGCAAAATAAAAATTGATAAACATTAGTATTGAAAACAATTCCAAACCAAACGTGCGAAACAATCAAATCTTGAAAATAATAGACTGTTCTTGCTACAGTGTAATCCACCTCTGCGGGTTAGCAATGACCTCTCTCGGTCATTTACATAAACACGGTAACGAAAAAGACGTGGTGATCCGAATGACTGCTTACTCACTGCACAGATTACAGAATTATGGCTCTTTTCACACAGGTCAGCGTGAATGGAATTGTGGGGAAATTCTCAGAGGAAGTGGCATGTGCATTGATGATGGATGATGACTGAAATTTCTAGTGTCTTAGTGCCGGTTTCGTTTCAATCACACTGACTCTCAGCAAGAACATTACCTATAATTTTTATCTCTTGTGAATCGAGAATTGTCTCCATTTTTGGAAGGATACTGAGGACATCCTTTTGAGATTTTCCCAAATGAAAAAAAGACAAAAGAAAATATTGTGAAAATAATTTTTTCTGTAAATTTGATTTTTTGTCACTCTTCTGTTCAAGTGCTTAATCGTTGCTGAAAAGATGAATGATCATATCAAAATTAATTAATGAACATATTTGCAATTTAGTCGCATATCCACAGGAAAACAAAAACAGTTGTTTAGCAGTATTGACAGCAAATTAAGTATAAACTTTCTTATTTTAAAATATATACCGTTAACTATGAATCTGTAGGTCGTTAGTTCGAACCCTGCGGAGGCTTTAAATTGATTTTTACCAAACAATTTCAAAACATTTTTTAGGGGGTAAAATTTTTCAAATTTTGAAAATTCTTCACTGGTGAAAGTATTTTGATTATTATTTTTTTTCACATTAAGTTAGACAGGTGCCACATATCACCTTTACATCGAAAAGTGTGAGTATATGTATGGAGACACAAGCCACCCATGTGACTGGTTTTCACTGCTTTTTTTTTTATGTCAACGTGTTCTTATCATAGAGCTATACACAGAACAAGAGAATCGCACGTCATGTTTAAAAAGAATCATCGTCATATACATGTAAACATTTTACTCTTATTAAGACGGTGCAATAACAAATAAAAGATTGAAAGAATCAGAGGGCTGTTTAAAAGCAACCATCGGGGAGTCCTAATCATAGTAGCACTTTATATTGACACGTAAAACATTATTCGTAAGGTTTCCTATCATATTTTTTGATAGTACATCAAAACAAAGATATTCTTGGGAATCTGTCTACTGATTTCGAGGTACAATTCACACGCTCAATGCTTACAATCATATTTGTTACGTTGAATTAAGATTGTCGCAAACAAAGTCCCTGAAATGGTTTTCATGTTTAGAAAAGTCTAAACATGTATACCACATTTTGATTGATTTATTTCTGCCACGACAATATTTTATCCACAAAGAGAGGTCATCAAATTCATAAGTTTTGTAGTCCCTTTTCGGCTTTTAGGTAACTGTTTATGTCTTGAATTGTTACATCATGTATGTTTCAAAAGTTGTTCAAACGTCTTAGATAATAGATATAGAATGGACTTCACAAAAAGGATGGAGGGGAGATAAGACTAACATATACAATAAATTACTAAGTTTTCTTTTTTTTCTTTATCACTATCATCTCCTTCAAAGTTAAAGTAACCCATAACTTTTCCCCTAAATCAGGTAGGACGAGCATTGTGTTCCAAAGTCGGGCACTCTTGTCGTCCTCTTCCCACCCCCAGTATCAACGCGCCTTAATAAGAATGCTGACATTACATGTATACTTGTAAAATTACAGATCAAACATGTACATCTGTATACATCGACGATGCTCAAGTTTAATAGTTTCCCTCCTTTCGTGAAAGCAAAAAAAAAAAGGAAACATGTTTGCAAAACGTTTTCACGTTAAGCCATTTTTGGTTG
Organism: Magallana hongkongensis; assembly: GCA_015776775.1. Taxonomy (NCBI): domain Eukaryota; kingdom Metazoa; phylum Mollusca; class Bivalvia; order Ostreida; family Ostreidae; genus Magallana; species Magallana hongkongensis. Next base: position 5,262,919 of record CM027471.1, read on the forward strand.
CGCTATATCATGTTTTATTATAACTGTACAAACTCAATGTCTGGCCATGGTTCCATGGAAATCCCTCGGCTGAAGCCGGTCATCGAATATCATACAAAATCTGTCCAAGTTCAAAGATCACGTGTACCCATACTACAGTGAAAGAACCAACGGCATCTTGGGGAGAAGAAGGGAGTATTAATTTCACAGACATGTCTTGTTTGATTAAGGATCTTCTCAATACTTTGATTTATCAAATCGGTTCTGCTGGGATTGATTTAATGGTCATCATGATTACATTATCTAGTAGTAGTTTCACGTCAAGTTCATTGTTTTTACTTCCATGAATTACTTGGTTACAAAAAATTACCAACCCCAGCATTATTAATTAACGACATTAAAGGTCAGGTAACAACCTTAAACAGGATTATTTGGCTTATATCATGTTATGTTGCAAGTTCTCAATTTACCGGAAATTCCTAACTGACTTTCGGGTATTTTAGGTTAATTATTTTTGTTGTTAAAACTTACTCCAGAATAAACATAATTTTCTTTATGCCCAAAAATTTTAAAAGGTGAATAGAGCTTCCGTAAGGGCATGAAATGGTCGATAATGTGTGATTTCAATACTTTGTGTAATTTTTGTTCATCACTGGCGAATCAGAATATTTTGTTTCAAAAATCTTAATAACCAAGCAACGTAAAATATCACAAGCAACACATATCTATTACCAGTATTTGTCAAATACATGTTTATATATATCAATGTTAATCCGTTGAGTTGTTGATTTTAAAATGAAATTTGTTAGTCTTTGATTTTGTGGAAGAGATGGTCCATATACATTTAACACTGCTAGAAACATTTTCTCAAGTACAAATGCATTTATCTGATTTAAGGGAAACTAAAGTAGTATTTCAAACTCCATTACTTTCATTTTACACGGCATCAACATTAGTTTCAATTTAATATAATAAAGGAATTGTAACTCTCCTCAAATTAAAATATTTCTGATGCATGAATAACCATTAAACTTTGAAAAAAAATATGATAATTTTGTTAAAATATGAGCAGTTAAGTGAATTGATTGATTTATATCGGATGTAAATACTACGCAGTTAACATTGATGTGAGATACGTGTATTTATCCCAGAATTAACTTTTATTATTTAACATACTGTATGTGTTGTTTTTTTAAATCATGAAGAGTTAAAACAAGTGATCTCAAAATCTGATCAATAGTTTATTTGTTATACAATTAACATTAATTTATTTAATTATGTTGTACATGTAATAATTAATAGAGTTTTTTTTTTTTGTTCTTTTCTAAAGCATGTATATAAATGATTTCTAGCAATAAATCTCAAAGTAAAAAATAAACTGCTGACTATAGGAGACCAATTAATATTTATCGAAAGTTATGTACTTCTGCATCTAGGCAATTCTTAAATAGACAACAGTATTAAAAACTGCCATATATTTAAATTTAAAATTTATTCAGACACAAAAATGTTTGTGCCATAAACAGACAACTTGCATTCACTCAATAAGTTCTCGGCTGATTGACCCTTTTAAACGTGTAGTAAACGACACACACAATTCCCAAACCTACCCCCGCCCACCCCAATCCACAGTCCCTAGATATGACACATTGATCGCTCTTGGTTATGGCGTACTTAGTAGTTTAAAGAACAAGTTCTGAACAATTTTTTTTCTGAGGACTTTGAATAAAAAACAAAAAGAATAATTACTAATAATATATTTTATTAAATATATTTTGTGTTCAATAGAATGTCAACGCCAATAATAACACTCCCAAGAATCATGACCATTGTGACTGAATTTGTTTCAAGGCTGATATTTTTGTTCATCAGGAATTCTCCAAAACACATCTTTTGGTGCAATTTTTATGTCTAATACTGATTAAGTTTATAAGATATAAGATCAGGGAAAATAACAATAACATGTAGTGTAAAGTTGGTAAAAAAAATTTCTCTGTCCTTTCATTCATTTATTTTCCCAAACTTTGAACTGTACGCATACATGATTAAAAGCGTGTACTAGGTTTAAAGTTAGCCAGTGCCATTTTGTTCAAAGTTCAAAGGTGGATGTCACGTAATCATTTCATATTTTGTGACCTTTGAATTAGTATGTCAAGGTAATTTCAAATTGTTAAATTCAAGGTTGATATTATTACTATCTGATTTGTTAAAGATGTACTTTTATCTCTGTTATATAACCAAAAGAGTTTAACATTTGGATGGTCATGTGTTAATTCATTGTATCCTGTACACTTAAATGTTACAGAGAGAGAAAGAGAGAGAGAGAGAGAGAGAATGAGAGAGATAGAGAGAGAGAGAGAGATTCCATGTATGACAATTAAAAGTGATTAGAAAGCTCATTCCTTATATAGTGATATTAAAAGGTTTTTTTGTAAAAGAATTTGTTTGAAGAATTGGAAATGATGGATAAATCTACGACATTTTAAGGTCCCGTAATCTGCAATATTTCCTCTGTTAACAGTTTCTAATTCTCTTGTTGTTTTATACCTGTACTTTTAAATGACATTTCTTCTATGAAATGAAATGTTATAATAACTTTATACTTCACTTGCTATTTTACTAGCTGCTCTTGAACATAAACTACTTAGAAATTACACTTTGTAAACGGCAAATGTAGCCAAACTGCATTTATATATTTCATAACAGAACTATGTTATATTTGATATAGTACATACGTGTATGTGATTGTTACACAAACATTCCATGAACAAACTTTCTCTTATTTACGCCATCCTTTTCAGTTTTGAGATGTTATGCAGTACGTGCACATGTATGTGTATATAAAGGGTGGGTCTTTTTACCCCAATGAAGCCCAATGATACCCCAATGATACCCCAATGATACCACAATGAACTTTATAAGGATAATAAATGTTATTCAAAAGGTATACATTTTAATTGAAGTTTAACGGTAATTTAAGGTCAGACACGACCTATCACTGTTATTTTCAACTTTTTTCTATCTCCGCAATGTGAAAATGTCCATTTCTGTAATTTTAAATGGTAAACAATGAACGGATTGTGTTCTACGTTTATACATATAAATAATGAATGCAGAAAACGGGGGAATTAAAAGGGAAAACCCCTCAATCCCCAATTGCTTTTTAAATTTGCTCCCCAATTGCTTTTAATTCTTATATGGGACAGTAATAAAAAGTTATAGAGAAATTTGACCTTGGAACAAAATTGTATATATCAACCATTTCATTTTGGTTTTTTAAAACCCAGCTCACTCCTCTAAATATGAAGCCAGGGTTTTGGTTTTCTATTTTAATTTAAAGAATAGTTTTTTTTTAAAAGGACCCCCCCCCTTCCCCATGATATTAATGTGTAAACGGTGTTTATTCACACGCTTGCGCGGCATATCTTTTAACTACAAATATGCACATATTTAGTATTTTTGTGGTATTTCATAGTTCATTAGGGTATCATTGGGGTTCATTGGGATATCGATTGGTATCATTGGGGTATTATTAGGTATATTTGGGTATCATTGGGGTTCATTTGGGTATCATTGGGGTTCATTTGGGGTAAAAAGAGGCACCGGTATATAAAATATGTTTAATGAACAGTTAAGTGTACCATTGACACTATCATTAACTCTTTGATGTCTAGTTAATGTAATTATTTTTATGTGTTAAACTTATTTCCGATGTTGATAAAAATAAAATTGAATAGTTAAAAAAGTTCTTTTACATTGTGCATGTACACTAATAATTATTAGATTCAAAATCATCCTTGGATTTTTTTTATCTAATTTTTATCAATTAAATCACATTACTCATTCTTTCCTTTGTTTTTTTTCGTATCATGTATTACTTTCAAACTAAAATTAATCTTTCCCCTCCTTAACACTTTCCAGTGTGGCCTTAAAATGACCCCTATAAAAAATCTCCGAAATAATACTTAAAGAGAACTTAAGTAATTCTCCTTTACTTTTTAATACATTTTTGTAAAGACAATGAAGCAAGTAAGATAAAAAAAATTAACTAAATGACGTCACCCTTGTGAACAAAAGTACCTCCACCCCTGGATCATTACTCTTTACGATCTCCCAGACCTCAAGGAGTAATTGTTCTTGATATACAATACAACATTTTTTCACTGGTGTATACCGGTGTACACCAAGTTAAGCTTAATCAAGCGCGCCCTAAACCGTTATCTCTACAAGGAAGTAAGGATCATAATTGACGCCATGTACCGAATGAAATAATTTTAAGGTCACATTGATGGTAAGTAAGAATAATTGTATCTATATATATCTGATGATGGCAAATATTCCCTAAGCGTGATATTGATTGGTTCAATATCATTGATATGGATTAAGTCCAGATTATTAGGCCCTCAATGTTAGGCAATTCTATATGGGACGTTCTTATTACTAAACCGAAAGTAGAGGCCATTTTGAACAAATGACTTGCGTTTTAAAATTCTCAACCATCGGCTCATACATTCACTAAAGTTTTTGTTTTTAAATTTTTCGTGTTCTTAGATAATAAGTATTGTATATTGTAAACCAGTGGCGGATTCAGAGGGTGTGCACCCGGCGCGCGCCCCTTCTAAAATTGTCAAAACAAAGTTAAATTATAACGTTACTCCTTCGAAGAAAGAAAGATATACAACTTTCGAGTATTAATTATGAACTTTTTGGAAACTCATTGGATTTCTCTACATAAAATTGATTTCAACGGTGTAGTATAAATAAAAATACCCGTGAGTAACGTACATATAAAGTGCATTTTAATTACCCTTTCTTGGGTTCAAATGTGACCGGTTATTCGATTTTAAGTATTTGTTATACTAGGTACATGTAGTGTCTAAAACGACTCTTCCATGTTTATTGTACAATACAAGCTGGCATTTTTTTTTTCAACTTCATAAACATTGTCCCATTGAACTTAATTTTTTAAATCTGAATTATTTACATCCATTCGTAAGAAAAAAGAAATGTTTCTTAAATTTCTACATGGCAGGGGGGGTTGATGTGGTATTGTAGGTCTTTTATTTACAAATGTTTAACAATTTAAAATCGTCTTCTGGGCCCCCACCAGGGCTGCCCAGACCCCTTGCATAAAACTGACACCCCCTCTAACTTCATCCACTTAACTATAATGCCTAACTAACAGGGTCTAGGCCCTATATCAAGTGATCCCACTTATGTGCAAAACGTTTGGAAATCGGAATTTAGTAACTTATACAATCCCCCTACAGATCTAGATTTAGCCAGCAATGCCGCCTTTCTCCAACGTGTTAAAGAATCGGTAAACTTCATGCAGGCACGTAGCATCGTTTTTGAAAGTGGGGGGGCCAGACTCATCCAAAAAATCTTGACAAGCAAAAAAAAAAAAAAAAAAAATGTTATGTTTCCAAAATCTTCAAAATCCGATTCCGTGTGTGTGTGTGTGGGGGGGGGGGGGGGGGGGGGGGCTGGCTTACTATATAACTTCAATTTCACTTCTCATTTCCTTATATTCAAATCAATTTTTTACATACTCCCCAAAAAGTGGGGGGGGGGGGGCAACTCTATGATAATTCCATTTCTTATATGTAAATTTTAAAAAATTTGTTGCTGCGAGAAAAAGTGGGGGGGCCAGGCCCCCCCTGGCCCCCCCTGATGCTACGTGCCTGTTATGGAAAATAATATGCTTGACCCTCTTGAATAACACAATCCTTACCTTAACAGACCTATCGAACTCGGTGAAGTAAAAAAATGTTATTATGGAATCTAAAAATGGAAAATCCCCTGGTGTTGATGAAATTCCATATGAAGTGCTTAAATACAATTGTGTTCTTCATCGTCTCTTTGTTTTATGATTTGAGTCCCATATAATTTCCTCTCTAAGTGTTTGTTGACCAGCTATTATATGTCCTATTTTTAAAGATTCTAACAGTGATCCAAGAGTACCGCTTTACTATCGAGGAATCAGTCTATTATCAACTATTTATAAAATGTACAGTTCCATTTTAAATCATATATTGGTACCTTATTTAGAAGATAAAACCTAATTGTTGATGAGCAAAATGGATTTCGACGTGAACGCTCTTGCACTGACCACATTTTTACACTTAACAGTATTATACAGAATAGAAAAGAAACATTCGTGGCGTCTACAAAAAGCTTTCGATAAAGTTGACCGTGATCTTTTAAAATTTCTCCCTCTTACATAATGGAATCGACGGGGATTCTTACTTTTATGAAAACACAGTATCGTGTGTAAGAGTCAGTGAGTTGTGTACTGACTGATTCTCTACTTTAGCTGGTGTACGATAAGGAGACAACTTATCACCGACCCTCTTTTGCTCTTTTCATCAACGATCTCGCAAAAGAAATTAAAGAACTAAGGAAAGGTATCACGTTGGGCGAAATCAATTTAAGTATTTTATTGTATGCTGATATTGCTCTTTTATCCGACTAAAAAGAAATTTGCAAAAGATACTGGATACTGTGTCTGACTGGTGTGCAAAATGGCGTCTTAAACTAAATATGAAAACATCAGGAAAAAAGGATCTCGAAGCGATTTTCAGTTCCAAATTAACAACAATATTCTCCAGTACAATACAGATTATAAATTATATCTTGGTGTAATATTTCATGAAAAACTGAATTCCAAAACAACGCCGATACTTTATCAAAAGCTGGTGGTTGCGCCTCTCGAAGGCATGGTTTCCAAAATTCGTCCATATAAAGAAATAGGAATTTCAACTCTGAAAAATTGTTTTTAAATTGTGTAGCACAAGTTTTGGATTCTTGTAGTGAAGTGTGGGGCCTCCAGAATTATCATTCTATTGAAATGGTACAGAATCGAGCCCTACGTTTTTACTTAGGCGTTCACAGATTTACATCTTCATCAGCGCTACACGGGGAATTTGGATGGAAACTCTCTTATTATAGACACTATATTAACGCCGTGCGATTATGGAATCGATCGCTGACAATGGAAGACAATCGGATAACAAAGCCTGTTTTCTTGTGGTACTTTAATCAAACTGGTATATCTAGATGGACATCACGCATTAAATCACTATTTAAATCTATGAATCTGTTACATATTTATGATAATTTATCAGTCTGTGATGTAATGAATTTGAAAACAAGCTGTTTCTTTCTTATGAAAATGAATGGTTAGGAAAGATAAACCAACTACCAAAATTGCGATTATATAAAAGCATTAAAACAAATTTTAAAACTGAAATTTACCTTGAAATGAACATTTCAAAATATCAAAGATCTATTTTTGGCACAATTTAGATGTGAGATATTCCCAATTAAAATTGAAACAGGGCAATATAAGGGGGAAATCTCTTGAGGAAAAAATATGTCATTTTTGTGTATTAAATGAAATCGAAGACGAGAGTCATTTTCTGTTGAATTATTGTGCAGTGTATTCCGACTTTAGAAGAGAATTATTTAATAATGTAGGATATAATCCAACAGTAGTAATGTCAAATTTAGACTGGATTATTTTTCTACTGTCAAATTTTCCGAGACAAATCTAAATATTTACTTGAATCTTTACCTTTATAGACATTCAATCATTACTGTATAAAAACGCAATGTGCAATATGTGTATATATCATATATACATATTGTGTTATAATTGTATTTGCAGTGACATATAGGCCTAATAGGACGAGTGTTTCATTATCTATTTTGTATAACATTTTGTAATTTGTTATAACACACGTCACTATGATAAATTATTTACTTCCTTACTTACTTCAAATCCTGGATCCGCCCCTGTTGTAAAATAAATGATCTGGTAAGCAAACAAATGAGAATTGCTTTGTTTTTATTTTGATCATAAGTCAAAAACTGATTAGTAAGAGAAGCCACTATGCTCGGATCTGGACGGAGGGGGGGGGGGGGTGCGGTGGGTCCCTAGAAACTTAAAGCTTATTCGTCCACATTGTATAATTATTAAACACCCCCATCCCACTGGCAAACCCCTTAGACACCCCCTTGGCAAAGAAATGTCTGGGTCCGCGCATGATTATGTACATGTAGCTTAGTATAATTATTGTTATTAGAAATGCCTAGCTAGAAATTCAAAAATTGGTATAGAAATACAAAAAGTTGATAATGATAAGGAATGGACAAAATCAAATACCTCATCTATTTGATTAATTATTATTTATCAAGTAAATATCTCATAATCTATTCTAGATGTCAATATGCTTATACATTTGCTTGCATACATGTTTGTGTGTGTGTGTGTGGAGGAGGGGGGTTGATAGAATTGATTGACTTCTTGCTGATTTGTCATGGCTTAATTTAATTGCACATTTCTCATTTCAGATGGCATTATCTGAATCCAAAGTACCACCCGACGCCCAGCATTATTTGGTGTGTGGCACTGAAGACTGTGAGAGGAACTGCCAGTTTTACTGCGATGACTGTCACCAACCAATGTGTGAACAATGCAGAGATAAACATCAGAAGAATACGAAAACCAAGAGCCATGAAGTGGTTCCTTATAAACAACGTAAACGACCGCTTCCTGTTGAGCAATGCAAGATCCACCCCACAAAAGAAATGGTTCTTCTCTGCGAGGAATGCCAAATTCCCATTTGTTACAAATGCACAGCCACAAAAGAACATCGCGGCCATGCGTTTAATGACCTAGAAATAGACTTTGATGAAAAAGTTTCCCTATGTCATGAAGAAATTGCAGAATTAGAAATTATTTGGAGCCAACTTCTCAAGATTTGAAAAAAGAAATTGCTGGCGATGTCACAGAAATAAAGAAGATTATGGACGGCATAAGAACGTCCATGAAGACTGAAGCTGAGGCTGTGAAAAAGCTGGTAGACACAGTCACATCAGAAAATATAAAACAAGTCGGCAAAATTGAACAGTCATTATTAGAAACATTAAACTGCCAAAACCAAGAAATCGATGATTACATCACCTATCTAAATGATTTAATCAAAACGTTTTATGGTTACCTATCTCCTTCAAACATCGAACAAATAACATCTGCTCTCAAATCAGAAAGCTTCATCATTCGACCCATACCAGAGACATCCAAACCAGTCCTACCCGTATTTACTGCTGGTCAACACAGCAAGGAAGATGTCGCCAAACTACTGGGTATAATAACTGTTCCCAATAATAAACCAGAAAACAGAAAAATAAAACCTATGGAGACTGTCTCCACACAATTGAAACCTACACAGAAACAGAGAAAACAAGACAGAGAGAAATCTTATGTGAAACAAACACTGTCTCTGTCTTCCTCTGTCACCAAGGTCAGGGAGTACACAGTACCAGGTGTTAGACGTGTATTTCATATATCACTAGGAAAATCAGGCAGACTCTGGGGCAGTGATAGTAGTGGTAACCTTGTCCAAACAGATCTACAGGGAAATCAGCTACAGAAGATACAAACCAATGGTGAAGATGAAGGCTATCCCACAGTCACACAGGACGGGGGTCTGATCTATACAGACAAACAAAACAAAGTCATCAATAGGATAACACCGGATAATACAATCACTGAATTCATTAAAACAGGAAACTGGGAACCACTCAGTATACACTCCTCCCACATCAACGGGGACATACTGGTGGGGATGTGGAAGGGTGGAGAGGGTAAAATCACCAGGTATAACAAGACAGGGACAGAAATACAGAACATACAGAGAGACAACAAAGGACAGGAACTGTATGAGCTACCGCACTACATCACAGAAAACATCAATGATGATGTCTGTGTATCAGACAATAACAAACCTGCTGTAGTGGTGGTGGATAAATCAGGAAATCACCGGTTCTCCTACACAGGTCAGAGGTCACTGTTTAATCCCTATGGAATATGTACTGATGTACTCGGTCACATCCTGGTGTGTGATGAACGCAGTGAAAAAGTTCATCTCCTGGATCAGGACGGTCAGTTCTTGTCTTTACTACTCACATCACAGCAAGGTGTAAAGTATCCCCGTAGTGTGTGTGTGGATGATGAGAACAATCTCTGGGTAGGACAATACCCCATCAACATAGTGTACAAGTATCTACAGTGAACATTATTTTATCCATACAGCAATTCTTAGGTAGTGTGTGTGTATTGTGAGACAAAGTAGCACCAAAACACTGACAGTATCTACAGTGAACATTATATCCATACATCTTTTAGGTACTGTGTATATGTTGTGAGACAATGTAACAACAACACTGTGACAGTGTACAATACCTGGTATCCACTGTATACATTGATGTACATATACATCATTCATGTAAACCCGTGTATGTTTATTTGCTATACATTGTATCGGTTTTATCAATGAGTATTTTCCATTGCTGATAAATTGACAATAAATATGTATTAACAATATCAAATTGTTCTGAGTTATGTTATGTTAGAATCGAAACTACTAGTTTGAATCCTGTCAATTAAAGCTAACAAAAAGACCTTATCTATAAACGACGCTTTCTGTCTAGGTATGGTAGACGTACGGAATATGAGATATTAAAGAACATGCATGTATTAAAAAGTTGTTTCATAAATAAGAAAAGATATTTTAAAAAAGAATAAGTTATCATATTTTAAGCATCACATATGGGATGAATACAATTGGAGAGAGAGAGAGAGAGAGAGAGAGAGAGAGAGAGAGAGAGAGAGAGAGAGAGAGAGAGAGAGAGGCGTACTTGTTCTGTAAGCAATAAAACTGCATGTAGCTACGTATACCTTGTATGGTTATATGATTAAGAAATTCTTTGTTTTCTGATTGGCTGATATAAAAGATAAATAGATAAATAAAACGTAAAATTCATATTTGCGTGACCTAGGAGGTCACTTCGAAAAAATACCAATATCGTAATCACAAAAGCAACACAACAGTTATTATGGACAAACACCAGTATACCCCAATGTGTTGCGCCAACTGCTATCAAATCATGACTTGCGAGTTGAAAACCCAGACATACATCTTACATCATTTTCGTAAAATACACAAAATTATGTAACATGTATATATTACTTTTTTCACCGATAACAAAAGCTCGTCAAAGTACCTTCTCCTTAAGACATACACAATTAAAGATATTTTCCGAGATTCGTTAATGATAGAACAGTGTAGATTAGAAAACTATTACATGTACTTTAAATTCAAAGGCAAATACTACAAACACATTATAGGCTGTAGCATGGTGGGATAGCATCACCTGAAATGTCAGATACAAGAATGTACCAAATCACAAATCATTTTATGTCATAAATACCAAATCGCAAAGTTCTCTATCATGGAAGATTTAGAAATGACGGCTTCTAAGTAGCCTTTAACGGCACAAAAAAGTTCTAGATTTTTTAGATACCGGCAATACCTGTAACGAACATTTAGAATTCTCAATCCAAGAGAGATTACTCAGAAAAGGAAGTAGACCCAATTATTACTGTCATAGGCGAAACAAAAAGAAGTACGTATATTATAATGGTCTTAAAAAGCAAACGACGTCAACCAAATGCTACAATTACTAAAACATCCCGAATGTAAAGTGTTTAAAAAACCACATTCTTAAACACTGGAACAGTTTGGAAACAAACACAATGATGATGACGGCCCTTTAAAACCAAAAAAATATCATTTCTTTACACAAAAACAACAAAAAAAAAAACACCGAAAACACTCTGCTTTCATTGTAACATTTTCGTTTGCAATAAATAAGTTGTCTAGACAGTCGCATCGAAGTAAATTTACATAAAGTTGGTTGATAGATGTCCCCTTTTGACATTCTATTTTGTTAAGCGGATATATACAACCTTTAGCATTTTCTAAAATTACAAAATAAACAGAAGCCCCTCCTCACCACACGCTTAAAAATACAACAAAAACAAAACAAGAAAACAAATTATTGATAAACATTAATGATGAAAAAAAATCCAATACAAACATGCAAAAGAATTGAATCTTAAAAAAGGGACGCTGTTTTTGCTACAGTGTAATCCACTTCTGCAGGTTAGCACTGACCTCTCTCGGTCATTTACGTAAACACGGTAACGAAGAAAACCTGGTGATCCGAATGACTGCATACTCACTGCACAGATTAAAGAATTATGGTGATTTTCACACAGATCAGCGTGAATGGAATTGTGGGAAAATTCTCAGATGAAGTGGCATGTGCTTTGATGATGTATGATGACTGGAATTTCTCGGGTCTTGGTGATGGTTTTGTTTCCCTCACAGCTACTCTCAGTAAGAACATTACCTATAATTTTTATCTCTTGTGAATCGAGATTGTCTCCATGTTTTGAAGGATACTGAGGACATACTTTTAAAAAAATTTCCCAAATGAATCAAAGCCAATAAAAAATATTGGGAAAATATTTCTTTCTATTAATTTGATTTTTTTTATTCTTGTTTGATTGCGTTTCTTCTTTCGAGAAAGCAAAAAAAAAAATAAACATTATGTTAGGAAAACATTTTTGGGTTAGACCAATTTTTGGAAGCGCTAAATCATGTTTTATTGTAACAGTACAAACTCAATGTCTGGCCATGGTCCCATGGAAAGTTTCGGTCATCGAATATCACACATAGTCTGTCTATAATCTGAGGGCAGCCATTATCGAATTTCAGGTCAAAAGTTCAAAGATCACGTGCATCTATTCTACAGTCAAAGAACCAAAGGCATCTAGGGGAGAAGAAGGGAGAATGAATTTCACAGACATGTCGTGTTTGATTAAGGATCTTCTCAATACTTTGATTTATAAATCGGTTCTGCTGGTATCAAATTAATGTTCACCATGTTTACATTATCTTCTGGTAGTTTTGCATCGAGTTTTTTTTCCTCCCGTGAATTACTGGGTTTAAAAAAGTCAACAACCCCAGCATTAATAATTAACGACATTAAATGTCAGGTGAAATAAAGTGAACAAATATTACAATCAGATTTTAAAACAAAATACAAATGGTCCATTCTCGGTGATGTTTTAGACGCACCAGGGACGCAAACACTATCATCGATAAACTACTTGGATTTTAGCAGTATACATTTATGCAAAACGATCATTTTTAAAGATAGTATTATATCGTATCTAGTGCTGGTATTTTCTCTATGTCAATAAAGCTATGTAGCGGAGAGGGGGGGGGGGGTCCTGCCCCTGTTTTTAGTCCTTTCACTTAAATCAACATTTTGACACCCCCCCCCCCTCCGCTTATCTGGAAAATGGAAACAATATGTTAAGATATATGTATTACCCCATCCACTCTCTCCACAAAAAAGGATAAGGATTTAGAAGATATTTTGTAATATGTTTGCCAAGATTTTCAGGTAGTTCTGTCACAAACCCCAACTAGTTACCTAACGATGCTACGTGTCTGGTTATGACATGTTCTCATGTTCCTACACTCCATTCATGTTCCATCCAAGTCTATGGCATTCTAAGTGGATAATAAAACGGAAAGAAAACGCTTCTATGTCACGCAATAAAAGCTAAAAATATTGGTTTTTCCCCGCAATAAAAACTTAGCCTACAATAAAAGAGATATCTCTTAAGGGGATAATTTAATTCCATTTTTTAAAAAACAATTCAAGAGTATTTCATTTTTACTAACTTGTTAAGGAATCTTTTACATTCCTGTGGGAGTGATCTTTCTTCTCCAGGGAATATTGAACCTAGTTTTAACCACAGGAGCTCAGCACAACCATTTACTTTTGCTTTGATAGGAGATTTTGCTAGAATTTTCAACTTAAAGTTTCGATATGCATTTGACTTTATTTAGCCCCCCCCCCTCCAAACAGTCTGTAAAATACATACAATTTGTATATAGTGTAGTGTTTGGGGTTTTTTTGGTAGAAAGAGACATATAATTCTTCCTATAAGAAGTGCTTTTTATTCTTATATAATGAAGCAAAATATAAACACATTAAATATTTTTTTATTGAGCAACTATAGATATATAAACAAGTATGCAGGTTTATCCGTTGATATAAACTTTGAACATCATAGAAGATTGGATAGAAAGAAATGGTTGATATGTTCCAAATTTTCAATACAATATTGTTCCGATATAAAAGTTCATTTTCCAACCCACTCCCCCTGTCTTTTCTCTGAGCAGATATTTCGTTTTCCCATAAGGAAATCGCTGTAACGTTTTCCCATAAGGAAATCGCTATAGCGTTTTCAGGGATAAAATCTTTTTCCAAGAAATTCCGAATAACGTTTTTGGACATGATTTCTTTTTCCTAGAAATTCTGAATATCTTTTATCATTTAGACGCTTTCCGAGAAACTCCGAAAAACGTTTAATTTGACCTAGACGCTTGCCGAGAAATTCCGAAAATCGTTTTGGTAATCCGCGCTTCCCGAGGAACTCCGAATACCTTTTCCCGAGAAATTCGGAGTACTTTTTAGATCTCTGATTTTCCGTAGGATTCTCAGCCATTTTTTGGTTATCACTATTATCTAATTCTTCGCTTAAATCTTTAATAACGGGGGAGTGAATAGAATCCGAACAATTTTCGTCCAAAGTATTCTGTAATTTAAGATGATCAGTATCAACAGTTTCGGCGTTTTCCAAGTCTCCCCCTTTGATGTTGAGTGGAGAGTCAGCTAATAATGGATCGTCTGGTGTACCAATTCTGGTTTCTGTCAATCCTCTTATTGCAGAGCTAAGAAGATTCTCCTGATCGGAATCATCTAAAAAAAGGAGAACAAGAAGATGATTTATTTAATTTTCTCTCGAATCCAATATCAAAAGACAATATTAGTAGTCATGTTTCCTGGTTGTGTCCTTTAACAGAAATGTTTCATATAATACACTTATACCACCACCACCCCCCCCCCCCTTTGTATTTGTCGATTAAAAGTACAGCTTGCAGATCAAAAAGTAGATTGTGAGAATAAAATGTCTTATTATTTATACGTGGTATCCCAAACTATTTAATTTATCGATCGAAAATAAATTGTAAGAGATGGCAGAATCCTTACAAAAATTCAGATTATGTTATTTGAGTAGTCAGACATGAAACAAATGCATTGCTCACCCCCACCCCCACCCCTCCGCACCCTAACCCCCAATTTCAAGCATGGACATCTACAACTATCGGTTAAAGTTTAGAAATATTGTGATATTGATCATGTAATGTGACGAATTCTGCAGAGGCAGAATCAATGTATGATGAAATATTGTTCAAAGAAACTTAAAGATACCATTCCAATAAATACATGAACATGTAATAATATACAAGTTTATATTATATATTTAAATTATAAGTTTGTTATCGCTCAATATCACGTTACCACAACATAACCACAAGATAGCCGATCACCACTGCATTCAGTTAGCATGCAACATTTGATGTCTAAAAAATACATATTCCATACTTAAGTTTTAAATATCGCCATGCACAAGATTTCATGTCCACTAAAAACCTGTGCATACATGCGTATTGCATACACTGTATATACAATCTGTGTGTAATTATTTGAAGAAAAAAAAATGAAATAATTAAAAAAATTAGAAACAATTCTTATGTTTATGATGAAATAAAGGAATTTGATGGAAGGAAAAGTAAACTTATGAAACATTGTGTTCATTCAATTACGAACTACAAGAAGTATCATCCCATCTCTACTCAAGGAAATGAACGCTGGTGTTTTATTGACCAAAACCAGGGTCACTTCATGAAGATGCTGCATATACAACCTTTGTGTGTTACACATAATACACTACGTACTATACACATGTATTTCATGCATGCTCACATGCGCAATACTCATCCTATGAACATGCAATAAGCGCCGCTCGCTCGCTTCTTAACGAACAGTTACTTCTTATTTACATGTAATTCGGCTATTTTTTTTTATTTATAAACTATCCCAGTATTGCATAAGACAGCTGATTAGATCTATCAACTTTGGAAATTAAATTAAATTCAATATAAAAAGTCACTATCATAGTATTCTACTTTTCCGAGGAATTTAATTACATGTAGTAAAATGTTGTAACAAGATCTTTTTATAAACCATATATATACTAAAGTCTGAAAGTTTTTACAGCTTGACATACTAGAAATAGATTTTGATTTCAGGCTTTGGGGAAAACCCTACAGTTTAATTCACGTGCAATACTGTGACGTAACGATAGAAACGTCTGTTTTCTCAAATAGTATTACAGGCATTTCGTTTGGATTTCAGTCTATGTTTATATTTTATATACCTAATACAAATAAATCGACCTCGGGCTTAGTCCCCGGTTGATAGATTCTCACTAGGTCTATAAAACGTGTTTATTTCATCAAATTTGATACATTTTATGAAATATTTTATGGCGGTTTTGTGTATTAAAAAAACAGGACGTGGGAACTAGGTGTTAACGCATGCGCAGGGAACAATTAGTAGCTATTGGAATTTTTTCTAATGGTGTCCTCACAAACGCTAAATCCATCTTGAAATATTTTTTTTATTTATGAAAGGTAAAAAATGTTGATAACTTAAAAATAAAGCATCTCATACAATTCATTCTCTTTAAAGAATTAATCTAGTGTTTTTGCGTTTGTCTGTTTTTAAGATGTCCTTTAAAGTCATGCGATGGAACTAGGTTTGCAAAGTACAATGTCTTATGGATTAGGAGAAGGGTTACCAAAAGGTTTGCTTTGACGAAGGAATTCATTGCAATGAAAAACGAGGTTGACTCACAGAGAGGTTTGGACTTACGATATGGACCCTTGCTGGTATTGTACTTGTGCTCTTTGCGCCTGAGTGGGTTGCTCGCTCCGCCTACCTACATACATGGGTGTCTCGAAACGCTTTTGGAGTAATTGACTATGCGCTTGCTTGGCGCTCGCCAAGTCTGCTATTAAACTATTTCTTTTTCCTATAAACACTGGAGTTTCAAAACGCTTAAACTTTTGACTGGACGATTTTGATAAGCTGTCCTCATCATCTGGGATGTCTAAAACCCCACTCCCCGTGTCAGCTGCAGAATAAAAGTTATCGCCATTGAGCAAAGAATCTGCAATACTATCGCGCATGCGCAACTCGTCTGGCACTGACCTGCGTAGTGCTATATAGCTATAATAAATAGGTTTGTCGTCTGTATCCGCCCGCCGCCGCCCAACAAAGAGAGGCGTTCCTCGTTTCCCCACAAGTTTTGGGTTGTTCATATTGCCTCCTCTCCCCACCACAAGGAGCCCTGCGCTTGCCGACGAACATTGGTAGATTTCCTCTCTTGTTCATGTCGAACTCTGAAATGTCTTCGGGAACTAAAATGGTGGACCTCTTTAATTTTTCAGGGGGTGAAAACCGTTTATAGCCAAGGATCGGATCTGCTCTTTTTCCAAGCGGGTTGCTATCGCGCTTGCCGACAAATAACTGTCTATTCATGCGAGCCTCACGCTCAAATGCGTCGTCTGCGTCACTAGGATAAATGTCAAAAGGCTCTTGGCTCAGGAGTTCGTCCCGAATGGTTGCCTCCAAGCTTAGCAATTCGTCGTCGTTTTGCCGATGAATTTCGGAACAAATGGCGACCGCTTGACCCTGTCGTGTGCTTTCCCCGCTGCTTTTGTCTGCTACTCTAAGTTGCAAAAATAAAATAAGAATATTTAAATTCTAGTAAGCATTGAGATCGTTTGCATGCAGTAACCAAAATGACACAATATTCATTTGCATATTTCATCATAAAAGTTACGACTACATGTACTACATACTTTAGCAGTTTACATAAAACATTAGTTATTTGAAATGATAGAGAGAGAGGGGGGGAGAGAGTCTCAACATTCAATAAAATTCTTCACGGCACGTGGTCAGAGCACGGGTGCTGCCATGGTCAGGAAGTGTTATGTAATAGTTACACACCCGTAAACACAGGGATGACTGATTGTCAATGTACCTGTCTGAATTATGCATTATTTGTTCGAAGTGAGTCTCTGGTCCATATCCTCCAACCACTAATATTACCAAGTAAATCTACTCTCTTGATCTCTTGAGAGAGAGAGAGAGAGAGAGAGAGAGAGAGAGAGAGAGAGAGAGAGAGAGAGAGGCCGGAAAATATTTAATGAGTTAAATAAGAGTAAGATTGAGGGAAAACATACACGTTGCGTTGATGCCTACGGTAGCGACTTTATAATAGTACATCGCGGAATATTTGTCTTCTTTAAATCTGTGGCATATTTTCAACTCATCATATGCAAAAAATAAAACTTTAAAATATTACTAATTTTCAAGTACACGTATATGCATGATTTTGTAATATATTGCTATGTTTGGGACTCTTGAACAACATTAACAAAATACATGTAGCAATAGTTTTCTCGAAGTTTTTGTTAAAAACAATTCAAAGAGAATAATGAATTTTCTTCTAATAATATTTATATTTAAATTCTAACAAAAGTTAAAACAGCGCTTGTTTTCTCCTTCTTGGTTTAATCCCTAATACAGATAACACGCTTGTTACGGTGTATCACACCATCGCGGTAAAATCGTGACCCCGCGATCACCGCGATGACAATACGGCGACGGTGTATCGCGGAAAAGATTAAAACACCATCACGGTGTCGCGGGAAAATACGGGATCCGCGTTGGCTGTAGTGTAGACCATAAAAATCAAACAATTTTATTTTTTTTTAAAATGCGTTTAAAAAAGGTTTTGTAGAATGCAAAAGGCTGACGGTAAAGATTCTTAATTCAAAAACTATCTCATTTTTTTTAAAATGACAAACATGCAATTGTAAATTTATTAGTACGCTATAGCACACTACAAATTATTTTTTATCAGCCACTAATTTCGTCACATGGTAGAGCGCTTGCTCCCTGTAACGTCAAGTGGATTATGACCTAAACAACTTCGCCCCCACAATTGCACGTAAAGCCAGTGACCATACTACTGCTAAGTACAGCTCCCTTGCCAGACAATTGCGAGCAAATCATTTCGATCGGATTTTCCCAATAAAACGTTATCTCAAAATTAGCGTCCATTGTCAAAATTCTTAAATAACGCAATTATGTAAAATATTCCATGCTACATGTATATTTGTAACTCCTATATCTTACCCTGGTACTGTATGGAAGGCCATGCAGCTACGGCTTATGTAAATCAATCATCTATAGTATCATTGATAATATGTTTTACGGTGGCACCGTTCTGGCGAGCGCAGCAAGAATATTACACATACCTTGTATCATTGTCAACTTAGTTTTATTTAGGTATCAACGAACGTCAAAGAATTTTTGAGAGGGTATTGCTCGACAATAAGTATGCCAAAGGTACTAATTTTAATGGTTATGATACATACATACAACCCCCTTCCCAGAGAGAGAGAGAGAGAGAGAGAGAGAGAGAGAGAGAGAGAGAGAGAGAGAGAGAGAGAGAGAGAGAGAGAGAGAGAGAGCGGTACCTGTTTGTAGGTGTGTAATTTCCCACTTTTAAATTTAATGTTCTGACTATATGCAATATCAACATAATTTTTTAACTGTTTATTTTTTTCATTTTATTCCTTTTTTTTAAGTTCAAAATGTCCTATTGTTTATTTCGTCCCTACTCATGCATACTTAATTAGCTTAAAAATGGATCGATATGACAGTTAAGTATGACTCTTGCTAATACATAAAATCTCTATATTAAAAAATATTAAAAACAAATCATGTCAATGAGGCAAGTATCGCAGTCTATACTGAAATAGCTTGTACACGCATTACAGATGTTTGATCCACCTTAAAATTTATCGCGGGAAATATAGCGCGGGTGCACTGTGACGTCATCCATGACTTTGTTCGTCTTTGTTTACGTTTCTCGACTCAATACGGAGGTATGGAAGCATGTAACAAATCTTTTGAGTCTCGCCAAAGCATATGCAGTACTCAAAACGTGTCTTCAAACCTTAAGTCACTGTAAATTACGAGTTAAAAGTCGTCCATTTTTTGGCATAGCACCACGGGTGAAAACATTAGAGAGCATTATGGGACGTAGACAAAAAAATTTGTTCGATGAACTGTAGGTTTAGCTCGTTCTTTTTCCCGCGCACACTGGTTCTTAGAGCTCGCTTCGCTCGCCGGCGCTGCGCACCGGCGAGCTGCGCTCGCTATAAACACAGTCGTTCCTTTCTTATCGCATTTGATTTTTTTAGCTTTATTATTTTAAGACATTTTATTTTCACATTTCTCTAAGAACTGGGGGCTAAATTTATCCTCAGTGGTTTTTTTTGTGTAGTAAAATCCTATCAAAACCTTGGATTTCACAACTTTACAAATTAAAGCTGTTTTTTCACCTTCTCTTATATCCTACGAGCAAAACATATCTTCGCGCATTTTGTCATTTCTCTCGTTACGAAACCCGGTGATTTAGTGCGACTATCCCTTATCAAGAATTCTGCTCAAAGACTTGCTAATATCATCTAAATTTCAATTGCCAACCGTTCATAATCTAGCCTCAATAACCCACATATTTCTTTTTGGACTCAAAGACACATTAGCAAATAGATTTCTACTTACAAAGAGAACTTATTAAACCCATAAAAAACCACAAATGTTTACCAACAGATTATGTGATATAATTTTCTTTCGCATATATACAGAGATTGAACTAAATTTAGATAACATTATTATTAATAAGACTTTTTTGTTAGAAAATGTTTCTTTATAAGATGTAAAATTTGAAGTGCATATCAATACCCATCTGCCGGTTTGGCTTTAATTGAAAAGTAAATTAAGTATTGTTCCAAAGGTCAGCTTCATTTCTTTTTTTCTAAAATGAAAATAATTTTCAGTAAAAACAATTCATTCCGAAAAAATAGATTTAGAAATGTTTAAATATTCCGTATTTTATTCCGGATGATCTGTAAGGATTTTTTTTTATATAAAAAGTGCGGAAGTATATATGGCATCTGTAACTGAGCCCTCGTTAGTTAGTATTATTCCATTTAGAACCATTTTAACAAATGCTTGGAGTTTGGGTAGTTGTGTGAAACAGCAATGTGACGTAGGTCTGTCTGTTTCATTGTAGACCAATCAGCCATGACTCTTTGAAATCAACAAGATTTGTTTGGCTTTCGAGACAAGACTACACAATCGGTGTATATTTCGCTTGAAACCAGCGTCATTTTAAACTTGTTTTGACGCAAAAAATAAATAGCTACGTCCTTCTGAAAGTCCAAGGCTTTGTTAAAATGGTTCTATTTACAATATATGTACAATACATGCATGTTGATGTTCTCCGTTTTGGAAATAAAAATCTGAGAGATATCATGTCTTCTTCAGAGAGATATGAATATCTTCGCTTTCTGATTTGGCCAACATTGGTTTTTTTTTAAATAACAACAATGAAATGAAAAATGATACTGCAAATTTGTCAATATGTTTTTAATATATATTACATCATAATTGATAAAAAAAAAACTCGAAAAGAATTTATTTTAAGAGAGTTCATATGTACCATTAAAAAAAGCTGCGCGTACGCCTGCATGGGTACATGTATATTTCAAAGGATACTGATGTTCCTGTATATTCATGTAGGTAGATGAAGAGATTGAAATATCAGGGTTTTTTTTATATAGATGCATGTAGGATGAAAAGAGGGAATACTCGTTATGTGTTTTGTTTTTATTTTTACATGTATAAGGATAGAGAGAGAAATCATTTTTTATTTGAAGAATAGAGGAAGGAAATGACACCATGTGCCAACGATGGTGTTCACATATCGCATCATTATGAATTATTGATTTTATTATATAGCTAGAATTGAATATATTCCGGATAATTCAATTTGTCAACTCCGGTACGATTACAATTCCCTTAATACACAAAACCATGAGTCCATGGATTTTGAACAATGAACAAATCATTTTTCTTTTCTTGAATGACACTTGTATGTGTTAAATCACATAATGTCAAGCGATGTCGCTAATTCATGAATCATATTTTGTTGACTTTAATAATTTTCTTGATATCAATAGTGCGCATCATAAGATACACGGTAAATTATTAACGTGCTGTCTTAGCGATTTATTTTAGATTCTAAAAGTAATTTGAATGAGGACATTTGGCAAGGGCTATGGAGACTATTAGAAAACAACCAATCGTAGTGCAATTTCGAAAATTTAATACAGTTATTTGTATTATCTATAAATGTGCGAGTCGGAATGATTTGAATAAATTGCGACAGAGATAACAAAGATAAGAATATAAGATAACAAACATCAAGTTCGGCGATATGCATATTTTAGTCCCGATATGATTATTTAATTTTGGGTACGATTGAGCAATCTTATACAGAGTTAAGCCCCGTGGACGCAGAAAAAGTTCAATTATTTGCAGTTTTCGTTCATTTTCTTCGCAGAGGAGGCACATATTGAAATAGAAAAATAGTATAAAGGTTTATCATAATTATATCTAGGTCAAGTTTAATTTTGGTACGATCAAGCACTTTTTGACAGAGTAATCTGCCTTGGACTTAGAAAAATTTCAATTATTTGTAGTTTAAATCCATTTTTTTGCAGATGCTTGCAAGGGAGGGGGCATAAGTGTTTTACAGTAATCTCTTTTTTAGACCTACCGTAGTCAGTGGACAACTGTATAAGGACACTACTTACTGAATTTTGGGTACTTTAGGGTAATTTTGGTATAACCATTTAAAACTTAATGCTATTATATATTTATATATTCATATAAACTGGTTGCTGATGTGTGCTTTTAAGTACTTTAATTTCTATTTATTAATCAGCCAATCAGAATATTTTTGTTATATATCTAAATACGCAATTCAGATATCTCAATGTATTTAGATTCAACGAATGTTCCTTGATTGAAAAAGGAATTCTAACAGAATAAAATAAGGAACGTGAATTTCTCTTGAAAAAACAACTAAACAACCTAAGATAACAATAATATAACAATATATGTTCACACTGGAAGCAATTGAACGGAAGGTATTGACCGACATCTTTTTTAAAACACAATAAACACAACTACAACAACTATACTCTAATAAGCTAAAAAAATCCCTCTGGCTTAGGTTAAACGAATTTTGCTAGGCAATCATCTTGATACCGCAAAAAGTCAGCAATAACAACTGTTTTTGTTTTTAGTGAACAAGATCCAAGATTTATTTAAATCATTTTTGATTATCATTTTCAGGTTTTACTACAAAGAAAATACTATTTTTCTATTTGCGTCTACATCTCCCTACTTTGAAATAAAAGGTGAGGATGTTGCAGTGTAAGAATGACACCCACGCCATCTTTGGTGTGGTCACATAGGTCTTTCAGCTAATTAACAACCAAGCAACTCAAAATTAGCCACGTCTACGCACCATAGAGTTATGGAGGGTAATTGTGTAAAAAAAACCACTTGTAAATTCAAGTATGCAATCGTGTTGTTGTGGTCTTAATTTTTTAACACAATTAACGTTGTTCATACATTGAAGGATACATTTGTTTGTTAGTGTTTATTAAGACAGCAAAGAAAAAAATGGTACTGTTATACTGGCAAATATTGTAAAATTGTTGATGAAAAAGAAAACTAGACGTATCTTGAATGGAATATTAAACAGAGAAATGTATTTTCAGTGACATGCTTATTAGGTGCATGCTCAGTGCACTGCAAATTCAGTATATTGCATTTGGTATATGACATATCTATTTTACCGGTATAAGTCAACTACTAACATGTTAATGTATATAATATGATTATCTGTTGAGGTGTTAATTTGTAGAAGAGATGGTCAATATACTTATAACACTGCTACCAACACTTTTACAAGTACAAATGAATTTATCTAATTTAAGGGAAACTTAACTTTTATTTCATACTCCAATAATTTCACTTTACACAGCATCAACGTTAATTTCAATTTAATATAATTAAAGTATTGTTACTCTCCTCAAATTAAAATATTTCTGATATAAAAATCACCGCATAACTTTTTTGAAAAAAATTATGATGCAGTTTACATTTTGTTAAAATATGAGAAAATTGAGTGAATTAATTTATATTATATGTTAATACTATGTTGTTAACACTAATGAGAGATACATGTAATTGTCCCAGAATTAACTTTCTTTAACATACTCTATTTATTTTCAGGCATCAGACGTTTAAACAAGTGATCTCAAAAATTTAATCTATAGTTTATTTGTTATGTAATTAATATTAATTTATTCAATTACATTGTGCATGTTATAAAGTTTTTTTGGTTCTTTTCGAAAGCATTTATTTATATGAATTATACATGTAGCTGTAAATCTCAAAGTCAAAAATAATTGTTGACTATAGGAGACTACTTAATAACTATCGAAAGTTGTGTACTGTTTA
The DNA here is from genome assembly GCA_015776775.1 of Magallana hongkongensis. Taxonomy (NCBI): domain Eukaryota; kingdom Metazoa; phylum Mollusca; class Bivalvia; order Ostreida; family Ostreidae; genus Magallana; species Magallana hongkongensis. Next base: position 5,287,195 of record CM027471.1, read on the forward strand.
TTTATAACAATGAGTACTGTTTACAATATGTTTGTAAATAAGTATTTAACTACAAGTTATGGACTAATGCATCTAGGCAATTCTTATTCAGACAACAGTATTGAAAACTGCCATATATTTAAAATTTATTCAGACACAATAATGTTTGTGCCATAAACAGACAACGTGCATTCACTCAATTAGTTCTCAGCTGACTGACATATTTAAACATGTAGTAAACGACACACACAATTCCCGCCCCACCCCCGCTCACCCCAACCCACAGTCCCTAGATATGACATATTGATAGATCCATACACATTATTACATATACTAGACTGAGTATATATTTTATTATAAATTGTATATATGTCTTGATTCATACAGTTGGGTTTCCTTCTTGATCGCTCTTGGTTAAGGCGTAGTTTAAAGAACAAGTTCTGAACAAATTTTTTCTAAGGACTTTGAATAAAAAACAAAAAGATTAATTACTAATAATATATGTGTATTCATATTATTTTGTGCAATAGAATGTCAACTTCAAGCATAACATTCCCAAGAATCATGACCACTGTGACTGAATTTGTTTTAAGACTGATCTTTTTTTTTAATCAAGAATTGGCCAGAACGTATCTTTTGGTGCAATTTGTATGCCTAATATTGATTAAGATTATGCAATAGAATATCAGGAAAAACTACAATAATATGTAGTGTAAAGTTATTAAAATTAGTCTCTCTGTCCTTGGATTCATTTATTTTCCCAAACGTTGAACTGTACGCATACAGGATTAAAACTGTGTACTAGGTTCAAAGTCAAGCCAATGCCATTTTGTTCAAGGTTCAAAGGTGGATTTAACTTAATCATTTCATATTTTGTGACCTTTGAATTAATATGTCAAGGTAATTTCAAATTGTTAAATTCAAGGTTGATATTATACGTGGCAATATGTATTTTGATTAAAAAATCATGTGTTTTTTTTGTTCCTGTTCATATTAAGAATTACTTTAAATTTATAGTTTGCACATTGTGGGTTCTTTTTTGGTATTTTTGGTATTAGTTAATTAGATGCGTTATGATTATGTCAATATTTATTTCACTAAGCTTTAATTTATTTAAGCTTGTAGTCTTAGAATTTTAGCATGTGAATGAGGAATCATTTTGAAGTTCGTATTTAATGTACACCCAACTTTTAAGGCTTTAGTCCCCATAAATCAGAAATCCGATTGATTAGCAGTCATTATTGAGAAATGCATTTTTATAGAGTTTATTTTTTTAAAGATTGTTTTTCTTCAAAATACAACCAAAAATAGGTATTTTGACATGATTTTAATTTACCTACGTTTATATATATCAGCTAAGATGACAATACTATATTCTTGTGAAGATGATATCCCTACAAAGAAATCCTATCTGATTTGTTAAAGATGTACTTTTATCTCTGTTATATAACCAAAGGAGTTTAACATTTGGATGGTCATGTGTTAATTCATTGTATCCTGTACACTTAAATGTTACAGAGAGAGAGAATGAGAGAGAGAGGGAGAGAGAGAGAGAGAGAGAGAGAGAGAGAGAGAGATATTCCATGTATAACAACTAAAAGTGATTAGAAAGTTCATTCCTTATATAGTGATATTAAAAGTTGTTTTTTTTTTGTAAAAGAATTTGTTTTAAGAATATGAAATGATGGATAAATCTACGAAATTTCACCTTCCTGGAATCTGCAATATTTCTTCTGTTAACAGTTTCTAATTCTCTTGTTGTTTTATACCTGTACTTATAAATGACATTTCTTCTATAAAATGGAATGGTAAAATAACTTTATGATCCATTTGCTATTTTACTAGCTGCTCTTGAACATTAACTACTGAGAAATTACACTTTGTAAAAAGCAAATGTAGCCAAACTGCATTTATATACTTCTTAACAGAACTATGTTATATTTGATATAGTACATACATGTATGTGATTGTTACACAAACATTCCATGAACATGCAAACTTTCTCTTATTTACGCCATCCTTTTCAGTTCTGAGATGTTATGCAGTACATGCACATGTACATGTTTATGAAATATGTTAATGAACAGTTAAGTGTACCATTGACACTCTCATAAACTCTTTGATGTCTAGTTAATGTAATTATTTTTATGTGTGAGACTTATTTCTGATGTTGATAAAAATAATAAAATTAAACAGTTAAAAAGAGTGTTTTTCTTTTGTGCATGCATACTGGTAATAATCAGATTTATAAAAAATCATCTTCAGATTTTTTTTATCCAATTTTCATCAAATCATATTACATGTACACATTCTGTCTGCGAAAATTTTTTCCGTATCGTATATTCTTATAATCTAAGTTTAATCTCTCCCCCCCCCCTCAACTCTTCCCAGTGTGGCCTTGACATGGCATCTATAAAAAATCTCTGAAATGATAATATAAGAAAATTCAAGTAATTCTCTCCTTACTTTTTAATACGTTTTTAACGACAAGAATCGAGTAAGTAAAAAAATTAACTAAATGATGTCACCCTTGTGAACAAAAGTACCTCCGCCCCTGAATCATCACTCTTTTCGAACTTCCAGACCTAAAGGAGTAATCGTTATTGTTCATGATAATGATAAATATATGCTTGCTTTTGCAGATATTTTACAATTACCAGATAAAAGCCTCACTTTTCTTTAACATATTTTTCTTTGTAAAATAAAAGCTTCTAACACTTGGTCATGGTTTGAAAAAAAATACCATATACAAGCAAGTATATATTATAAAAGTTTTAGATAAACGAAATCACTAGCTTCTTGTTTTATTTGGATTATAAAACAAAAATCAAAATATATTTATTATCAATTTTCTTATTATTCCCATTGAAAGGGATCTTTGTCTTCAATGAGAATCAGACACCCAAAAATGATTGGCTGAAATTGGTTCTGTGGTTGACAAGGAAACGATGGCAAGTCCTAAAGAACAGGAAAAGGTCATATATTAGATCAGATTCTATACTCTTTCATACTGATAATTAAACAGGAAAATACTGTATCAGAAGCTGATATTAAGCCCATAATATATATGTTATGCATCTGGGGCTGTTATGGATCGTATACCTAAATAACTCTCTATGATATATAATAAATTTATCAGTATTTGTATTTATAAATACCCAAGTATTTACGAATGTATCTTCATTCAGATGTACACATGTATACTACAACATCAAGGCCATTTGAATCATATAAATGTTAATTTGAATCGAAGACTTGCGGATAAAGGTATAATTGCCGTCAACAAGTGTCAGTAAATTCTGAATCCGCCGAGAATGCAAAAAAAGAGTGAGGTGGCAAAAACCACATGTCTAGGACCTATCAGGCTTGATAAAGAATTCTCGAATTAAAACCCAGTTTTAGAAATCCTATTGAATGGCTCTTACATTCAAATTAACCCAGCATAACAAGCATGAGTAAATTTGAAATCCTAGTAAAATCATAAGATGAATAGACCGTCTTTAAAAAATTCATCAAAGATATTGATTATCTCATCCATGCAGAAAAAAATGAATTCGCGCATAGCATCCCTCATCCGAATCTAATTTGCATTTCAGGTGGTTGAAAATCATTATACATTTTCACATTTAATTCTAGTAAAAATATCATGGGTATTTTTTCATTTGCACTTAAATATGTACATAAATAAACACTATATACATTCTATATACAGTTATATGTATCCGAGGCAATATTTACCGGACCTTATTTATGAATACTTGTACTTACACTCTCTACCCCCCCTTTTTGTATTTCTGTATTACAAAACGGTAATTTGTTTTATAACCATTATATTTATGACATTTTTTCTTGCATGATCATCACACTGTTTACAAATATCATTTTGCTCTAGTTGTATAATGCCCCTATATATAAAAAAAAAAAGTTATCCTCCATGCAAATAAATTGTTTTGTTTGTTCAAGGTCTGTAGCCAGGAGATTTAAATCCTTTAAACTCTACAACTAGGAAGTAGGATACACAAGTCTCGTACCTATTCTCTCAGGTGTCATCGACGCCATTCCGAACGAAATACTTTTAAGGTCACATTGATCAGCTGTTGATGGTAAGTAAGAATAATTGTATCTGATGATCAAAATATTTCCTAAGCGTGATATTGATTTAGTTCAATATCATTGATATGGATTAAGTCCAGATTATTTGATCGCTTAACGTTGGGTAATTCTATATTGAAGTTCTTATACTAAACCGAAAGTAGTGGCCATTTTGAACAAAATGACTTGCGTTTTAAAATTCTCTACCATCGGCTCATACATTCACTAATGTTTAATTTGTTTACATATAAATTGTACGTGTTCTTATATAATTGTATATTGTACACCAATGGCGGATTAGGAGGGTGGCGCACCCGGCGCGCGCCCCTTCTATAAAATTGTCAAAACAAAGTTATACTCCTTCGATGAAAGAAAATATTCAACTTCCGAGTCTTAATTATGAACTTTTTGAGAACTCATGGGATTTCTCTACATTAAATTGATTTCAACGTGTTGTATAAAATAAAAAAAACCGTGTGTAACGTACATAGAAAGTCCATTTCCTATTTTAATTAACCTCTCCTTGGGTTCAAATGTGGCCAGTCATTCGATTTTAGATACATGTAGTTTGTTATACTAGGTACATGTTGTGTCTCAACCGACTCTTCCATGTTTATTATACATCGTCCCATTGAACTTAATTTTTTTTAACTGATTAATTTATAGCCATTCGTAAGGAAAAAGAAATGTTTCTTATATTTCTGCATGGCAGAGGGTTTTGATAGGATTTTGTAGGTCTTTTATTTACAAATGTATAAAAAAGTTCAATCGTTATCTGGGTCCCCACCAGGGCTGCCCAGACCCCTTGCCTAATACTGGCGCCCCCTCTAAATTCAAACCCTGTTGAACCAAATGATCTGGTTAACAAACAAATGAGACTCGCTCTGTTTCATTTTGATCAATAGTCTAAAACTGATTAGTAAGGAAAGCTACCATGCTCGGATCTGAACGGAGGGGGAGGGGGTGGGTCCCTAGAAACTCAAAGATTATTACATTCACATTGTAAAATTATCCCCCCCCCAAAACGGCAGACCCCTTTGACACCCCCCCCTTCGCAAAAAAAATGTCTGAATCCGCGATTGACTGTACCTTAATGTAATTATTATCATTAGAGATGCCTAGATAGAAATTGGTATAGACATCCAAAAAGTTGATAATAATATGGAATGGACAAAATCAAACACCTCTATCTAATAAACTATTCTAAATGTCAAAATGCTTATACATAAATGTATGTGTGCGTGTGTGTGGAAGAGGGGGGTTGGTAGAAATGATTGACTTCATGCGATTTTTAATGGCAAAATAAATGTTACAGATTTCATAAAAATACTTGCACATTTCTCATTTCAGATGGCATTATCTAAATCCCAAATACCACCCGACGCCCAACATTATTTGGTGTGTGGCACTGAAGGCTGTGAGAGGAACTGCCAGTTTTACTGCAATGACTGTCACCAACAAATGTGTGAACAATGCAGAGATGAACATCAGAAGAATAAAAAAACCAAGAGCCATGAAGTAGTCCCTTATAAACAACGCAAACGACAACTACCTGTCGAGAAATGCCAGATCCACCCAACAAAAGAAATGGTTCTTCTCTGCAAGGAATGCCAAATTCCCATTTGTTACAAATGCACAGCTACAGAAGAACATCGCGGCCATGCGTTTACTGACCTAGAAATAGACTTTGATGAAAATATTTCCCTATGTCATGAAGAAATTGCAAAAATTAGAAATTATTTTGAGCCAACTTCTCAAGTTTTGAAAAAAGAAATTGCTGGCGATGTCAAAGAAATAAAGAAGATTATGGACGGCATAAGAACGTCCATGAAGGCTGAAGCTGAGTCTATGAAAAAGCTGGTAGACACAGTCACATCAGAAAATATAAAACAAGTCGACAAAATTGAACAGTCATTATTAGAAACATTTAACGGCCAAACTCAAAAAATAGATGACTACATCACCTATCTAGATGAATCATCTACAAACATAGAACAAATAACATATGCTCTCAAATCAGAAAGCTTTATCATTCGGCCTTTACCAGAGACATCCAAACCAGTTCCACCCATCTTTACTGCCGGTAATTTTAGCAAGGAAGATATCGCCAAACTACTGGGTAGAATAACTATTCAAAACACTAAACCAGAGAACAGAAAAACAAAAACCATGGAGACTGCCTCAACACAGTTGAAACCTACAGGGAAACAAAGTAAACAAGGGAGAGAGAAATCTGACGTGAAACGAACACTGTCTCTGTCTTCCTCCGTCAGAAAGGTCAGGGAGTACACAGTACTAGTTGTTGATAATGTATTTCATATATCACTGGGCAAATCAGGCAGACTCTGGGTCAGTGATAGTAATGGCAATTTTGTCCAAATAGATCTTCAAGGGAATCAGCTACAGAAGATACAAACCAGTGGTGGATCAGGAAGCTACCGGCACACAGTCACACAGGACAGGGATCTAATCTATACAGACAGAACCAACGTCATCAATAGGATAACACAGAATAATACAATCACTGAATTCATAAAAACAGGAGACTGGAAACCAGTCAGTATACACTCCTCCCACATCAACGGGGACATACTGGTGGGGATGGAGACAGATGAAGAGGATAAAGTCACCAGGTACAACAAGACAGGGATAGAAATACAGAACATACAGAGAGACAACAAAGGACAGAAATTGTACAAGTATCCACAATACATCACAGAAAACATCAATGGTGATGTCTGTGTATCAGACTATGGCAATGATACTGTAGTGGTGGTGGATAAATCAGAACAACATAGGTTCTCCTACACAGGTCAGGGGTCAGGGTTTCATCCCTGTGGAATATGTACTGATGTACTCGGTCACATCCTGGTGTGTGATAGTTATAGCAACACAGTTCATCTCCTGGATCAGAATGGTCGGTTCTTGACTCTAATATTCACAGAACAACAAGGGGTAGATTATCCCCGTAGTGTGTGTGTGGATGATGAGAACAATATCTGGATGGGACAACTCACCAACAAAGTGACAGTGTACAAGTATCTACAGTGAACATTATATATGTTCATTTATGTCCATACAATAATAAGATTCTGTGCGTATGTTGTAAGACAATGTAACAACAACACTGTTACATTGTACAGTTACTGGTATCCACAGTATACATTGACGTACATAGATATCATTCATGTAAACTTGTGTATGTTTTTTAATACATTGTATCGGTTTTTATTAATGATTATTTTCCATTGCTGTCGATATGATAATAAATATGTAACTATGTATTAACAGTATCAAATTGTTCTGAGTTGTAAGTTATATTAGAAACTACTAGTTTGAATCTTGTCTATTAACGTTAGCAAAAAGACTTTATTTACAAACGGCGCAATATGGCTGATATGGTTGACGGAATATGATTTAAAAAAAAAAGATGCATTAATTAAAACGTTGTCCTAAATAAGAAAATAAAAGAATAACTTAGAGAGAGAAAATTACTAATATCGTTATCACAAAAGCAACACAATACCGGTAGTTATTATAGACAAATGCCAGTATACCTCAGTGTGTTGCGCCAACTGCAATCAAAACATTACTGGAAACCCAAACGTACACTTTTGTTTGTAATATAAACAAAATAATGGTATTTGTCACTTTTTCTGCGGTAACAAATGCTCGTAAAAATTCGGAATTGAATTTAATGAAAGAAACTACAAACACATTATACAGTTATAGGATGTAGCATGGTGGGATACCATCACCTGAAAAGTCAGATACATGTACAAGAATGTATCAAATACAAAGGATCCATTTATCTTTAAATCAACAATTCAAGCAATCTTTAAAGGACTGATCTCGTGTTGTTTTTTTTAAATCGAGATTTGTTTTAAAATCATGTCTCTAAAGTAGAGTATATACTCTAACGTTATGTAAAGAAACCCCAAGTTCGGCGATATGCATATTTTAGTAACGATACGATCCAAGAGAGGTAACTCTGATTACTAGACCAAATTATTAATGGAATATGCAAAACAAAAGGTAATACGTAGAAATGTAGACTAAAAAAGCAAACGACGTCAACCAAATGCTACGATTACTAAAACAGCCAGAATATAAAGGTTTAAAAAAAACTTAACATTTTCAAACACTGCAACAGTTTGGAAACAAACACTGTTTGCAGATAGATATTCATCAACAAACCAGTAAATTGCCATAGTAAATACAAAAAAATATGAGCGAAATGATAATTTAATCACGCTTATAAAACCTTAAGCTTAAGACTTGTATCTAAAGGGGGGGGGGGGGGGGGGCTCTGATAATGTAATGGTTGCCCTTCAGAACAAAAAAAAATCACGTTTCCCTTTTAAAAAATCGCCGAAACACTGTTTTTATAGTAACATTTTTCTTCTTCATAACTTAAAATAAATGATAAAAGAAAAAATGAATAATAAATGGTTAATGTTTTGCTACTGAATTGATCATGTTAGTCGATTTATTGTGAAATTATGTAGCATTTTGAAATCTATGTAAATATATTACGTCGATCATTAAGATAAAAAAAAAATAAGTAAAGCAAGTTATCTAGAGTGTCGGGTCCTATTAAATGTACACAAGTGTGGTTGATTGATGACCTTTTTTAAATTCTATTTTGTTAAGAGGGTAATAGAGCTTAAAGTCCTTAATAAGACTTAATAAGCCTAATATTTAACAATATATTTCTAAAAACACAAAATGAACAGAAACCCTTCCTCGCCACACGCTTAAAAATACAGCAATAACGTTAACAACGCAAGACAACAAATCATAGATAAACATTAATGATGAAAAACTTCCAATATAAATATCATAAATATCATTACACTTTATATAACCCCTAGTGGACTTTAATAAAATAGTACTGGAGTCGTTATGATACAAACGTGCGAAAGAATCGAATCTTAAAAAAGGAACGCTATTTTTGCTACAGTGTAATCCAACTATGCGGGTTAGTACTGACCTCTCTCGGTCATTTACGTAAAGACGGTAACGAAAAAGATTCAAATGACTGCATGCACACTGAAATATGGTGCTTTTAACACAGATCAGCGTGAATGGGATTGTGGGAAAATTCTCAGATGAAGTGGCATGTGCTTTGATATGGATGATGACTGAATTTTCTTGTGTCTTGGTGACGGTTTCGTTTCCATCACACTGACTCTCAGTAAGAACCTTTCCTATAATTTTCATCTCTTGTTAATCGAGAATTGTCTCCATTTTTGACGGATACTGGGTACATCCTTTAAAGAATTTCCCAAATGAATAAAAGACAAAAGAAAATATTGGGGAAAGATTTTTTTTTTTACTGTAAATTGGATTTTTTTCATTTTATCTGTTAAAGTGCATACTTGTTGTTTAAAAGATGAATGTTTCGGATCAACATTAATGAAAATATTTGCAATATGGTCGTATATCTACCGGAAAACAAAACAGTTGTTTAGCAGAATTGACAACAAATTAAATATAAACTTCCTTAATTTAAATTCATACCGTTAACCATGAATCTGTAAGGCATAAGGTTTCAAATTTTCAAAACTTTTTATTTTTTTTTTTGGGGGGGGGGTTAAATATTTCAAAGATCGAAAATTCTAAACTGGCGAAAGTATTTTGATAATTATTGTTTTTTTATCCACATAAAGATAGACAGGTGCCTCATACCACCTTAACATCGAAAAGTGTGAGTATATACATGTATATAGAGACACAAGACACCCCTGTGACTGTTTTTGCACTGTCTTTCTTTGATGTCAACGTTCTTATCATAGAGCAATACAGAGAACAAGAGAATCGCGCACGTCAAGTTAAAAAAAACATCGTCATATAAACTTTTTTTTAGATTTAGGTTTGATTGAACTTGCATTATTTTCTCTTGAGATCGTTTCACTCTTATTAAGACGGTGCGATCACAAAAAAAGATTGAAAGAATCAGAGGGCTGTTTAAAAGCAGCCATCGAGGAGTCTTAATCGTAGTAACACTTTATTATGACACGTGAAACTTTATTCGTAAGGTTTCCTTTCATATTTTTTGACAGTACATCAAAACAAAGATATTCTTGGGAATCTGACTACTGATTTTGGGGTACAGTTCACACACCCAATGCGTACAATCATATTTGTTACGTCAAATTAGATTGTCACAAACAAAGTCTCTGAGATGGTGTTCATGTTTAGAAAAGTCTAAACATGTATATCACATTTTGATTGATTTTTGTCTGCCATGAAAATATTTTATTCAGAAAGAGAGCTCATCAACTTGATAAGTTTTGTACTCCCTTTTTGACTTTCAGGTCACCATTCATGTTCTGAGCTGTTACATCATGTATGTCTCAAAAGTTGTTCAAACGTCTTTGATAATAGACATAGAATTAACTTCACATGGGGAGATAAGACTAACATATACAAAAAATTTACTAATTATTCTTTTTTTATTTATCACTATCATCTCCTTCAAAGTTAAAGTAACCCATAACATTTCCCCTAAATCAGGCAGAACGAGCATTGTGTTCCAAAGTCGGGCACTCTTGTCGTCCTCTTCCCACCCCCGGTATCAACGCGCCTTAATAACAATGTTGAAATTACATATATACTTGTAAAATTACAGATCAAACATGTACATCAGTATACATCGACGGTGTATGTAATAACCATTATGTTCAAGTTAAATGGTTACCCTCCTTTTGCGAAAGCAAAAAAAAAAAAAAAAAGAAAAAAAGAAAAGAAAATACTATGTTTGCATAACGTTTTAACGTTATGTAGCCCCGCCCCTGGATAATGACTCTTTTCGAACTCCCAGACCCCAAGAAGTAATTGTTTATATTCATGATAATGATTTATATATGTTTGCTTTTGCAGTTATTCTACAATTACCAGCTGAATGCCCCTAATATTTTTTCAACATATTTTGAGGGTTTAAAGGGGCATGGTCACGATTCTGGTCAAATTCTATTTTTTTGTTTTTATTATTTACAATGCTTTAAAAATGCATTTCTAATGATCAAACAAAATTTGAGAGTCGTTCGTAGAGTTACAAGCAAGATACAGGGCTCACAATTCTTTGTCATGTAAACAAGGCTCGTGCCCTGTTTTTGTTTACATATGTTCTATTTACCAGTAAAAAATCTTTATCAAATTTAGGCATAGATAAAAAATTCCTAACGGTTTACACATTCGTTTTCAATTTAAACCTGAAGTGTTTACTTCAACATTCAAAATGTAAACAAACGCTTTGTTTACATAGCGAAGAATTTTAAGCTCTGAAACTCGTTTATAACTCAACTAATGAAACTCAAATTCCGATTGCCTATTAGAAATGCTTTTCTGAAGAATTGTAAATATTGAAATCGAAAAATAAATTTGTGACTAAAATTGTGACCATGTCCCTTTAATTCTTTTAAAATAAAACCTTCTAACACTTGGTTATTGTTTGAATTTTTAAAGTTGTAGATAAACGAAATCACTACCTACTTGTTTTATTTGAATTATAAAACAAAAATCAAACAGCATATCATTTGTTATCATTTTTTTTATCATTCCCCTTGAAAAGGATATTTGTCATCAATGAAAATCAGACAGCCAAAAATGTTCCATGCCAGGTAATTGGCTGAAATTGGTTCTGTGGTTGACAAGGAAATGATGGCAAGTCCTGTACAAAACATATCATGTCATATATTAGAACAGATCCTATTCTTATATACTGGTAATTAAACATGAAAATAATGTATCAGTAGCTGATATTAAGCCCATAAATATATGTTATGCATCTAGATTCTTTGAATCTTCAGCTATTATGGATCGGGTACTCTAATAGCTCTATATGATATGAACTAAATTAAACAGTATTTGTATTCATAAATACCCAAGTATTTAAGAATGTATCTTCATACAGATGTCTACTATCACATCAAGGCCATTTAAATCATATAATTGTTAATCCTGTGGATAAAGGTAAAATTGGCGTCAAAAAGTTTCTGTAAATTCTGAATCCGCCGAGAATGTAAAAGACCGAGTAAAGTGTCCAAACCACATTGTGTCTAGGACCTATCAGGCATGACAAAGAATTCTCGAGTTAAAACCCAGTTTAAGATCTCCTATTGAACGGTTGATACATTTGAATTAACCTAGCATAACAAGTATGGGCAAATTTAAAATGCTAGCAAGAAAACAAAAGATGAATAGACCGTCTTTAAAAAACGTCCCTTACCATGCATACTTTGTTTTTTTTTGTTATCATGTAAGACTTAAACGAGGTTAAAGGGAAGAAGAACCTCTAGGGTAGGTGGCATTCTCCTTTTCAGTTTAATATGTAATTCTTGAAACGGTATATCATTATAAAATAAAAATAGACAAGAGTAATGCATGTTATTCATACATATGTGCATGTAGATGCATATGTATCTTAGTGAACAAGGAATATACAATCATTTTACATTCCTGCACTATCGGAAGGCATCGGGAACAACATGTAAGCATTCTAATAATTTAACAAATTTCCACACGGGCCATTCATGTGCGGACTAGACGGGGGTCTTTGAACACTTCATTTGAAAATAAATCAAACATTTTTAAATTACATAGTAAAATTACCAAAAATATACGTAAGTCCTCCCACCCCGTCAATTATATTAATTATCTCATCCATGCAGAAAAAGAAAATGAATTCGCGCATAGCATTCCCATCCGAATCTAATTTGCATTTTAGGTGGTTGAAAACCATTCTACACTCTCACATTTAACTCTAGTTAAAGTATCATGAGTATTTTTCCATTTGCACTTAAATATGTACATGAATAAACACTATATACATTCTATATACAGTTATATGTATCCGAGGCAATATTTACCGGACCTTATTTATGAATACTTGTAATTAACCTCTCTACTCCCTTACACTTTTTTGTATTTCTGTATTACAAAACTGTAATTTGTTTTATAACCATTATATTATATATGATATTTTATACTTACATGATCTACACACCATTTACAAATATCATTTTGCTATAGTATTATGGATTTCTTTCATTATATAATGTATAATACCCCTATATATAAGAAAAATAGTAATTCTCCATGCGAATAAATTGTTTGGTTTATTCAAGATAGATTAAACCCTTATTTCTACAACAAGGAAGTAAATTACGCAAGTCTCGTATTCTCTCAGGGATCATTGACGCCATGTACCGAATGAACATTTTTTAAGGTCACATTGATGGTAAGTAAGAATAATTGTATCTATAACTGATGATGAAAATATTTCCTAAGCGTGAAATTGATTTAGTTCAATATCATTGATATGGATTAAGTCTAGATTATTAGGCGCTCAATTTTGGGCAATTTTATATAGAAGTTATTATTACTTAACCGGAAGAAGTGGCCATTTTGAACAAAATGACTTGCGTTTTAAAATTCTCTACCGTCGGCTCATACATACGGCTCGTTTTATATTGTAAGCGTTCTTATATAATTTTATATTGTAAACCAGTGGCGGATTCAGAGGGGGCGCACCCGGCGCGCGCCCCTTCTATAAAATTGTCAAAACAAAGTTAAATTATACTCCTTCGATGAAAGAAAATATACAACTTGCGAGTCTTAATTATGAACTTTTTGGGAACTCATGGGATTTCTCTACATTAAATTGATTTCAACGTGTTGTATAGAATAAACAAAACCGTGTGTAACGTACATACATGTAGAAAGTCCCTTTGATAACTCTCTCCTTGAATTCAGATGTGACAAGTCATTCGATTTTAGGTTATTTGGTTTTCTTAAGGTACATGTAGTGTCTGAAAACGACTCTTCCATGTTTATTATACAACACAAGCTGGCATGGCTTTTTTCAACTTCATAAACATCGTCCCATTGAACTTAGTTTTTTTAAACTGATTAATTTACAGCCATTCGTAAGAAAAAAGAAATGTTTCTTATATTTCTGCATGGCAGAGGGTTTTGATGGGATTTTGTAGGTGTTATATTTACAAATGTTTAAAAATTTAAAATCGTCTTTTGGGCCCCCTACCAGGGCTACCCAGACCCCCAAAACTAGCATCCCCTCCAACGTCAAATCCTGTATCCGTCCCTGTTGTAAATCAAATGATCTTGTTAACAAACAAATGAGAATCGCTCTGTTTTATTTTGATCATAAGTCTAAAACTGATAAGTAAGGAAAGCTACCATGCCCGGATCTGGACGGAGGGGGAGGCGGTGGGTCCTTAGAATCTTAAAGGTTATTACATTTACATTGTAAAATTATTACCCACCCCCCCCCCCCCCACTGGCAAATCCCTTGGACACCCCCCCCCTTGGCAAAAAAATGTCTGGATCCGCGAATGATTGTGTACCTTAATGTAAATATTGTTATTAGAAATGCCTAGCTAGAAATTGAATAGTTTGTATAGAAATCAAAGAAGTTGATAATGATTAGGAATGGACAAAATCAAATAGCTCTGTCTCATAATCTATTCTAGAAGTCAAAATGCTGATACATTTGCTTTCATATATGTATGTGTGTGGGGGGGGGGGATGGTGGCGGGGTTGATAGAAATGACTTCTTGCTGATTTTGGATGGAAAAATAAATGTTACAGATTTCTTCATATTAATTGCACATTTCTCATTTTAGATGGCATTATCTGAATCCCAAATACCACCCGACGCCCAGCATTATTTGGTGTGTGGGACTGAAGACTGTGAAAGAAACTGCGAATTTTACTGCAATGACTGTCACCAACCAATGTGTGAACAATGCAGAGATGAACATCAGAAGAATAAGAAAACCAAGAGCCATGAAGTGGTTCCTTATAAACAACGCAAACGACAACTACCTGTCGAGAAATGCAAGATCCATCCCACAAAAGAAATGGTTCTTCTCTGCGAGGAATGCCAATTCCCATTTGTTACAAATGCACAGCCACAAAAGAACATCGCGGCCATGCGTTTACTGACCTAGAAACCGACTTTGATGAAAAAGTTTCCCTATGTCATGAAGAAATTGCAAAAATAAGAAATTATTTTGAGCCAACTTCTCAAGATTTGAAAAAAGAAATTGCTGGCGATGTCACCGAAATAAAGAAGATTATGGACGGCATTAGAACGTCCATGAAGACTGAAGCTGAGGCTGTGAAAAAGCTGGTAGACACAGTCACATCAGAAAATATAAAACAAGTCGGCAAAATTGAACAGTCATTATTAGAAACATTAAACGGCCAAAACCAAGAAATCGATGATTACATCACCTATCTAAATGATTTAATCAAAACGTTTTATGGTTACCTATCTCCTTCAAACATCGAACAAATAACATCTGCTCTCAAATCAGAAAGCTTCATCATTCGACCCATACCAGAGACATCCAAACCAGTCCCACCCGTTTTTACTGCTGGTCAACACAGCAAGGAAGATGTCGCCAAACTACTGGGTATAATAACTGTTCCCAATAATAAACCAGAGAACAGAAAAATAAAACCTATGGAGACTGTCTCCACACAATTGAAACCTACAGAGAAACAGAGAAAACAAGACAGAGAGAAATCTTATGCGAAACAAACACTGTCTCTGTCTTCCTCTGTCACCAAGGTCAAGGAGTACAAAGTACCAGGTGTTAGACATGTATTTCATATATCACTGGGTAAATCAGCTAGACCCTGGGGCAGTGATACTAGTGGTAACCTTGTCCAAACAGATCTACAGGGGAATCAGCTACAGAAGATACAAACCAGTGGTCAAGATGAAGGCTACCACACAGTCACACAGGACGGGGATCTGATCTATACAGACAGATACAACAAAGTCATCAATAGGATAATACCGGATAATACAATCACTGAATTCATTAAAACAGGAAACTGGGAACCACTCAGTATACACTCCTCCCACATCAACGGGGACATACTGGTGGGGATGAAAAAGGATGGAAAGGGTAAAGTCACCAGGTACAACAAGACAGGGACAGAAATACAGAACATACAGATAGACAACAAAGGACAGGCACTGTATAGAACACCACACTACATCACAGAAAACATCAATGGTGATCACAGGATGAATCTCTGCCATTCAGTCAATTGAAAGGTGACTGAAAGGTAACTGAAAAGTGACTGAATGGCATATTTGTGCCATTCAGTCACCTTTCCAGACCATTCAGTTATCATTCAGTTGACTGAATGGCAGAGCTTCATCCTGTGGATGTCTGTGTATCAGACTCTAACAAACATGCTGTAGTGGTGGTGGATAAATCAGGACAACACAGGTTCTCCTACACAGGTCAGAGGTCAAGGTTTAATCCCTTTGGAATATGTACTGATGTACTCGGTCACATCCTGGTGTGTGATAGAATCAGTAACACAGTCCATCTCCTGGATCAGGACGGTCGGTTCTTGTCTCTACTACTCACACCACAACAAGAGGTAGAGTATCCCCTTAGTGTGTGTGTGGACGATGAGAACAATCTCTGGGTGGGACAATATGGCACCAACACAGTGACAGTGTACAAGTATCTACAGTGAACATTATTTTATCCATACAGCAATTCTTAGGTATTGTGTGTGTATTGTGAGACAAAGTAGCACCAACACACTGACAGTATCTACAGTGAACATTATATCCATACATCTTTTAGGTACTGTGTATATGTTGTGAGACAATGTAACCACAACACTGTGAAAGTGTACAATACCTGGTATCTACATTATACATTGATGTACATATACAGCAT
Organism: Magallana hongkongensis; assembly: GCA_015776775.1. Lineage (NCBI taxonomy): Eukaryota > Metazoa > Mollusca > Bivalvia > Ostreida > Ostreidae > Magallana > Magallana hongkongensis. The sequence goes on from CM027471.1 coordinate 5,304,006, forward strand.
TCATGTAAACCCGTGTATGTTTATTTGCTATACATTGTATCGGTTTTATCAATGAGTATTTTCCATTGCTGATAAATTGACAATAAATATGTATTAACAGTATCAAATTGTTTTGAGTTATGTTAGAATCGAAACTACTAGTTTGAATCTTGTCAATTAAAGCTAACAAAAAGACTTTATTTATAAACGGCGCTTTCTATCTAGGTATTGTAGACGTGTACGGAATATGAGATATTAAAAAACTATGCATGTATTAAAAAGTTGTTTCATAAATAAGAAAAGATATTTTTAAAAAGAATAAGTTATCATGTTTTAAGCATCACGTATGGGAAGAATACAATTGGAGAGAGAGAGAAATAGAGAGAGAGAGAGGCGGACTTGCTCTGTAAGCAATAAAACTGCATGTAGCTACGTACAGTGTATTATACTTAGTATAATTATATGATTAAGAAAATCTAGGAGGTCACTTCGAAAAAATAATAATATCGTTATCACAAAAGCAACACAACAATTATTATGGACAAACACCAGTGTACCCCGATGCGTTGCGCCAACTGCTATCAAAACATGACTTGCGAGTTGAAAACCCAGACGTAAATCATTTTCGTAAAATGCACAAAATAATGTAACATGTATATATCACTTTTTTTCAGCGATAACAAAAGCTCGTCAAAATACCTGCTCCTTAAGACATACAAAATTAAAGATATTTTCCGAGATGCGTTAATGATAGGACAGTGTAGACTAGAAAACAATTACATGTACTTTGTATTCAATGGAAAATACTACATATAATAACACATTATAGAGTGTAGCATGGTGGGATAGCATCACCTGAAATGTCAAATACATGTACCAAATCACAAATCATTTTATGTCATAAATACCAATTTGCAAAGTTCTCTATCATGGAAGATTTAGAGATGACGGCTTTATAGCCTTTAACGGCACAAAAAAAGGTTCTAGAACTTTTAAATACCTGCAATACCTGTAACGAACATTTAGAATCCTCGATCCAAGAGACGTTACTCTGATCAGGAAGTAGAACCAATTATTACTGTCATAGGCAAAACAAAAAGAAGCACGAAATGGTCTTTAAAAGCAAACGACGTCAATCAAATACTACGATTACTAAAACATCCTGAATGTAAAGTGTTTAAAAGAACCACATTCTTAAACACTGGAACAGTTTGGAAACAAACACAATTTGCAGAGAGATATTCATCAACGAACCAATAATTGGCCACAGAAAATACAAAAACATGAGGAAATGAAAATTCAATCACACTTACATTTAATCTTAAAACTTATAAATAAGGTGAACCCCTGATGATGACGGCCCTTTAAAACAAAAAAAAATCCATTTCTTTACACAAAAACAACCAAAAAAAACCCCACCGAAACACTCTGCTTTCATTGTAACATTTTCGATTGCAATAAATAAGTTGTCTAGACTGTCGCATCCAAGTAAATTTACATAAGGTTGGTTGATAGATGTCCCCTTTTGACATTCTATTTTGTTAAGCGGATATATACAACCTTTAGCATTTTCTAAAATTACAAAATAAACAGAAGCCCCTCCTCACCACACGCTTAAAAATACAACAAAAACAAAACAACAAAACAAATTATTGATAAACATTAATGATGAAAAAAAATCCAATACAAACATGCAAAAGAATTGAATCTTAAAAAAGGGACGCTATTTTTGCTACAGTGTAATCCACTTCTGCAGGTTAGCACTGACCTCTCTCGGTCATTTACGTAAACACGGTAACGAAGAAGACGTGGTGATCCGAATGACTGCATACTCACTGCACAGATTAAAGAATTATGGTGCTTTTCACACAGATCAACGTGAATGGAATTGTGAGAAAATTCTCAGAGGAAGTGGCATGTGCTTTGATGATGTATGATGACTGAAATTTCTCGTGTCTTGGTGATGGTTTCATTTCCATCACACTGACTCTCAGTAAGAACATTTCCTATAATTTTTATCTCTCGTGAATCGAGAATTGTCTCCATTTTTTTTACGGATACTGAGGACATCCTTTTAAAAAAAATTCCCAAATGAATCAAAGCCAATAAAAAATATTGTGAAAATATTTTTTTCTGTTAATTTGATTTTTTTTTATTCTTCTGCTTAAGTTCATAGTCGTTGTTTAAAGATGAATGTTTCGGATCAACATTAATAAAAATATTTGCAATTTGGTTTCGTGTTTTCCACAGGAAAGCAAAAACAGTTGTTTAGCGGAATTGACAACAAGTTAAGTATAAACTTTCTTTATTCAAAATGCATGTTATCTTTCAAAATTATGTTAATTTCATAACTGTTATTTGCTAGCAACAATTTTTTGTTTGTGTCAAATACCAAATTAAATGAGTTACAGACAGAAGTCTAATATTTTAAAATGGTCAATGTTATGCGCAAGTTTTAAAACCAGTTTTGTTTAACGAAAACAAAAAATGTTTGATAATATCCAGACAGGGTTGAAAGATCATTACCCTAAAGATTTCAAAATTATAGATTTAATTCCCAATGTATATATTAGACCAAACATATCTGGCCTTTTTAGCGCAGGTGTGCGGCACTTCCTGCTTGCGTTAGGTTGTATTGTTGTCGCAAGTGTGCAGGCATCCCTGCTTGCGTTAACTTTGGTAACTGTTGAGTGTGCGGTCATCCCTGCTTGCCTACATGTAACGTTGAGTCCCTATATATGTGCAGGCGCGGTGATTGGAGTCTGCGCTTGCCAATATTGGCAGCAATCAGGGCTATCCGATTCTATCTCGGGTACGGGCCTGCAAGGATCACAGGCAGTGACTTTCATCAAAGATAATAGATTTAGAATGAACCTTACCAAAAGGATGGAGGGGAGATAAGAAGACGGACACATGCAATCAATTACAAAGTACAATGTACTGTATTCTTTTTTCTTATTCGCTGTCATCTCCTTAAAAGATTAAGTAACCCATAACTTTCCCCCTATATCAGGCGGGACAAACATTTTGTTACAAAGTTGGGCACTTCCGTCTCCTTCCCAGCCCCAGTTTCAACGCGCTAACTTATAACAATGCTGAAATTACATGTATACTTGTAAAAATACAGATCATACATGTACATCTGTATACACCGAAGGTGTATGTACTACCAATATGCTCAAGTTTATATAGTTACCCTTCTTTCGAGAAAGCAACAAAAAAAAATAAACATTATGTTAGGAAAACATTTTTGGGTTAGACCAATTTTTGGAAGCGCTAAATCATGTTTTATTGTAACAGTACAAACTCAATGTCTGGCCATGGTCCCATGGAAAGTTTCGGTCATCGAATATCACACATAGTCTGTCTATAATCTGAGGGCAGCCATTATCGAATTTCAGGTCAAAAGCTCAAAGATCACGTGCATCTATTCTACAATCAAAGAACCAAAGGCATCTAGGGGAGAAGAAGGGAGAATGAATTTCACAGACATGTCGTGTTTGATTAAGGATCTTCTCAATACTTTGCTTTATAAATCGGTTCTGCTGGTATCAAATTAATGTTCACTATGTTTACATTAACTTCTGGTTGTTTTGCATCGAGTTTGTTTTCCTCCCGTGAATTACAGGTTAAAAAAAAGTCACAAAACCCAGCATTAATAATTAACGGCATTAAATGTCAGGTAAAATAAAGTGAACAAATATTACGATCAGATTAAACAGAATACAAATGGCCCATTCTTGGTGATGTTTTAGACGCACCAGGGACGCAACCTATCATCGATAAACTATGTGGAATGGGGGGGGGGGGGAGGGTCCTGCCCCTGATTTTTTGTCAACCTTTCACTTAAATCAACATTTTGACCCCCCCCCCCCCAGCGCTTATCTGGAAAAGGGAAACAAAATGTTAAGATATTACCCCATCCACTCTATCCACAAATAAAGGATAAGGATTTAGAAGATATTTTGTAATCTGTTTGCCAAGGTTTTCAGGTAGTTTTGTCACAAACCCCAATTTGTTGCTTAACGATGTTACGTGTCTGGTTATGGCATGTTCTCATGTTCCTACATTCCATTCATGTTCCATCCAAGTCTGTGGCATTCTAAGTGGATAATAAAACAGAAAGAAAACGCTTCTATGTCACGCAATAAAAGCTGAAAATATTGGTTTTCCCCCCGATAAAAACTTAGCCTACAATAAAAGAGATATCTCTTATGGGGATAATTTAATTCCATTTTTTTAAAAACAATTCAAGAGTATTTCATTTTTACTACCTTGTTAAGGAATCTTGTACCTTCCTGTGGGAGTGATCTTTCTTCTCCAGGGGATATTGAACCTAGTTTTAACCACAGGAGCTCAGCACAATCATTTACATTTACTTTTGCTTTAATAGATTTTGCTAGTATTTTCAACTTAAAGTTTCGATATTCATTTGACTTGATTTAGCACCCCCCCCAACAGTCTGTAAAATACATACAATTTGTAGGGTAGTGTTTGGGGGGGGGGGGGGTTGTAGAAAGAGACATAGAATTCTTCCTATAAGAAGTGCTTTTTATTCTTATATAATGAAGCAAAATATAAACACATTAAACATTTTTTTATTGAGCAACTATAGATATATAAACAAGTATGCAGGTTTATCCGTCGATATAATCTTTGAACATCATAGAAGATTGGATAGAAAGAAATGGTTGATATGTTTCAAATTTTCAATACAATATTGTTCCGATATAAAAGTTCATTTTCCAACCCACTCCCCCTGTCTTTTCTCTGACCAGATATTTCGTTTTCCCATAAGGAAATCGCTGTAACGTTTTCCCATAAGGAAATCGCTATAGCGTTTTCTGGGATAAAATCTTTTACCAAGAAATTCCGAATAACGTTTTTGGACATGATTTCTTTTTCCTAGAAATTCTGAATATCTTTTATCATTTAGACGCTTTCCGAGAAACTCCGAAAAACGTTTAATTTGACCTAGACGCTTGCCGAGAAATTCCGAAAATCGTTTTGGTAATCCGCGCTTCCCGAGGAACTCCGAATACCTTTTCCCGAGAAATTCGGAGTACTTTTTAGATCTCCGATTTTCCGTAGGATATTCAGCCATTTTTTGGTTATCACTATTATCTAATTCTTCGCTTAAATCTTTAATAACGGGGGAGTGAATAGAATCCGAACAATTTTCGTCCAAAGTATTCTGTAATTTAAGATGATCAGTATCAAAAGTTTCGGCGTTTTCCAAGTCTCCCCCTTTGATGTTGAGTGGAGAGTCAGCTAATAATGGATCGTCTGGTGTACCAATTCTGGTTTCTGTCAATCCTCTTATTGCAGAGCTAAGAAGATTCTCCTGATCGGAATCATCTAAAAAAAAAAAAGGAGAACAAGAAGATGATTTATTTAATTTTCTCTCGAATCCAATATCAAAAGACAATATTAGTAGTCATGTTTCCTGGTTGTGTCCTTTAACAGAAATGTTTCATATAATACACTTATACCCCCCCCCCTTCCTCCCCCTTTGTATTTGTCGATTAAAAGTACAGCTTGCAGATCAAAAAGTAGATTGTGAGAATAAAATGTCTTATTATTGATACGTGGTATCCCAAAATATTTAATTCATCGATCGAAAATAAATTGTAAGAGATGGCAGAATCCTTACAAAAATTCAGATTGTGTTATTTGAGTAGTCAGACATGAAACAAATGCATTGCTCACCCCCCCCCCCCCCCACCCCTCCGCACCCTAACCCCCAATTTCAAGCTATCGGTTAAAGTTTAGAAATATTGTGATATTGATCATGTAATGTGACGAATTCTGCAGAGGCAGAATCAATGTATGATGAAATATTGTTCAAAGAAACTTCAAGATACCATTCCAATAAATACATGTACATGTAATAATATACAAGTTTATATTATATATTTAAATTATAAGTTTGATATCGCTCAATATCACGTTACCACAACATAACCACAAGATAGCCGATCACCACTGCATTCAGTTAGCATGCAACATTATGTCTAAAAAATACATATTCCATACTTAAGTTTTAAATATCGCCATGCACAAGATTTCATGTCCACTAAAAACCTGTGCATACATGCGTATTGCATACACTGTATATACAATCTGTGTGTAATTATTTGAAGAAAAAAAATGAAATAATTAAAAAAAACTAGAAACAATTCTTATGTTTTATGATGAAATAAAGGAATTTGATGGAAGGAAAAATAAACTTATGAAACATCGTGTTCATTCAATTACGAACTACAAGAAGTATCATCCCATCTCTACTCAAGAATGAAATGAACGCTGGTGTTTTATTGACCAAAACCAGGGTCACTTCATGAAGTTGCTGCATACAACCTTTGTGTGTTACACATAATACACTACGTAATATACACATGTATTTCATGCATGCTCACATGCGCAATACTCTTCCTATGAACATGCAATAAGCGCCGCTCGCTCGCTTCTTAACGAACATTTACTTCTTATTAACATGTAATTCAGCTTTTTTTTATTTATAAACTATCCCAGTATTGCATAAGACAGCTGATTAGATCTATCAACTTTGGAAATTAAATTCAATTCAATATAAAAAGTCACTATCATAGTATTGTACTTTTCCGAGGAATTTAATTAGTAAAATGTTGTAACAATGATCTTTTTATAAACCTTATATATACTAAAGTCTGAAAGTTTTTACAGCTTGACATACTAGAAATAGATTTTGATTTCAAGCTTTTGGGAAAACCCCATAGTTTAATTCACGTGCAATACTGTGACGTAACGATAGAAACGTCTGTTTTCTCAAATATTATTACATGCATTTCGTTTGGATTTCAGTCTATGTTTATATGTTATATACCTAATACAAATAGATCGACCTCGGGCTTAGCCCCCGGTTGATAGATTCTCACTAGGTCTATAAAACGTGTTTATTTCATCAAATTTGATACATTTTATGAAATATTTTATGGCGGTTTTAACAAACTATGCTCATTTTCCTTTTGTGTATTAAAAAAAACAGGACGTGGGAACTAGGTGTTAACGCATGCGCAGGGAACAATTAGTAGCTATTGGAATTTTTTCTAGTGGTGTCCTCGCAAACGCTAAATCCATCTTGAAATATTTTTTTTATTTATGAAAGGTAAAAAATGTTGATAACTTAAAAATAAAGCATCTCAGACAATACATTCTCTTTAAAGAATTTATCTTGTCTGTTTTTAAGATGTCCTTTAAAGTCATGCGATGGAACTAGGTTTGCAAAGTACAATGTCTTATGGAATAGGAGAAGGGTTACCAAAAGGTTTGCTTTGACGAAGGAATTCATTGCAATGAAAAACGAGGTTGACTCACAGACAGGTTTGGACTTACGATATGGACCCTTGCTGGTATTGTACTTGTGCTCTATGCGCCTGAGTGGGTTGCTCGCTCCGCCTACCTACATACATGGGTGGCTCGAAACGCTTTTGGAGTAATTGACTATGCGCTTGCTTGGCGCTCGCCAAGTCTGCTATTAAACTATTTCTTTTTCCTATAAACACTGGAGTTTCAAAACGCTTAAACTTTTGACTGGACGAATTTGATAAGCTGTCCTCATCATCTGGGATGTCTAAAACCCCACTCCCCGTGTCAGCTGCAGAATAAAAGTTATCGCCATTGAGCAAAGAATCTGCAATACTATCGCGCATGCGCAACTCGTCTGGCACTGACCTGCGTAGTGCTATATAGCTATAATAAATAGGTTTGTCGTCTGTATCCGCCCGCCGCCGCCCAACAAAGAGAGGCGTTCCTCGTTTTCCCACAAGTTTTGGGTTGTTCATATTGCCTCCTCTCCCCACCACAAGGTGCACACGTTTTCCTACAAAAAAGGGAGCCCTGCGCTTGCCGACGAACATCGGTAGATTTCCTCTCTTGTTCATGTCGAACTCTGAAATGTCTTCGGGAACCAAAATGGTGGACCTCTTTAATTCTTCACGGGGTGAAAAGCGTTTAAAGCCAAGGATCGGAGCTGTTCTTTTTCCAAGCGGGTTGCTATCGCGCTTGCCGACAAATAACTGTCTATTCATGCGAGCCTCACGCTCAAATGCGTCGTCTGCGTCACTAGGATAAATGTCAAAAGGCTCTTGGCTCAGGAGTTCGTCCCGAATGGCTGCCTCCAAGCTTAGCAATGCGTCGTCGTTTTCGTCATCGCGTTTGCCGATGAATTTCGGAACAAATGGCGACCGCTTGACCCTGTCGTCTGCTTTCCCCGCTGCTTTTGTCTGCTCCTCTAAGTTGCAAAAATAGAATAAGAATATTTAAATTCCAGCAAGAATTGAGATCGTTTACATACAGTAACCAAAATGACGCAAGATTCATTTGCATATTTCATCATAAAAGTTTATGTAGAACATAAAAATTAAACCCTTTTATTTAATATACATGCAATTGTAAATTTATTAGTACGCTATAGCAACAACTTCGCCCCACAATTGCCAACGTAAAATTAGTGACCATACTACTGCTAAGTGCGGCTCCCTTTCCAGACAATTGCGAGCAAACCATCTCGATCGGATTTTCCCGATAAAACGTTATGATCTCAAAATTAGCGTCCATTGTCAAAATTCTTAAATAACGCAATTATGTAAAATATTCCATGCTCTATTTGTCACCCCAATATCTTACCTTGGTATGGAAGGCCGTGCAGCTACGGCTTATGTAAATCAATCATCTATTGTATCATTGATATAAACACAGTCGTTCCTTTTATATCGCATTTGATTTTTTTTAGCATTATTATTTTCAGACAATATCTTATTTTTCTTTTTAATCTCACATTTCTCTAAGAGCTTGGAGCTAACTTTATCCTCAGTGTTGTTGTATTTATTTTTTTTTTTTTTTTTTTTTTTTTGTTTTTTTGTTTTTTGATTTTTTTTGTGTAGTAAAATCCTATCAAAACCTTGGTTTTCACAACTTTACAAATTAAATCCGCCTTTTCACCTTCTCTTATATCCTACGAGCTGAACATCTCTTCGCGCATTTAGTTATAATTCCTCTCGTTACGAAACCCGGTGATTTAGTGCGACCATCCCTAATCGAGAATTCTGCTGTAAGACTTGCTAATGCAGTCTCATCCTTTGTAATCAGACACAATTTCAACGATATCGTCTATCCGCATCCACTTTATATGTATGCTTTAGTTTCTCTTTATATCATCTTAATTTCAATTGCCTACCGTTCATAATCTAGCCTAAAGAACGCACAAATTTCTTTTTGGCCTCAAAGACTCATTGACGAATAGATTTCTACTTACAAAATTAACTTACTATAAACCCGCGTAAAAATACGAAGGGTTACTAACAGTAGATATGATATAATCTTTCTTTCGCATATATACAGAGATTGAACTAAATTTAGATAACATTATTATTAGTAAGACTTTTTTTTGGTAGAAAATGTATCTTTATAAGATCTAATTTGAATTGCATATTATATTAATACCCACCTGCAGGTTTGGCTTTAATTGAAGAAAACGCCCATAGTAACGTCAGTATTGTTCCAAAGGTCAGCTTCATTTCTTTATATCTAAATTGAAAATAATTTTCAGTAAAAACAATTCATCCTGAAAACTTAGATTTAAAGAGAATGTTTAAAATATTCTGTATTTCATTCCTGATGCTCTGTAAGGATTTTTTTTTATAAAGAGTGCGAAAAGACCTTAGTGGTGACATAGCGAGTAAACGTATTTATATAGATTTACATTCACTTTCTTTCCCTCTATTAAATTGCATTGGTTGATTTGAGTGATATTTACGCATAACACAGAAGACCCAATCACCAAAGTTGGTGCGTATGAATATATTCAGTATTCCTTCAGTATTTCTCGAAGAACATGAACTGACTCTTCTTGCGACTTCAAACCGGATAACGACCTGATATCATACTTACGCTGATAAATATTTCATTGATGTAAATATATTTTGACAGTTAAATGAATTCAATTGATTAATTTCTTAGTATACCAAGAATAAATTCATTAAATTACAAAAAGAAAAAGAAAATTGTGTTATTAGAATTTAAAACGCTGTGCACTATTTTTGTCAGCATATTTCGGCTGTACAATGGTTATTCCGTTAATTTCGCATTGCTCGTTGAATAAGACAGAGCTTTTTAAAAATAAATCATATTTGCGGGAATGAAATAAATGTTTAAAAACGTAAATATAAGCATTGAATTATTATTTCTTTAAAGATGTGGTCTCATAACTGCAACAATGAGTGCAAACAAATTATTAGCGCGTTATTCAATTTGTATGCACACACCGTTGCAGTTATGAGACCACATCTTTAAAAAAATAATAATTCAATGGCTTAAATGGCATCTATAACTGTGACCCGTAAGTTAGTATTATTCCATTTAGAACCATTTTAACAAGAGCTTGGACTTTGGGTAGTTGTGTCAAAGAGCAATGTGATGTAGGCCATGTCTATTTCATTGCATGACCACTCAGCCATGGCTCTTTGAAATCAACAAGATTTGTCTGACTTTTGAGTCAGGACTTCAGCAATCGGTGTATATTTCGCCTGAAACTAGCGTCATTTTTAACTTGTTTTGACGCAAGAAATAGATAGCTACCTCCTACTGAAAGTCCAAGGCCTTGTTAAAATGGTTCTATTTACAATATATGTACAATACATGCATTTTGTTGTTCTCCGTTTTGGAATAAAAATCTGAGAGATATTAGGTTTTCTTCAGAGAGATATGAATATCGTTGCTTTCTGATTTGGTCAACATTGCGGTTATTTTTCAATAACGACAATGAAATGAAAAATGATTACCTGCAAATTTGTCAATATGTTTTTAATATATATTACATCATAATTGATAAAAAAAAAAAAACCCCGAAAACAGCTTATTATAGGAGAGTTCATATGCACCAGTCGAAATAGGCTGCGCGTACGCCTGCATAGGTACACTGTATGTATTTCAAAGGATACTGATGTCACTTTATATTCATGTACGTAGATGAAGAGATTGAAAGATTAGGGTTTTTTAATAGATGCATATAGGAATGAAAAGAGGTAATACTCGCAATGTCTTTTGTGTTTTTATTTTTATATGTATAAGAAGAGAAAGAGAAATCATTTTTTTTTAATTTGAAAAATAAAGAAAGGAAAAGGACATCATGTGCCAACGATGATGTTCACATATCGCATCATGATTATGAATTATTGATTTTATTATAGATGCTAGAATTGAATATTTTCCAGGATAATTTAATTTGTCGACTCCGGTACGATTATTACAATTCCCTCAATTCACAAAGCCATGAGTCCATAGATTTTGAACAATGAACAAATCGTTTTTCTTTTCTCGAATGACACTTGTATGTGTTAAATCACATAATATCAAGGGATGTCGCTAATTCATGAATCATATTTTGTTGACTTTAGTCATTTTCTTGATATCAATAGTGCGCAATTATAGGATACACGGGGAATTATGAACGTGCTGTCATCGCGATATATTCTAGATCCCAAAAAAGTAATTTGAATGAGGAAATTAGGCAAGGAACACGGAAGACTATTTTTTTAGAATAACAATCGTAGTGCAAGTTCGAAAATTTGAATGCAATTTGTTGTAAAATATAGAAAGAAGCGAGTCGGAATAATTTTTGATAAACTGTGACAGAGTCGTAGACAAATCGTGAAGGACCAATCGCAGACGGATCTTTAAAGACCAATTGAAGACATTTGATGATGTTAATGCCATAACACAACAAAGAGAGAACACATACATTATTAGCTGAACAATACCTAAACAAGATACTCAGATTTCTGCTGTTTGTTTTCTGAGTTCCAAGTATGTTTAAAGAATACTAAATTATCCAAGAGAATGACAGCTACATTAGATTTCTACAATTTGAATGTTATCATAGCATAGTGCGAGTCATCGGTGGGTCACGCTTGCTTTCGTAAGACTTAAGTGTCTTTTTAACAATACGACAACAGCAGATCTAAGATCTGAAGGAAGAAAGAGATTACCGATAAAAATTAACATTAATGAGAATTTTCTGTGTTCAATAAAATCATCGCATGAGTTTTAAGGGAAGCTTTATTAAGTTTTTTCGAACATTTTCAAACAACAGAAAAAATGTCTGGATTTTCGTTATACAGTCCTGTCGCTCATTATATCGCATTTAAGTATACCTATACATTTTTTGTACAATATTCCGTGCCTGTTTCAGTAAACTTGTCATGAATTAATTTTCATGCTTGCTTCTAGAGTCATTCATATATTAAATAGTATGTCTTGGACATTTTCATGAGGAACCAATGCGTACAAGTTCTCCATCGCTCAAATCCAAGTCATAAATAATCAAAGCTTATATCTCACGTATCTAGATACTACAGGTAATGATCGCAATAAACTCTAAGCAATTAACATTTCCACTCGCTGATTACAGGTTTTTATTAATTATCTATGTGTGTATTGGTAGCCGGAAGGGAAGCCTTATCATCATCGTTTCTGTAATTCCGGAATTGAAGTCTTCATAAAAGTATTATTTGTTAACCACGGCAAAAACTATATAGAACTGGCCGAAAAGATACCGTATATAGTAATTATAATTATTGATGGCAATGAGAAAAATTTTAGTCTTGACAGACGCATTTGAAAAATGGCGTAGGTTTTTTTTTCAACAAACAATTTTAATTAATGCGAAGACTAATGACGAAATAAAGCGACCTGGGTCCGCGCTGGGACCGTTCAGTGATATAAATGGTTGCGGGAGGCAAATTGCGGATCTCTGATCGGCTCCCTGGGGACACGTGATCAATGCGCAGAGCCAGGACTATTAAAACGGCCATGTCCACAGGTTACCTTAAAAGATCATCGACCAATTCTCGCGAGATTTCAAGGATGAGACTTTGACGATTTGTTTCGGAAAGGTCTGCTTCGGCTTTTTAAAAGGTAGTCTTAAAGGCGATTGCTCTATTGGGTATAATTTTATTTTAATGTCGATGTAAGCGTTTAGATCCATTGGGCCCTCATCTCGACAGTTACTTAAAATGATGGTGCATTAGTTAATAAGTCTTTCTTCAATAAAGTTTGCAATGGGAATAGGAGAGGCATATTTATATCAAAACATTCGTCTCATAATGGCTAATAACAAAACGTTCATTGTATTTGTAAGAAACCGGAAGATTTTTCCCCGTTTATCCGTTGGAATCATTCTCTTTTTAATGACCGTTTTGTAAATTCCTACGCTTGACAGTTATTCCATAGTGTTGTTTACCCGTCTACCGGAATAGGGATTTCATTCGTCTCCAGGGCATTCCCTATGGACATTTCATATGTCAGACTGATTTCATAATCTAGATCCTCAAGTCGCATACATGTACCAGACGGCAGTATTCATTTAATCCTCATTTGCAACATTATTTTTCTTTCCGTAAGTACATTTCTGAACAGAAAAGGTGTGTGGGAAAAGTCACGAATGTCAGTCAGTGTGAAATTAATTTCATATATCGTTTTTTCTTCTTCCTTTTTTCTATTTTCAATATCAATATACGAAAACCTGTTTGACCATCCCAGCTTGGAAAATTATATACAAAGGAAATCGGTCTAATAAAATCTGAAAAGTTGTATAACTGAAGATTTCTTATTAAACGCGAGAAGTTAATATCCTTCTAAAATTGCGAGAAAAACATCTAGCGGATTTTAAAATCTCGCTTTTATTTTTCGAAAACATGTAAACAAAACGGAACTATCTTTAAGGAAAAAAATTGGGGTTTGCGATATTATGTTTTTCGCGATTTCAATTGATGCAAAATGGTTGAATCGCGAAATTGAGTACTCGCGTAAAATAAGGAATTTTCAAAGATAAAAAATATGAAAGTTTAGGTGTGGTAGCAGTTGTAATAATTGTACCAGTCTACATATTTACATGTATACATTTAATATATATTATTTACCTACATGTATGTATTTGTATATACTTTTTGTCATTTGTGACAGTTGAAATGAATTTCTGTGCTCAAACTGTTTTTTTATCACAGAGACAAAACAAAGCCGGTTATATAAACAATGAGAAACCTGGATGAAAGCTTTAGTTTAACTGTTGTTTCTTAAAAGTCAGATTCGGTAGCAGATACCTTAAAATTAAAAAAAAAAAATTTAATTTTGATTTTGGTCATAATCATTTTTTTTCTTTTGTTGCTTTTCATTGAGAAGAATGGATAGATAAAGAACGAGAGCCATTAATTCAAGCGGTCATTAAACTTGTCAGAGTCCGTAGAATAGCTTAAATCAGTTCTGGCGACTACGAAAATCTCCATGGTTTATTTTACACAGAACCCTTCAAGTTCAGGTTTACAATAACGCAATACCAAATCCCTGACAATCTTTTTCGTACAAGCGTTCGCCATTATCGTTAAGTCAAAAGCCAAAGAACCGGACACAGTGGCAGTCCGACAACGAAACTAATTATCCTTAAATTCTATGTCAAAACGGAAATACCGTTTCTTCTTAACCCCCTTAGACTCCCGTCCGCAGAATACGAAAAACATGACAAGAACAAAAAAACGCAGGTTTGTCTGTGAATAGACAAAGTCTGTTCTAACGGGTACTTCAGCTCAAAGGTCTATAATGTTTTCTTTTATTTTTTTGCTCCGTGTATTCTCTCCATTCTTGTTGTCATTAAGTGAAAATCTGCATTGAGTATGCCAGACTTCCGCTGTATCGTGGCCGTCTTTGACTGTAGGGTATTATCCTCTATCCAATGCCACGGAATAGAGTTAAATCCGTGGCGAGTTGTTTGTAATCCTCCATTTACAGAAGTGATATTTAGGCTAAGCAAACTATTTAATTCCCAGTGTGATATTGATTTCTTTTTCGACTATATGTGTTTGTGGCGCGAGATAACACTTTTGTGTTATTAAGAGACCACTATCCCCAATTCCCCTCTTCTCATTGCCTCAAATAATGGAATACTATGTTCATCAAAAAACTAAAATGATTTTGGTTAGTAGTAACAATTATGAAGCTAAGTCCCCCCAAAATAAGCTAATATAGTGTTGTATGTAGCTACAGTTACACACACATTTCGTGCTGACTTGACTTCAAATGCATTATCGTATCGATGTCGGAATGATAGACAGAACGAAGGGACAAACAAGATCAAAACACCATCTTGTCTTCCATTTGGAGGTATAAAAAATCGATTTCACATTTATTGGCAAATTCCAACATATCAGTAACCCGCACCTCGGGTTGTCATGGGCTTCTAAGTGTAACCAAAAATGAGAGAGAGAAAAAAACTAAGTTGCGGAGGTTGAACAAGAGAGCAAATAACAAAGACATTTGTTACAGGATGGAGACGTAAAAATGGTGGCTTTTAAACATTTGGTCCAAGTCTGAGAGTTTCAGCTTGTTTCACGCTAGCAACCAACAGATGGTGTGTTTGTTTTCCCCCTTTTCTGAGATTTTAACGAACATTCCAACAGAATAATGCCAAACAAGATCTTTACTTGGGGAAAAAAATTCGTAATTCTTGATCAAATTTCATAGCACTTCCAAGACGGCTTTAAAACGATGTTGTTAACTTTATTCAGTCTTTAATCCGATTTATGATTATCTTTTTTTATATAAGGGAGTGTAGTGACTACCTGTAAATAAAAAAACAATTTCTTTTGTCTATTTCTTCATTTTAAAAAATCCACAAAAAGCGAAAATATGAAATAAGCATAAAGCAGTTAAACATAAAACATATTAACCCTGATCACATCAGGTCGTGCAGAACATGATTTGGTGGGAATATTTTTTTTTACTGTACATGTGAGACAAAAATATATAGTTTGGTTGTGGCATTTTCTTTTGTAGTATTTTGTGTTCCTTTTTCAGACAAAGAAGAGTTTAACTTCGCTGAAATCTAATTACATGTAGATATTTATTTAATTGTAATTATATATTTTGTATAATTGTTATAATTTATTTGTGAAGTAGATATTATAGATTGTTATACTTTCATGTTAAATACTGAAATCTAATTGGTTAAGACGCAGTTAATAATATTTTCTATTACCCTCAGCGTTAGCAACGCACTTAGCAACGGGTAACATTAAAAAATGTTACATGCGCAAAAATTATGCGCGTACGGTTCGCTGTAGAATTCACGTTATTCCTATATAAAAGCAGTAAAATTTTCTTAAAAATTAAGACATTCAGTATAACAAAATAAATAGTGCCTGTTTGGCGTCGGTTGACAATGGTTTTATCGGGGTGTCAATTTC
This sequence comes from Magallana hongkongensis, assembly GCA_015776775.1. Taxonomy (NCBI): domain Eukaryota; kingdom Metazoa; phylum Mollusca; class Bivalvia; order Ostreida; family Ostreidae; genus Magallana; species Magallana hongkongensis. The sequence continues at coordinate 5,320,259 of CM027471.1, forward strand.
AACTGTTACCCTCCCAAACAGGCACTATTTATATAAGAATACCATCTTTTTATGTAATATTTTAAGAATTGTTCTTGTAGTTAGAAAATTGAATGCCACTTTAATATGACGTATACTGAAGACCTCATTCAATACTGTACTACCAAAGTTATAAGATCTGATATGAAGAGTTTAATGAAGGACTATTTGAATATATTCAAATTACTGGTGCTAAAGCATTAATTATGTATAACTATTGCATGTATACCTGAATTTGGACCCTGTAATGCATTTTAGCATGCATATAGATGTGTATTTACTTAAAGAAATATCCGTGTTAACATTTTACAACTAACCAATGCACAGCTCTGTACAATGGCACATAAAATATACTAAATCACTTTCCTCTCATTGGATCACTATTTCTCTCTCAATTCAGCATTGTTTTTATGCCAAAGGATGGTAACATTTGACAAATGCTGTTTAGTTGTAAATTTGTCCCTTGCCATTTGACAATAAATACATTTCGTACCGAAAACCATCAGAAGAAATTGGAGTAGTTGGTCGCATTGAGTGGCCCCCAATCGGCGCAGAAATTGAAATAAAGAGACTGCCTATTGCTAGTACAGCTTCCTTCATTACGCGTTTATCCCTCCCTTGCCGCGCTTGTTGATATGAATTTCCCCGCAGATTTCACAAATTATACTAGCGTGTTTGGTCAATTGTAAAAGATGCTTCATTTGCAAAGAGACGTCTTGTTGTCACTTTGATCTCTTAATCTCTTACTTTTATGTGAATGTAGAGATGAGGGAGTGGAGGGGAGGGGGGGGGGGTTATCATGCTTGTTTTGGCGTTTGAGGCATTTAAACAGGTTCAAGTACATGTGCAATCGCGTTTGCTGTTTCTTAAATATTTCAAAGCACTTTAAGAAATGTCCTGGGTGTTAGAGAGAGAGAGAGAGAGAGAGAGAGAGAGAGAGAGAGAGAGAGAGAGAGAGAGAGAGAGAGAGAGAGAGTAAATATGTCTTTTTGTTGTCTGATTAAGCATTATCTTGTTGCTACAGATATAAAACGTGCGGTGAACCAGTTCTATTAATTTATATAAAACTTATTAGAGACTACGATTTCAGGCCTTCTTTTCTTGATTTGAACCAAAGCAGTTTCGAAAACAGTTACTCAGTAGCTATCCATTGCTATAAAATTATCGAATGACAAAAAGTTTACGCATGGGTGTGAGGAAATGGCGAAAATTGGCACCATACTCCATTGTAGAAATAAGATATTAAAATCCGTAATCCCATATCATTTGAAAAGAAAAGAATTAGTTTTGGTAACATTTGATTATTTGTGTGGATTTTATGCGTCTGGATATTTTTGCGACAATTTTAGGTTTACGACATTTGTATCATGTTACGGTATAAGAATGTATGTTTCGACGATTATTTAAACGGTGCCTTGCATGTTGTAATAATTTTAATTAATTATCTGTCAAACTGTACGATATGCCTTCATCAAGATTACTCATAAATATATATTAATTGCAAATACGCTGATAAATATTGGAAAGGAGAGATACGTTCAGTGATTAAAATGGCAACGCCTGTAGAAATAGTCCAAGACCTGATTGGACATAGATTTTCCGATTGACACGCTTCACCTTACATAAGACGAAAATTAAACCAGCCACTGAGGTCACAGAATTAGGTATATACAGGTGACATGAATGATTTCAGGTGTCCACGTCTTAATGCTACATAATGTTACACGTTAATCGGATCCCATACTTTTCAACATGATACCAATAAACAAGAACAAAACTGATACTATGCACACCTAATACGATATCGCACTTAAGATATGATTCCGGCATCATTTTCTAAGTTTTAAATAAATTCCATTTTTATGAAACAGAATACCGTATATCCGGTAACTTTCGCGATGATCTAATTTTCGCTTTTTTCGCGAACTCTTTTAAATCGCAAAATATTGAATACACAGAAATTATATCGTGTACCATTTTCTGTAGGACACTTTTCAAATCGCAAAAAATATTGTGACACGCGAAACAAAACGGATGTACGGTAATCGTTTAGGTTTTGCCAATACATTGATAGGAATCATCATTTGAATCCCACACAGCGATGTTCAAAACCAATTGCCTGCATTATTGGAAGGGATATATTTTTTGAAAATTGAATTTCATCTTGCAAATACCAACATGTATGTCATTGAATCAGTGTCATTTATCCTCTTTTTATTCTCATAGTATGTTTTGTTAGCCTTCGCACATGTACATGTACATTCTTAAGTCACTCAGACAAGTTAATACATGAAATATTTGCTCGCCATGCAGCACTTCATTTGGTTCTTGAAAAAATGATAACTATATTTGGAAAGTTGTGAAACGAAATACAAAATTCATTACAATATTTATTTCATTTTCGCAAAAGTTTTGCATTGTGTAAATGATTTTTTGGTGTTGTTTTTTGGGGCTTTTATTTTTGCTTGTTTTTTTTTTTTTTATTTTTGAAATGGGTGGGGATGGGGGTAAGGGGGTAAATAAACATGTACAACATTATTATGCCAAAGTTGGACGAAGAAAAACCGCTCGTAGTTTTTTAACTGACTCTGACCATCAAAAAATTAGAAATGCAACTGATACCTTTCATTTAGATTTTTTGGGTAATCCCGCACTTAAAAGAAAAACTACAAAGTATCCACAATAATCAATTAAAGTTTTGAATGATATGCATAAATATTCGAAAAGAAAAAAAACATAGCAGTGCGCATGTGCAAAGCGTTTTATAAATGAATTTCCGTTTCTCAGGGGAGAAAATGCATGACTTATCAGTCCAGTTGTATCACAAGATAAAGAATGCTGATGTCAAACCGACGGTCTCAGTAACTATCAGCACCTAAGACAGATTCGTGCGTTAATCTTTCTTTGTCTAAAACGAGGCCCTCGGGATTCCTCGGAAGGAATCGATCTATAACGCAGCGACAACATCAAGTGCCGATTTTTTTTTTTTTCAAAACGATCGACGAAAATAAATGATTTCCTAATGCATTATTAAGTTGAAGACCAGAAAAACATGCGTTCCTAACTTTCTTATCCTGAATTTTGATGAATTTTGGGGTTTTTTTAAAAAATCATTCTTTGAATATTTGATTGAACATCTTTTGTTTTTCATGAATGAAATATTAATTCAAAATTGCTTTGCAGTTTTATAGAGCATTCTCCGTCATTTAATTAAAAGTAATGCTTGTGCTGATTTGTATTTGAAGAAACGCTTATGTAACTCCAACCATCTTTCTTCATGTAATGCTGTAACGCCCATGGTTTCAATATAAAAACGGACATTTTAAGTTTGCAATGTATATATATAAACTGGTATTGCACGCAACACTTTATTTAGTTTAATGAATGATTAACAAAACTTGACCATTTATTATCACAGATTTACCGATACCTGATCAAGCGTATTGGATATCAGTATATCGGTTGTGAATTAATATCATCGAGTCTTCACCAGTGTTTAATCAATTATTAATTTTCATAATAGAAGATAGCTTGCGTGACCGAGCGTACAGATCAGTTCGTTGATAACGTTTGCCCGTAAAGCAAGAATTATCCGATAGTCAACACGTGTGCCTAAACATATAAATGTACCATGACTATTACGAAAATCAACACTCTGACAATTTTGCGAGTTCGTCAGGATTAAGTCATAACTTTACTTTCGATTCTAGTATCTATGAAAAAAAGAATATGCTTAGAGTTACACTAGCATAGTCATTTATACTATCATGAATGTTCATTGCCTGAAAGCTGACAAATTACAGATAGAGTAACTGTTACTAAGTTACCGTCGAGCTACATCTTAAGACGAGTCTTAAGTTGATCGTAGGACGTTCCTAACTTTTTTCTGAAGTCATAAATCTTAGGAACACACTTAGGTTATATCTTAGGAAAGTTTCGTGAACATGCCTGCTCTGGTCATTCTCTGGGCACCTATCCGTGAAGCAGACGACAGCGATGCATGTATTAAATGTTTCTGAATTATTCATAGAGACCATATTGCAGTACAACGTATATCAAGATTTGATTTCATTCTCAGATTGGCTTTTAAATTAATCTTACTTCTACTGTTTATATTCGTTGTTTAACCCCAACCCCCCCCCCCCCCCCAAACCAACCGTACTGAAAAAACCAAAACAAACAAACAAAAAGAAAACAAAAGAAGGACCATGAAAAAATCGTGCACCTTAATTACTCTGTCTCGTTATTTAAGCCTCTCATATACATGTGAATATGATATGGTCATTCAACGCCCAATATTTTTATTAGAATTAATTTTGTCGCTAAAATCAAAAATGAGATATTTAGAAAATATTGTATTTAAATACAATTACATTAATTTTTTTTAACGAACTATACGGCTTATCTCAAATCGTGTCGCGAAATCTAATACGTATACTGGTATTGTACATATTCATATCTATAAAAAGATTTGCGGGCATGTTGAAAAATATTAATGCGTGCTGCATGTCACTTTGTGTCTTTTTAATTTAACGGATGACAGTCAATACTAAAAAATCATGACAATTTTTCATGTTCCAACTTAAAAAAAAAACCAATACAACGTGACATGCTTGTGTCATTACGTTCTCGCAAATCTGCTAATAAAGCATGCAAGTCTTTTAGTTAAAAATGGGAAGCATTATTTCTTAACTTTATAAAGCATAAAAAAGTCAATAAAAATCAGGTTTTTTTGTACTAACAAAATAAAGCTTTATCGAGCAGAAATCCCTTTTAAATTGTCTTCCGTTGCCACAATCTGCTTTACAAGATTACTTATCGTAGAAAAAATAAAATTCTGATTTCATTTTTTTTAAATTTCGATATTACAAACTCAGAAAACCATCGTGTAGTTCTGATTGTTAGATTTCCTGATGGTCAACTAATTTCTTTACAAATATTCATATTGCTAACATTATTGAAAAAAAAAACCAAAAAAAACTGACGGAAACAAGCCACAAATATCCCAAGGACAAACTTCATCATGAACCACAAAATTGTAAGAACGATATTATTAAACTGAAAAACAGGAAGAATAAAGTAAGAATTTTCGCATTCTAATAACTTTTTCTTCTCCGGTTCTTATGCTTCGAAACTTATACAACAATTTGATATTGTATATCCTCAATCCCACCAACGCCGCAAGATAACCAGAAGTCACCTTTGAATGAATGGAGATATTATTAACAAAAAATAATAATAATAAAATCGTTTTCAGCTTGAAATTTGAGAAATCCGATTTAATTCTTGGAAAACAATAAAAAAAAAAATGAAAGTAAGTGTTTCGTATATTAGATAACTTTTTGGGTGCTCAACAATTAAATTTGTCGTGACGCGGATTTTTTTTTCTTGGGTTTTTGAGGGGGGATTGTCCGCGATACACTCAGAAAGTCTCATCAAACGAAATATGGAAGCTAGCTTAGGTTCATTCATTAGTATCCCTTTGTTTAATCAGTCTGTAGAAAGCTCATGAACCGAGTAACATCGGAAGCCACAAATGACTCCAATGAAATCCAATAAGGAGAAAGTGAGTGTCGCATTGTAGGAAAACAGGGGCCTTTGGCGCAAGGATACATTTCCCGTGCATAAAGAAATCAAAATGTCACAGAGATTGAGAGATGGGTTTTTAGCTCATTCATTTTCTTCTTCAAAGGGAAAAAAAGAGAATTTGTTTCCATCTGTGAATTACTGATAAATGTGAAAATGTTTATACAAATTAAGTAGGTCGTTAATGAAATGTTTCGATTTTTATTATCGTCGATCAAAATTAAACACGTCAAGCCGATGAGCGCAACAGAGGAGCGTAATTAAAGAAATTAGCACTCGTTTGCCTCAGGTGCAAGCTATTTAGATGAATTAACCAGACCATACCGCTCTTGTACGACGTCCCTTCTTCACAGAGTCGGTGGTTTCAATCGGAAATTATAAAATCACTTATTGTTCCATAATTGGCAAAATGAATCGCTATTTCAATTAGGAAACGGTTTTGTGCATGCAACAATATCTAATTACCGTAAAGGATACTGATCACCACCAGATTATCAGATTATTGAAAGAAAATACATATTAAAAAGAGCCCTTTTTAAATCGAATTCTATACTTTGACTTTTGCTGCTCAAAATTAATTTTAAATTGATAGAATTGTTTTCAACTTTGCAAAAAAAAATGTTACTTGCTTGTCGTGTATTTTTTCTACCAACCTTAAGATGCTACAAATTCCTTCGCCGATGTTTCACAAATGCCTCTGATCTTGTGTCAACAAGCCGTTTCGTCTCCTTTTTCAATTTATTTCTCTCGTATCTCTGCAATTAGAGAATTATGTATCTCTATTTATGCCCAGCGCGTAAAGACAAGAAATGTCAATAATAAAGTAGGCGGGGTTTTGGTGACGTCATCAATTTGCCGCCTTAGAAATTCTACTTGAGGGAAAAACAACCTATGACGACATGTGGTTGTTTCGCAAGGTTGTATTGGAAAGTGTGATAATTATGATCGCGGGGACTGGTATCTCCCCTCAGCTTTTAAGTAGGAGCAGAATCAGACTGAAGGCTATGTCAATATCACTTATTCTCCGGAGACAATAGATGAATTATTAATCAAATCCAATGCTATGCACAAGGCGTGATTTTCGGCAGAAGTATCTTACTTCATCTTTAAAATATTAGAACATTAAATCTTGCCATTTTTACGAGTCCCATTCTGCAGATCTAGACCATATCTATCTAGAGTTCTAGCCAAGGCCCGGTGATAATGTGTAGAATTGTATAGACTTTAATAATCTTAAAGCGGTCTGCTGCAGACACAGTGGACAAAGGTTAATGACAATCTGCGGGTTAGTGCAGAAGTTGAAGCAATTTCATTCCAAATAGCGCAAAACATGATCTAGATCATACCGTGTATCATTATCATCATCATTAAAAGACAGTCTAGATAATTGCAAATTTGTTCCGACCGAGATTTATTCACATTAAATTGATATGGATACTTAAAATTTTCATTATTTAAAGTGACGCAGAAATCACCGAAAAAAAAAAGTCCATGTTTGAAATTAATTGACCAATTTTTTTTTTGCATTTCCCACTTTTTTTAAAACATGTTTTGAGGGGTTTTTCTTTATGAATTCAGAAACCTTATTTTCAGAATCAAAGGAGCATAAAGCTGATGAATAGTAAAACCAAATACATGTAATTGTCCACTGGTCAAATGCCCGAAAGCAACACACAACTACAACATACAGCTACTGTCAATCCTTCATCCCTTCATTGTCGTTAGTTTAAGAAGAAATTTTATTCAGAAATATACACAGAAGTATTATATAAATGAATATGGATTGAACAGCAGACAAACAATAGCCCATTTTATTTAGTTTTCCCCATTAAAGATCAAGGTACATATTCAATTATATTTATAACAGTAGTAGTGTATACATTGATTTTAAGTTTTACATATACATTTTACTTAGTACTTATACATGTAGAGAATACACACTGTCTTTAAATTCAGTCTGCCTTTTTAAAACCCTATAAGTATTACTGCAAATCGTTTTCATTCTTTTTTTCCCATCTACCTTCAGATACATTGCTTCGTTTCTTAAATAATAGCTAAAGCTAATAGTATATATAGAGTCACATGCATATCTATCCAAATTTTATGTCCAGACGGCAGCTACAATGTATGAAAAAGGCTGGATGGTAATGGTCATTTTTAAAACTATAATAATATCCTTTGGGTTATTGAAACTCTGTGTAAAGTTATAATAAAATATTTTTTTTAAATATTTTTGGAGAATTTTGATTTTTCCTCTTTGCTAAATGATAGTTTATGGCCAAAAATATCATTTTGTAGATTAACGCGAACAATTAATATTCGCGTAAAATTGCGAGAAGCAACCCTCGCGGATTTTAAAATATCGCTTTTATTTTTCAGACAGCTTTTAACTACATGTATATGAAATTATAAAAATTGATGTTTTTTATACCAATTTTAATGTTTGTAATCTCGCGATTTGACACAAACCAGCGGAATCGCGGAATTAAGTATTCGCGTAAATTAAAGAATTTACAGTATTTAAAATTTTCAAGCAAATCTAAATATGATGGATAATTTGTTAACCATCCACTTTTTTTACTAAAATACATCTACCTTTAATCATGAAGCTTGCAAAAGGTTTGTATAAATGTGAATATAACTATAAATTTATTCAATGCGAAAGTCAGATTGGTCTAGAATGTTCATGAACTTGTTTCGTCTATATTTCAAAATTAAATTCAGGTCTTTAAAAAAAACCCAAACAAACCCAAATTTTATTAGTGATCCATAAATTCTTGATAACAGCGAATTAAAATCAAATAAATCACATATCATAGAAATGTTCAAGAAATACAATATCATATTATACAGATAATACCGGTATGGTATTTGCCTGCCATAAAAATCAGAGCTTGGAAACGAAGCATCAACATCAAAATATCAAAACCCTCTAAAGGGCTTTGACGTCTTTCCTTTGCAGTGTAAAGTGAAGACGTTCAGAACGAATTGTGGATGCAATTTTTTTTGGTTTGGTTCCTTTCTACGTTTCTTTTAATTAGCTGCCTTCTTTGCCATTTCATAATTATATCAAAATAAAAAAAAACCCACCCCTCCCAGCGTTAATATAAGGACTATATGCAAGATCATAGCAACGCAGTAGGCAATACTATAAGCCTTCTATGCACGCACTTAGCTTGAGGTAATGGGACTTACACCTACCTTGGTATTAAAATAAACCAACAATTTGATGCATTTTTAGGAGTGTTGTACTCTTTTCATACCGTGAGCACCTTTTATTTCGAAAATGATTTTGGAAGTCACCAAATACACTTCTTGCTCATTTATCTTTTTCTTCTTTTTTCAATATACAATGTAGCACGCAGAAAATGTTGCTCTAAGCTCTACATGTACTTCCACTAAAACGAAATTGTGAAATATCTTTTTAACTCTTAAATAAATATCCCCCTTTTTTTGAAAGTGTACCATCTGATACAACCTCGATCTTCAGCATTTTAAAGATAACAATTTCGGTGAACAGTTTTCAAAATACAGTTTCTCAATTTAAGTACAGTTAGTCTTTTGATGAGAGTATGGCATTTCGACAGAAAATCTAACAACAAATTATATGACGTACGACATTACTTCTTTTTCATCTTGATTTCTACTTCATTTTACCTCATTCTGAATTTTTTATGCATAGGAGAATGAAACAATACTTTTTTTTTTAGTATAGCGTATCTCTTAACGCAACAATTTATGAGGTCTTATGATTATTTAGTATCAGAATTTATTGATCACCCTGTATTTGCAGGTTATACCAGCTTGACTGACACGGCTTCTCAACGACTTCCAATTGACTGACACGACTTCTCATAGACTTCCACTTGACTGACACGACTTCTCAAATACTTCCACTTGACTGACACGACTTCTCATAGACTTCCACTTGACTGACACGACTTCTCATAGACTTCCACTTGACTGACACGACTTCTCAAAGACTTCCACTTGACTGACACGACTTCTCATAGACTTCCACTTGACTGACACGACTTCTCATAGACTTCCACTTGACTGACACGACTTCTCAAAGACTTCCACTTGACTGACACGACTTCTCAAAGACTTCCACTTGACTGACACGACTTCTCATAGACTTCCACTTGACTGACACGACTTCTCAAAGAGAAGTTACAGGTACAGCCAGCCTATCTACGTCAATGGAGAATTTTTCTTGTCAAGACTATGGCATTTATATTAATTTTTCTCTAATTAAAAAAAAGCCTTACGTTATTCATTTCACGACTTACAAAGCCATATCACGATCACCGGGTTAAAACAACCAAAATATGTGGATATGTTATTTATTTTCATATACTTGTAAACAAATGACATTATCATTATCAAAACATCTATGCATTTTGTTGGCTGAGATGAAATAAAATGTCTGTATACATAATCGACCTTATAAAACACATTGGCTAGACAATTTACTAATTACAATAAACACATTATTATCAGCAAAATAGTGTGACACAAAATTATTCGCGTATAAATATTCTATTTCCTTTTAAAATTGTTTTCATGCGTATTATTTAGCATTGGAGTTGAACATTGACAAAAGTTTTTAGTTTGAGATAACTATGCATGGATTCTTTTGTACTTGTTTGAGCGAAACTCTTATTCCATTGACAACGCAGAATGTGCGGGCTGGCCTCAGACTTTTAAATAGTTGAAGTAATTTTAAAAATACATGTAATTCAGAATCTGGACAATTCTTCCTATTGTATATTAATTTAATACTAACTTTTATATCAATGATTTGGAAGAGAATGGTATAGAGCGACTAAATATGAACATTAAAATGTTTTCTTTTGCTGTTCATATATTAAATTAGACTACGAAATTAGCGATCATTGCAGAAAAAAAAATTAGATACTGTTACTTAATAACCCGTTGATATGTGATATTTAAATTTTTCTACTGCGAGTTCTTTCTTTCGGTCACCTAAGATAGCATATCATTGTTAAAAGATTAATGAAATGGATATATCTTAAAGATACCGTTAGACTTTGGCTTTATAAAATATTGGCTCAAAAACACTCTTGATACCAAACAAAACCCATAATATTAGTCGACCTTTGTGCATGTACAACTACGTTATTTAGTATTTTATTCGGGATTTTCCATTTTTTCCAAACTTGCAGTATTTCCTACAACTCATGACATCATTTCCTTTAGTTTATGCACTTCGCTGAAAGCTGTTTATCTTAAAGCAGTTTTTTATCCTTTAAACTATGTGCGCCATCAAAGATGTATATATCCAAAAATACAGGTTACTTTTACTCAATGTCTTCCATAAAACAAGAGGCCCATGGGCCACATCGCTCACCTGAGGAACAATAGGTATGGTAAAATCAGCTTAATGGAGTCATAATACAAACTATCTGGACAATGTACAATAATACATGTAGATCCTGTATAAATAAAATCCATTTTCCCCTGGATATTCTTATGTTTATAATCATTAGTCCCTTTTCTAACAGGATGATTTTATAGTCATATCATATGTTGAGTATTGCAGTTCTCAAAAAGATCTTTAACAATAGTTTATATATGGGATATAAACGTACATCAACCTCTGAACCTTCTCGTGAGGCCAAAGAATTGTCCTGGGGCCAAAGTCTTAACAATTATAAAGAATCATCTGGCTGATTAGTTTCTGAGAAGATTTTTAAAGATTTACCCTATATATTCCTTTGTTAAACTTTGACCCCCATTGTGGCCCCTCCCTACCCCTGGGGATCATGATTTTCACAACTTTGAATCTACACTACCTGAGGATGCTTTCACACAAGTTTCAGCTTTCCTGACTGATTAGTTTCTGAGAGGAAGATTTTTAAAGATTAACTCTGTTTATTCCTATGTAAAACATCGACCTCCCATTGTGGCCCAAACCTACCCCCAGGGTTATGATTTTCACAAATTTGAATTTACACTACCTGAGGATGCTTCTACACAAGTTTCAGCTTTCCTGGCTAATTAGTTTCTGAGAAGAAGATTTTTAAAGATTTACTCTATATAATCATATGTTAAAATTCGCCCCACCCTACCCCCACTCCCCCAGGGGTTATTATTTTCACAACTTTGAATCTACACTACCTGAGGATGCTTCCACACAAGTTTCAGCTTTCATGGCCGATTAGTTTCTGAGAAGAAGATTTTTAAAGATTTACTCTATATATTCCTATGTTAAACTTCAATCTCCCATTGTGGCCCCACCCTACCCCCGGGGGTCATGATTTTTTTTACAAATTTGAATCTACATTACCTGATGATGCTTTCACACAAGTTTTAGCTTTCCTGGCTGATTACTTTCTAAGAAGAAGATTTTTAAAGATTTACTCTATATATTCATTTGTTAAACTTCGACTCCCCATTGTGGCCCCACCCTCAGGTGAGCTAAAAAGGTTAAGTTTACAATACGTTGGTTTCTGGAAGAACAGACTTTGAAAATTTTCTTAATAAATATTGACAAATTTTTTACTTTTTTAATCTTTAGTTTTTTAGATATGTGTACAAACATAGAATTGTGAGCAAATCTTTGTATCTTGCTTATAATTCGAATATGGTTAGTAAATAGAAACTGTAAACAATTAAACACAAGAAACATGCATAACAAATAAAGAACACAATTTATTTTTTCGAAATTATTCATATATATATTACATGTATATACCTACATATTTCCGTCAGCGATATCAAACTCTATTTAAACTGAATAAACTCGAGAAAATGCCGAGCATCTCAACAAAACCTATTGCATTAATCTGCCATTACGCAAAAGATAATGCCGAATTACCGATAGAATGAATTGTATTTCAGTAGGCACCTACCCCTACATCAGATTTTGCTTAATTTGCGCAGGTAAACAGTTAACTGTTTGATTTAACGAATTCTCTGTTTGATTTAATACGTAAAAATCACGAAATACAAACGATAGTTTCCAGGTAACAAAGCATAAATAATGAAAACGAAACGAAAATTAGAACAAGCTAGCACCAACGTCATGTGTGAAAACTGTCAACGCATTGAAATATCTAGCCTCAATTTATTTCACAAAATCGGCACCAATATATTTTGCATGTTTCAAAATTTCCCTTCATACGCGAACTGTTGCACAACAAGCAAATTCATCATAGTCAGATCGAACCTTTTTCGTATAATGTCATGGCTGCTTTAAACAAAGAACCTCGTTTTAGAAGTATGGAATACGAGTCTTGGTAAAATGGGTATGCAAACCCGGGCCGTGGCAAAATAAAAGCCGGGGCAGATCGGCAATCGTCAATTCCAAATACGCATTATTTTGCAGCAATATTTACAGCGAATACAAATATACTAGTCCATCAAATATCCTGAAATTTTAATGAGATTGGCAGATTAATAACTGCTAATATTTTGTTTTACCCAGGCCAAGTCTTGTCTACCCATTTTATTGTATGCCGAACCCGAACCTATTAAACTGATTGAAACACGCCTTTCCTTTATTATTATTTTCGTAATAACTCAGATTTGAAACAGAATTACCACTTAATTTTTGCAATTTATATTTTCCTTCCCATAAGGATAATTTATGCTGAACTACGTTGAATTTGCCTCGGTAGTTCTTGAGAAGAAGATTTTTAAAAATGCACCCCCCTTTTTCTACAATTTCAAGGTTTTCTCCGCTTTGAATACAGATCGGACTTTTATTTCTGCAATTTATATTCGCCCTCCCATAAGGATGCTTTGTGCCAAATTTGGTTGAAATTGGATAAGTGGTTTTAGAGAAGAAGTTTAAAATGTAAAAAGTTTACAGACGGACAGACGGACAGACGGACAGACGGACGGACGGACAGACGGACAGACGGACAGACGGACAGACGGACGACGGACAAAAGGTGATCAGAAAAGCTCACTTGAGCTTTAAGCTCAGGTGAGCTAAAAACCCCTAAAAATACATGCAATTTTGTAGGTGTAGTACTGTAGCTCTACGAGAAATAAGGGTTGACGGATCGTGGAGATACAGTTCTCTCCATAAATACAGTAAGCTATATTTATTGTGCGCAGTTTTCATCTTATTAACCAAAAAAAAAAATGAATAATTACATTATGGGAAAATTTCAATACCACAGAAAATTCTGAGACATTTTACTTTAGATGACAATACTTTACTTGTCTCAGAATTCTGAATATCTTTTAAGGTGCCTCACTACACCTTGAAATAGTTTCTCAAATCAGCAGAAAATTATTAACAAGCCTGATACTTTAACCACTGAGCTATGACGATATAGATCTGAAGTGATTGATACAAACAGTTTAACAAAACATTTAAATCGCCATCTTGTGACGTAGTGTCTTAAAAAGTATAAGTCTCGGTGTAGTGAAGTACCTTAAACAGTCCTCAAAAGTGAAATGGTGTAGTTTTCTTACAGTTAAAGATGGCGGCTCTTGATTACGACGCGTATAAATTTAACACACTTTACTTTCCGGGGTCGGTAAGTGTGCTTAGGAAAACGTTTGAGGCAAGTGTAATTGTGAATCAGTAGTGAATTGTCTCAGAAATTTTTTGTTTGAAAAAATTTACAGAATATATTCCAAAAAAAGTTTTAAAAGTTTATCTAATCCAAAACAGCGAGATACTTTTTGTGCGCCGTATTTTTTTTATATGGGTGAACTGTCCGTCAATCTGAATTTCCCTTGCAGCTGACATTTTTGACATGATAACATATTTTTTTTATTAATTTTCAAAAAGAGTTTTTTCTTACGTATTATTTGGATAAAATATATATATATATAAGATAAAATAATTTTAATTCATTTATAGCCAAATTAATTTATTACATGTACGGCTATAATCATAATTTTTTAAGTAATTCTTTTTTTATTTAAAGGCACGATGTATGAGACATTATGTTCATGAAAAAGGACAAAGTTGTGTTTCAAAAAAGAAACAAAAACTAACAGGTACTCAATTATCGCTCGACTAAAGCCTTCAATTAATTGGCTGGTCATTCCGAGTATATTTGACATCCTTAAAATATATATCTTTAAAACTTTTTTTTTTTTTTATATATATCTTGGTATCAAAATCAACTCTTTTAGAGAGAGAGAGAGAGAGAGAGAGAGAGAGAGAGAGAGAGAGAGAGAGAGAGAGAGAGAGAGAGAGAGAGAAAGCGAGAGAGAGAGTATATGGCAGTCTTAACCATATTCATATGTACAAAAAAATAATAATTTCTAATTACTTACAGAATCACTTTTCTATGATACCGGTATTTATGAAATAACAACTTTTTCATAATTGTGTTAATCATATAGTCTACTTCACAAAAAATCATGTGCACCAACGAATACATGCAAAAAAAAAAAATCAAAAATCAAACATAATCCGAATGTTTGGCAAATCTGATTAGGACTTAACATAATTTAACTCACGTGCAGAACTTCGTGACGGTTTAATAAAAAATGTTATTGGATTCCACTAAACAATGTTATCTTACAGAAAAAAATCTATTCCGTTTGTTTACAAAATACAAAATCTCCTAAAGCAGGATTGTAACAAATATAAATAAATTCACGGTGTATACATGATTGTATATAACATGCAGATGGAATGAATGTCCCCATAGATTTCACATCTCTCTCACTGTGTGTCTCTCTCTCTCTCTCTCTCTCTCTCTCTCTCTCTCTCTCTCTCTCTCTCTCTCTCTCTCTCAACTCAGGAAAAATAAGTTTTTGGAAGGAAGAACCAAAATTTAATGTAGATATGTGTAATGTGGTTTTTTTTTTAACAATTTGCAAAACATTTCTGCGAATTGCAACAAATAAACGGAATAGTAATATTTCAAGCAAAAAATCTTATTGTATAGTTTATAAACATCACGAACTAAGGATCTGCTTAAGAAAGGTTACAATTGGGGAAAAAAACTTGCAAAAAGCGTGACTGTAAGATGATTTTAATGATAAAAGAGAAGTGCAAAGTTCTCACTTAATTGATAACACAGTTTAATTCTTTTGCGCGAAATTAAAAAAAACGGTAAGCAGCAAAGGCGGTTTATCCCAGCTAGTACTAGTAATTGAGGTACGACTATCGTATATAGAAATATATGGTATATAATATGATATGTACTAAATGGTTATTGTAGTAGTAGATGTACATGTATTGAGTACTGTTAATTTTGGGAAATTAAGGATGTTTTACTATTTCCATGGTTCCATGTTCGCTATCTGAGAACTTTCCTTGAACATAATGACTTGGCCAACTCGCAATATTTTCTCGCTCTCGTGAATAATTCATGCTCTGTTTTGATTGGTTGCATTTTCGTACAGGATCGGGACTCTCACCAACTGTATGAAAGCTTTCGCACGCATTTAGTTACATAAGATAAGATCTTTTTAAAACTTAATTATAGCTTGCTCTCGTATAGGGGAGTTTAGAATAATAGAAAAATATGAACAATAAAAGTGTTTGACAACAAGTTGGGCCACAGTCAGAAAGCGAATACGATAGTTGTCGTTTTCTTAGTTAATATCTTAAAACATCATGTATAATTTTATCATTTTGCAATTGCAATATATTTTCTTAGAATTCAGTTCTAATTTATCATAAGATGTTGCGGCTATAGTGAACGTGAAATTAAAATACACAGTAGGATGTTCCATCAAAGATAACCGCAAAACGTTAAAATTGTAAAATCAAAAAGTTGGAGATCAGCCGCTAATACATGGAATGAAATTTATTTCAAGTCTAGCATTTACTTACCTAGCTTTTGCTTGGCTTACTCATCCATGTATATGAAACACACGTTGTTTCGACCTAATGGCGTCATTTCACTCACATAATAATCCGTAATCCGTATAAGAAATATCGATATAAAGGATATATGTACATGTAACAACCACAAAAAATTATTAAGATTACCAGCGAACACTGGTCATTTATTTTACTGTCATACTAATACATTTGTAATCCTACAATGTGAACAACAAAAAAGTTAAGTAATTTTTTTTGGTTTAAATGAACTGCTGTTTTTTTCCTGACATCGCGAAGGAATAAAAAGTTTTCAAATAGCAATAGCAACTTTTTCGAACAAGACTGGCGCTTGATTAACAAGTTTAACATTTAAGATAGTTTAATTTTCTGTACGTCATACCCGAAGAGCGCCACTTTAGAAAAACATGATAGAGTTATAAAAGCCAAGAATAAATATATTTATTTATTTTAATATGTATATATTGTTCAATAACGAAAGGTAGTCCTCCTAATCTAGTCATTCAATGACATAACATTCTTTCAATATTATAGAATTTTTTGTGTTGGGTATACTTTTAATCTCGGAATGGTATATAAATGATTCATATAAAAGCCAATATTTTTTTTTATTAAAATTTTTATTGTTTAGTTCAACCATCTCAATTGTAAGATGAAAAGTACAAATAGTAACTGCGTTTTACCATAGAAAGATCCTCATGCACATTTTGGGATCAAAATGTGATACATGTAGTTATGTTATGATCAAGATAGATACATCATGTAATTTGAAAACAAAAACAACAATTAAAGCCATGTTGAGTAGAATTTATCTTATTTAAGAATGCAATCACATTTTCATTCACTGTACCCCGCATTATAAACCTTTTCATTAAAAACAAAATGATCTAGAGAAATGCTAATAGCCCATCTTACCTGTTTTATCTATAAAAAAAAAATATTCATATCATATATATATATATGTACAATATACAATTAATTCAAGTTTGAATACAACATTTAAATAAATATATTTTTTTAAAATATTGAGTTTTTGATTCTTAATCTAAATCTAATCAAAGTACTGAAGTACCGAGGGGAGTTGATTTTATCGATTATCATTTATTTTAAAATCAACTTATAATTATCTTGCATGGCAATTAGTTTTAAGTCTGTATTTGAATTACGCACTTTTTTATTATATGAATTTTTAGACTTTCCCGACAAGAATTTCGAGAAACCCCACGTGGATCATGTTGTGTAATATTCAAAGATAGATTTTAAACTATGTATTAGTAATCGAAACAATTCAAAAAGTGTATGGATCCAAGCACTATTGATATCGAACTCTAGTCTCGTTCAACCAGACGCTCGGCTGTCTCCGTCAATCTCTGACAAGCAAGAGAGCCTCTCTGCTTGTCGGAGATTTACGGAGACAGCCGAGCGTCTGGCTGAACGAGACTTTATTACGCTCTGGCGTAGGAATACATGAGACTACAAAAATATCTAAATTGTTCGAATTATATAAAATCTATTTTCAAAGTGTTTATAGATAAGTTTCTTTGAAAAACAATGCTTCAGCACACATTACATCGAATTTTTCTATTACTTTCATGAACTATGTCTTGTCAGCGGTGATGATTTGTGCTTAGGTCCAAACACTGTTTCACTTTCGGTTTGCCAGAGTAATTGCGAAGGAGAGTTGATTAAAATCGACTCCCAAAAATCTAAATAATCTACTTATCTCACGCTGAATTAATGCTAGAGTGTAAAGGGCAAAACAATAATAAGTATCGCGCACGGATTAGCGCGTCATCTGGAGGAAGTACGTTATTCAAGCTGATAAATCGTCGATTTATCCTGCGACTAGATCAAATACTCTTAACTAATTGTAACGTGAAAATAAAGCTTTGAAAACTACAATTAAAACAGGCGAAGACGACAAAACACGATGCCACGCACTACATTATTAGGCGGATTTTGAGTATATAACTACGCTTGCCTGCACGTCATGTGAATTTGAGCAACAGACTCCCTCGCTAGAACTATTCTATCTCCAGAAATACGTCCTCGTCCCGGAATTAGCAGAATAAACGATAAAATTAGCCGTCTGAATGCGACGACATTTCGTTCATCATAGAATTTTAACAAACGAGCAGTTCGTCAATGTTTTTTTTTTCTGGGATTTTTCTCTATATTAAAAACAAGTTTAATGTGTGTAATGTTCAGCGTGATCATGGGAGCATCTCTTTGTAATATTGGTAAATACCAGAAAAATAAAGAAAAAAAAGTCACACAGGGTGAAGAGCATTTGGAAATTAATCAATGCTTGTCGATATTAATGTTTACTCATAATGTCCCATATCAAAAAGGCTTGAAAGGGGTTGACAGACGAGCAAGTGCGCGATAGTACGTGAAATATTCCATTAACATTTAGAAGTGGAAGGGAATGCGTTTCATTTGTGAAGTACAAATCTTTTTATTGAGCTAATTCAGTAAATCATGATACATTTAGACGTCCTAATTCGCTCAAATTGCCAAGCTTTCAATGCAATGTAAACACGTCATATTGCATTATGCTATTTTTTGGTATCGGTGAGTGGCAGACGACAGGCCTCGTGTTCATCATCCGGGTCTTTCGAGATTACGTCCAACGCATACGTCAGATTTGTAAATTACTTTGAACATTGACCGAGAACTGGATGAAAAAGTGTTCTTAGAAAATAAGGCTATATTTTTTTTTTAACAATAGAAATAAAAATAAAAATAGGATTATTATTGGAAATTATTCGAGAGAAAAATATCATTTGATTCCAATTTTGTTTTCGAATGACACAATTAATGGAATAAAAATTGGACTTTAAAAATAGATGCGAGGAATTACAGGCATAAAAAGAGTATAAAGATGGGGGAGGGGGGGGGGGGTGTTCTTTCATCACGTGCACATATTTTTATTGGTAAGTTTGCTTCGAAATAGTACGAAATTTGCAAATCTGAAATATCGTGACATACACTGTTGAATACTTAGTCTTTAAGTGCATGTGTACATGTAATAACTCTTCTGCAAAATTACCTTAAGTCCTTTTTTAAAAAAAAAAAAGGGGGGGGGGGGTCAAAAAGTGGATGTTATTTCTTTTTAATTTAAAAATGTTTCAAAGTTTTATTCAAGCTAAAGACCATCTGAAAATGGATACTAGTACTCACAATTAATATGACACCTCTTTTTTAAATTTAAAACCCGTATTGTTTGATATCATAATCGTAAATTATGCAAAAAAAAAACCAAAACAAAACTTGTCCTTAGAATAAATGATATTCCCCAGCTATATTTTCTTAATTTATTGAATTAAGTAAATCGTTTATATAACTTTGGAGCTGCGCGTTGTCAACTTAATAATGACAATTTTTTATGGTTAATAAGTACTATAATAATAAATAATTGCAGTGAATTTCGGTTATTTCATGTGGTTCATGTATTATTGCATCGCCAAATTCCGTTCTTGTATTTTCATTGAAATGATTTACATCGCATGTGTCAAAACTATTTTGAACTACCCTTACATTTCGGAACCTCCATACGAGGCTCCAAGTTGACTATATATCTTGTTTCCGTAAAAGTACTTCATTAAGGCAAAAGAGTTGTGAAATTAAGATCCCCCGCTAAACAACATCAAAGTTCGACAAAGCTGTATTTTCTACATGATCAATCATCATTTTCAGATACTAGTTTAAAATGAATATATATAAAGTTGTATCAGAAAAAAGCAGCTATAAATAGCGGCAAAACTCCGATAATTCCTCCCACTATATAGAAACATTCTCTTTTGTCATTATAATCGTTGACACTCCTCCCCCTTCAAAACGAAAATATCCGAATCTCCGGGCTACGGTGTCAAAGATATTAAACTTGATGATAATCCCTAGAGTTCAAAGGGAATATGTGATTCCGATTTGTCGAGTCTTTTATACCTTCAATCCCATTCGAGTTGATACTGGCCTCGTCAAGTGTTGAATGAAGAAAGAAATACATACAAATCACACCACACTTCGTATCAATTTTATCAAGAGATATATAAAAAATTATCTGAAACTAAAACACATATGTTTAGTAAATGCTCTATCTAATCAACATCATAAGCGGATCCAATTTTTTTTTGGAAGGGGGGCGGTCCGATAAATATTTAAGTTTACCGGGATTGGAGGTGTGGGGCTTTTTCAGTAACTTTAATTTACTATAAATATTTAAGAAATTTGATTTTTCAAGGGGGAAGGGGGGGGACGGACCCAGCGATCCCTCTAGGCTCGCCTCAACATTATGGGAAATTGGGGGGGGGGGGCAATTTTATCAACAGACTGTCTATTTGTGTGAATGGATGAATGTAGAGGTCAACAATGATCTTTAATAGGAGTGCTGAAAAGTTTTTGGGAGGGGCAAGAGACATTACATATATTTACCCTCGCACTCCGCACCGACACCCCACCTCAATCCTCTTTTATGCATTGGTTTTGGTTGCAGTAATGAAGTCTGCGTCGTCAAAAAGTTGCGGTAAAATTATTAACGCCTTTCAATTTCAATTTTCTACGAAAGCCTATTAAGCTCATTTTCCTAGGTAAAAAAACAACATTTTTTTCGCGCGAATAAACGCGAAAATTTCGCTAATAAGTATACTTTACTATATTATGACCTATTTTCGATGAACTTATAGTATTTTCCATGTAACTATATCAACTACCACAAATTGATTTAAATTACAAATATAAGGAAAACACATAACTATGTAGTTTATAAAACTGCAAATCCGGTAGCTCTCAAGGAGTTCATCCTGACAAAGACTTAAATAACAGAGATAGGCAACTCCGCCATGAGTGTGACAGTGTTTTGTTGCTGAAAAATGTTACGGGACCAACCTTACTTTCAGAACTAAATAGAACCATTTTAACAAGACCTTGGACTTTCAGTAGGATGTAACGATCTATTTCTTGCGTCAAAACAAGTTAAAATGACGCTGGTTTCAAGTGAAATATTCACCGATTGCGTAGTCTTAGCTCAAAAGCCATACAAACTGTGTTGATTTTAAAGAGCCATGCCTGAGAGGTCTACAGTGAAATAGACAGGCCTACGTCACATTGATGTTTGACTCAACTACCCAAAGTCCAAGCTCTTGATAAAATGGTTCTATTAGTAAACTGAGATAATGTTCTGAAACCAAAAAGTATATTGTTTTTATGAAAAACGTGCATAGATTTTAGACATTTTTGAAACACAAAAATTGAAAAATAAGATTAATGTATAGAAAATATCATCTTCCCAAGTCAAGGGTTTCTGATCCGCTTCGCTTTATGAAAAGCAGAGCAGATCAGAAACCCTTGACTTGGGAAGATGAGAAAATATAGTGGTTAGTTATAACACATCGGCGAAATCTCTGACGACGGGTAGCCAACTGCCTCCAAAAACTCCTCTTTTTTATCGTTTATAAGTAATAAACTCATGGAAATATGATATTTTGAATGTTTTGGTAATAGGTTTTAGCTCTTTATATTTCGATATAATTGTTTATTAGAAAGATACACTGATTTAAACTGGGAATAATTCACAATAGGGACCGCGAGATTTCGATTAGTTGCCAATCTCTGTTATTTATGCCTCTGTTCCTGACGACGCGATGAAAACAGAATACTTTTGTTGTATTTCTATACAAGAACTTGTCTCCCAAGACTTTTATTTCACCACCAGTGATCACCCTCATTCAATAGTTTCAACTACGAGTCATTAGGCTAGTGATTGTTTCAAAAAACATCAACACCTGGGTGCCGTTTCACAAAAGCATCGTAAATTAGGTACTACTTAACGAGTTACGACAAGCTTTAGTACTACGTACGCACTTAGTTAAGACCGTTTCACGAAAGGAGTGATTTCTCTTCACAAACCAAGAAAGAGGAGGCGGAGTTTCGGCGAGATAGGTCCAAGACGGGAGGTGGACCAGCCCCCACCCCAGTCAACACAAGTGATCTCAGTCAGAAGGTTCGCGAATGATGTCTAGTTGATTTTTGTTACCATCAATTAAATAAAATTAAAATTTGAAACAAATCGATAATATTGGATTAATAAAACAATCTTCATAAAAAGTTTGTCAATGTGTATAGCATGAAGCTATGCACAGACACATGTGACTGTATGATATTTAAAGTATGTGTCGAAAACAATCTAGTATACACATTGATACAGGCAGAGTACATTTATAAGAAATGGAAGAGAAAAAAAGGAAATAATTAAGACTTAAAATTAAAGGGAAAGGAATATTAAGTACCCCCTCCCCCCGGATTAGGATTTTCAAGATTTTGGGATTCGAAAATGTTCCTTTTTTTTTTTTACCTGTCAAGATTTTTGGGATTAGGTTGCCCCCCTTTTAAAAGACGATGCTGCGTGCCTATGATAAACATGTCTTAATTAAAAACCATTTTAACAAGAGCTTGGACGTTGGGTAGTTGGTGTCAAACAGCAATGTGACGTAGGCATGTCTATTTCAATGTAGGACACTCAGCCATTGCTTTTTGAAATCAACAAGATTTGTCTAGCTTTTGAGCTAAGACTACGCAGTCGGTGTATATTTACTTGAAACCAGTGTCATTTTCACTTGTTTTGATGCAAGAAATTAATAGTTCGTCCGACTGAAAGTCCAAGGCTTTGTTAAAATGGTTCTATAGTTAATTCATAGCTCTATAGAAAAGCCAGACTGAAATCTACACGCCCCGTTTATCGATTGGTCGAAATCTACGACGGTCGAAACTAACAAGATACAGACAGGAATAAAATGGACACGCCCTGTTTATCGATTGGTCGAAGCCACCAGCAACCTAAGAAAAATCACGGACTGTACAAAATATTCATGATAATATCAGACTCAAAGTCTCACAGGAGACGATTTGGCTGTTTCTTTTAGGTAACGTACTTATGTATATTAACAGTAATTTAGTGAATTTTACTAACTTTTCATAATCAAATTATTAATTAGTTAAAAGAAAGATGTTAATATAAATAATAAAATGCTTTCTTTGATGATTCATGCGGGTTATAAATGTAGCGATCATTGCAGAAAAAAATTACTGAATGAATTCCCAAAGAAAGCATTTTATTGTTTAAATGATCTTTTTCGTATTTTCGATTATACGGTTGACACATTTCTAATTGTCATAGCAACGATTGTATAAAAAATGAACGAAAAGAATAAAAAACAATGTCATGTATAGCAATAAACAATTGAATAAACAAAAAAAATTGTATAGAAACCCCCAGCATGCATATTCGGCATGTTATTGTACATGTATGTGGTCATGCGCGGATGTAGAGGGGGTGGGTGTGTGGGTGTGTTAGGGTCCCCCTGAAAAATTCCAAATATTTACTGAAAATAGGCCTTGAATCCCGCTGCAAACACTATTATCCCTCGGACCCCTACCCCTATCCCACCTAACCTCCTTAGATCCGCGCATGATAGTACACATTTAGTTTTACTGAAAAAGTCCCAGTAAAATGTATGTAAACAAGAGGCCCATGGGCCACATCGCTCACCTGAGGAACAATAGGTATGATAAAATCAGCTTAATGGAGTCATAATACAAACAATCTGGACAATGTACAATAATACATGTAGATCCTGTATAAATAAAATCCATTTTTCCCGCTGGATATTCTTATGTTTATAATCATTAGTCCCTTTTCTAACAGGATGATTTTATAGTCATATCACATGTTGAGTATTGTAGTCCTCAAAAAGATCCTTTATAATTGTTTATATATGGGATATTAAGCTACATCAAACTCTGAACCTTCTTCTGAACCTTCTTGTGAGGCCGAAGAATTGTCCTGGAGCCAAAGTCTTAACAATTATAAAGAATCATCTGGCTGATTAGTTTCTGAGAAGAAGATTTTAAAAGATTTACTCTAAATATTCCTATGTAAAACTTTAACACCCCCCCCCCAAATATGGCCTCACCCTACCCCCAGGGATCATGTTTTCACAACTGTGAATCTACACTACCTGAGGATACTTCCACACAAGTTTCAGCTTTCCTGGCAGATTAGTTTCTGAGAAGAAGATGTTTAAAGATTTACTCTATCAATTCCTATGTAAAACTTCCACCCCCCATTGTGGCCCCACCCTGCCCCTGGGGATCATGATTTTCACAACTTTGAATCTACACTACCTAAGGATGCTTCCACACAAGTTTCAGCTATCCTGGCTGATTAGTTTCTGAGAAGAAGATTTTTTAAGATTAACTATATATTCCAATGTAAAACTTTAACACCCCCCCATGTGGCCTTACCCTACCCCCAGGGATCATGACTTTCACAACTTTGAATCTACACTACCTAAGGATGCTTCCACACAAGTTTCAGCTATCCTGGCTGATTAGTTTCTGAGAAGAAGATTTTTTAAGATTAACTATATATTCCAATGTAAAACTTTAACACCCCACCCCCCCCCCCATGTGGCCTTACCCTACCCCCAGGGATCATGACTTTCACAACTTTGAATCTACACTACCTGAGGATACTTCCACACAAGTTTCAGCTTTCCTGGCTGATTAGTTTCTGAGAAGAAGATTTTTTTAAGATTTACTTTATTTATTCCTATGTAAAACTTCGACCCTCCATTGTGCCCCACCCTACCCCCAGGGATCATGATTTTCACAACTTTGAATCTGCACTACCTGAGGATGCTTCCACACAAGTTTCAGCTTTCCTGGCTGATTAGTTTCTGAGAAGAAGATTTTTAAAGATTTACTCTATATATTCTTATGTTAAACTTCGACCCCCCATTATGGCCCCGCCATACCCCTGGGGTCATGATTTTCACAACTTTGAATCTACACTACCTGATGATGCTTCCACGCAAGTTTCAGCTTTCCTGGCTGATTAGTTTCTGAGAAGAAGATTTTTAAAGATTTACTCTATACATTTCTATGTCAAACTTCGACCACCCCATTGTGGCCCCACCCTACATCCAGGGGTCATGAATTTCACAACTTTGAATCTACACTACCTGAGGATGCTTCCACACAAGTTTCAGCTTTCCTGGCTGATTAGTTTCTGAGGAGAAGATGTTTAAAGATTAACTCTATATATTCCTATGTAAAAATTTGACCACCCCATTGTGGCCCCGCCCTACCCCTGGGGGTCATGATTTTCACAACTTTGAATTTGCACTACCTGAGGATGCTTCCACACAAGTTTCAGCTATCCTGGCTGATTAGTTTCTGAGAGGAAGATTTTTAAAGATTTACTCAATATATTCCTATGTAAAACTTCGACCCCCCATTGTGGCTCCGCCCTACATCCAGGGGTCATGAATTTCACAACTTTGAATCTACACTACCTGAGGATGCTTCCACGCAAGTTTCAGCTTTCCTGGCAGATTAGTTTCTGAGAAGAAGATTTTTAAAGATTTACTCTATATATTCCTATGTAAAACTTCGACCCCCTATTGTGGCCCTGCCCTACCCCTGGGAGTCATGATTTTCACAACTTTGAATCTACACTACCTGAGGATGCTACCACACAAGTTTCACCTTTCCTGGCTGATTAGTTTCTGAGAAGAAGATTTTTAAAGATTTACTCTATATATTCCTATGTAAAACTTTGACCCCCCATTGTGGCCCCACCCTACCCCCGGGGGTCATGATTTTCACAACTTTGAATCTACACTACCTGAGGATGCTTCCACACAAGTTTCAGCTTTCCTGGCTTTCTGGTTCTTGAGAAGAAGATTTTTGAAAATTTCTCGAAATTTTTCATTAATTTCTAATTATTTCCCCTTGAAAACGAGTGTGGCCCTTAATTTTCACAACTTTAAATCCCCTTTGCCTAAGGATGATTTGTGCCAAGTTTGGTTGATATTGGCCCGGTAGTTCTTGAGAAGATGTTGAAAAAGTGAAAAGTTTACGGACAGACGGACGGACGACAGACAAAATGTGATCAGAATAGCTCAGTTGAGCTTTCAGCTCAGGTGAGCTAAAAAGGGCAAGAAAAAACAGGGCTACTGTAGAAAATGGTGATTCTTACTTAGAACAATGGAGTTATGGCAAACCCAGATACACTGATGCATTGTAGTATTGTTTTTATCATACATACATTTTCCAGGGACGTTGTCAATAATAGAGAGGTTAAACATTTGAAGGTGTACGTGTACGAGTACGTGTAAATAGGGGAATTCCCTAATTTAATGTGTAATACGTCATAATTTCTGCATGCCGCGTAATTCTACAAGTTGTACAAAACGTGTAAAATCAAAAGTACGCGGCGGTGTAAACTTGTAGCATTTTTCAAAAGAAATACATACCTTGTGCATATCAAAAGTTGTTTTATGTAAAGCAGACGATAGGTTAAGGACGACTGTGCTTTTGGTTTCATCAAATTCATTGAATTATTTCATGAACAGTGAGAGTAAATTGAACATGTTAAAAATGTTAAATCTAATTATTTTTCACGTTCATTTACAAGAACAGTTTATTAAACATAAGCTAAATTTTTGTACGTGTACGTGTAAACATACTTGTAGTTCTACACGTACCCGTAGACGTACACGTTCAAATACTTAACCTCTCTATTGACACAACAAATCGATTTTGTAATCATATGTGTAGTTCAATGCATTTCACCAATGACTATTTTTATATTAAATCGTACAATTGCTGAAAG
The DNA here is from genome assembly GCA_015776775.1 of Magallana hongkongensis. Lineage (NCBI taxonomy): Eukaryota > Metazoa > Mollusca > Bivalvia > Ostreida > Ostreidae > Magallana > Magallana hongkongensis. The sequence continues at coordinate 5,347,330 of CM027471.1, forward strand.
CATTTTTATTATTAACTTACAAACAATCATTCTTTGGATGTGATGATGTTATCAAATACGGTCGGGGGTTATTAAGGTCTTCCGTTTCCAACGGAAGACCTTATTGTTTTCGTACTGTTTCTTATTATTATTATTATTATTTTTTTCCACAAAATTTGTGCACGCGATATCTCGAAAACTATTCGGCCGATTTCGACCATTTTTTCAAAGATGATTGCCAGTGGTCATAATTCTAGAAGTTTTTTGAAATTTTGAAATCGGCACTTCCGGTTCCGATTTACGGCCGATTTTGTAAGCTTTTACGACCGATTTTGTGCAGACATAAACTCAGAGACTATAAGAGATAATAATATGAAATTTTCAGGATAGGTAGACCATAGTTTGAAGATGTGCAGAACGTATTTTTTTTTGCGCCAGTGGCGCCATTCCTTTGAGCTCGCCTAGGCTCGAAAATTGGATACGAATTTTGCATCAAAAACTTCATACATTTTGATCTGTATCTTTTTATCAGTTAATATTTTGTTAAGACATATATAACAAAAGTGGTAGATAATCGTAAGTTCTTTCCAACAAATTTAAGAAAAAGGGGCTGGCCCCTTTATTTAGGGGCCAAAACACTTATAAACTCTAATACAAATAACTTAAAAACGATAAAGATTTTGTAATGCATTATAGAAGCAAAGTTGTTGATCGTACCAATATCTATAAGAAAAAATCATTGCCACGCCCATTTATTACGTAATTAGGGATTTTTAGGGGCCAGAGTATTTAAACTTTGACGCAATATAACTAGAAAAGTAGAAATATTTTGTTAGACATCGTAGAAGAGAAAATGTTTGAATTTATGATTTAAATCGATTCCACTTATCACAACACGAATTTCCGTCCCCATTAGGGATCTAGAGGGCTGGCCCCTGAAATATTCAAACATTTGTATCTCAAAAATGATAAACAATTTTTAATAGATGTAAGAACAAAAAATGTTAGAATTTGTAAGACCTTTCGATTGAATTCAAGAAAAAGGGGCTGGCCCCTTAAATTAGGGGCCAAGACACTCGTTAACTCTATTACAGATAACTTAAAAATAATAAAGATTTCGTAATGCATTATAGAAGCAAAGTTGTTGATCGTAACAATATCTATCAGGAAAAATCATTGCCACGCCCATTCATTACGTAATTAGGGATTTTTAGGGGCCAAAGTACTTAAACTTTGAGACAATATATCTAGAGAAGGAGACATATTTTGTTAAGCTTTGTAAAAGAGAAAATGCTTGCGTTGATAATTCTAATCGATTCCATCAATCAAAACACCAATATCTGTCCCCATTAAGGATCTAGAGGGCTGGCCCCTTAAATATTCAAACATTTGTATCTCAAATATGATCAACAATTTTAGATACGTGTAATAACAAAAAATGTTAGAATTTGTGAGACCTTTCGACCGAATTCAAGAAAAAAGGGCTGGACCCTTAAATTAGGGGCCAAGCCACTCGTAAAGTCTTTTTCATATACCTTAAAAACCATAAAGATTTTATTATGCATTACAGAAACAAAGTTGTTGATCATAACTATATCAGTTTGTAAAACGCATTGCCACACCCATTGATGACGTAATTATTGATTTTAGGGGACTAAACTCTTAAATCTTTAATATGCAAAATGTGAAAAAGCAAAACACTTTGTTATGCATTTTAAAGGATATTGACAATCGTATACATTATCTGAAAGGGAGTGTTTGAGGTGGAATTCAGAAATTTTATTGATATTTTAATCGTATCGTTTAAAAATTGAACGGAAGACCTACTCGTTACTCGTAACGAGATCGTATCTAGTTATAAATTATTTTTATGATTGAATTAAAATCATTCAAAAATTGCCATTAGTCTTATCTTTTTTGAATTTTTTTTTTCGAATGGGAGATATAAAGCGACACGTTGAACAAGGAAAATATTTTTGTCACTTATAATTGGATAGGTCCACATGTGATGAAAATATATTGTTTGTTTAAACATGCTCTCCATGTTTTCTTAAATAAAAACTGTTTAAATATAAGCAGTTTTATGCTGAAAATGATAAAACGGCGTAAAAGTTTTACGTTGTAATGTCATATTTCTAAATTGTGTGCATTTGGGTCAAAACGGAAATTATAAAATAACTTTACACGTACCGGTATATTTGACAAAGAAAACAAAGAATTTAAAAGAAAAATGATGATGTTCCTTTAAGGGACCATTAAATGGTTTAAGGTCATTAACATAGATACATTTATTCCTGTAACATTTTTTTATATTGAGGTTATCCCTCGCTCTACATTTGACCGCATTGTTTCATTATGAAAGTTAATATTGCGTTTTATTTTGAAAGTCATATGAAATAAAATCCATTTAGTTCAAAATACAACCATATAAATTTCAATTGGGACATTTTTACATCTAACACACACATGACTTCTTTTGTTTTTAAAAGGTGAAGGTCAAATAGCTATAGACTCAAGGTTAAGGCTTTAAAACTTACATTATATATGTTTTGGGGCCTGTAGGGATTGGGTGGTTGGGTGGGTGTCATTACCAGACGAAAACAGATAATGAGCCCGATACTTTGCAGATCGTTGCGGTATTTTAGCTGTATGATTCCATTTTCCATTGAACTTTAATTTCCAAGTGCGTTGTATTCACTGAGTCGTAATTTAATATATTGCTTCAAAATCAGACGTTATTGATTTTGGAAAAAGAAAAAAAATAAACGACAAATATTCATTGTGATAGTCAAAATAAAGTCTTTATGACAACCATGTTTTGAACATGTTTGAATGCATGTCATAAAATGTATATTACAAAGCTCTAACCACTAGCACTTACTTACATTTTGTAGTTCGCACCTAAATGAGATCTAATACATGTAATTAAATACAAAAATTGGTAACAACTGGTTTATCTATATAAAAAACTAGTCAATGTCAGGACCATGCAGGGAACTACGTGCAATTTTCCCGTTTGAACCAATTTACCACGCAAACCAATGGCTTATACAGAAAACATCGGAGTGCATCTGTGGAGCTATCTGCTATTTACATTGTATACTTTAGTCTTGTGCATTCTATACACACCATAAATTGTGTAAACCTTCGAGCCGTTTTATGTGCTTTGGACCAATCTACTAAGATAAGAACAGTTTGGGTTCAGCAATGTTATTGGAATACATAATTATAATAAACACTCCATAAATTTAGTTTCTCATTGTTATTTTCACAAAAAATAAATGTAACGGCACAGTGACCTCAATTTTATGAAACGTTCAGTAAACACCCACTTAGTTTCATTGATTTTACAATATAATGACAGCATATGCACACAGTTTCATGCTGCGTTCGAAGGATTTTTGGCGGGAACTGGGGGTTAAATTGTAAATTGCCATAATGATTGTCGATTTCAACCACCATCGCGTTATTTTCATGTCAATCCGACACATGACTTTAATCTTACTTCGCGTGCAAATATATCTCCAGTCAGACGAGAGACGTAAAAAAAAAAAAAGAATGTTTATCCACTTAGCTTTCTAATATTCATAATTGAATGTCATCTCGCCATTAATTTCAATAATGACAAAAGATTAAGAAGTCATCACTAGGATTAGGCTTCGTCGGGAACAAGACAGTTCCTTCCGGTGAGAAATGAGTTCATGGTGATGTGTTTATGAATTGGAAGTTAAGATATGATGGAGATGAGATTCAATATGTTTTTACTTTTTATGTAAAAACTAAGATTCGTTGTGTGCTACCTACACATGACGTCACAAAATGGCATTATCACTAAAACAGGCTATAATCAACAATCATTTTTTTTTGCAAAATATTAAAAACAAAATTAAAAACAACAACAAATTGAAAACTCAAATTTGTCCTTATTTCATAAAAAAATGGAGCCTTGTTTTTTATGTTATGCTGTGGTAATAGCATAACTTGGACGTTTGTGCATGGTTATCATAAAATTAAGCTTTTTTACATAAAGATTTTGTGATTTGTCAGGATGAGATGCACACATGTAGCTTATTCGTATTACGGATATTGCATGATAAAATGGAGCTTTTTATATTATGCTATGGATATGGAACTTGGTCATAACTTATGGTGAGGTAATTTTGTGGTAAAATTTTCATTATGTACTATAGTTCCCGGTATCTTATGGGGGGAAAAATGAAAAAGCCGTCAGCAGTTATATATCATGATAAGATAATGATTAATTATGATATGCTGTGGTTGTATCATGATAGGATCATGCTGAATTATGATATGCTGTGGTTGTATCATGATAGGATCATGCTGAATTATGTTATGCTGTGGTTGTATCATGATAAGATAATGCTTAATTATGTTATGCTGTGGTTGTATCATGATAAGATCATGCTGAATTATGTTATGCTGTGGTTGTATCATGATAAGATCATGCTGAATTATGTTATGCTGTGGTTGTATCATGATAAGATCATGCTTAATTATGTTATGCTGTGGTTGTATCATGATAAGATAATGCTTAATTATGTTATGCTGTGGTTATATCATGATAAGATCATGGTGTTTTTTTTTAATTATGCTGACAGTGGTTTTTCAAATGTCTGTAGGAAATAAATTTCATTGAAATTGCAAAAAATAATAAGATGCACCATTACCTTAAGGTGATGTAGAGTGTAACGGCCATGTTCTTAATACATGTACGTCTGATGAAATTGCGGATTCAACTGCATTTAAGAATGATGTACATGTACATCATATTTAACCAAAAATGATATCTTTATTCAAATAGATATGGAAGCCATTGCACTTATGTCCAAAATAGAGAATTAAGTTTGTTTATCTATCTATCTATCTATCTATCTCTCTATCTATCTATCTATCTATCTATCTATCTATCTATCTATCTATCTATCTATCTATCTATCTATCTATCTATCTATCTATCTATCTATCTATCTATAAAAGATTAATCTATTGATTTATAATTTTGCCTTGCTCTAATGTTTATAGAATGTTTTGTTTCTTTATTCTCTAAACAGTATCATATCATGAATTAGGCCGAAAGAAATATACTGTATGTACTACAAAATATCAAATGAAAGTATGTTCATTATTATAAATATATATGTTTGCATATTATCCAAAGTTTGCGCAAAATGTATAAACAATAGAAATTTATTAGTGTTGTCAATATTTGATAATTCTAGGTCACTTATTTCAAAGAGCTCTAAACACCAATTTAATGTTTCCTCGGTGTAATACTAGTAAAAGCTTAATGATTTTAGAGCTCATTTCACGAAGATTTTCTAAGATGTTGCCTAAGATAGAATTTAAGATAACAGGAAGTTAATTATTTTTAATATAACACAATAATGAACTATATAAGTGAATGTGAAAATCCATACCTTTGTCTACCCGTATACGCCTTAGAGAAGTAAAATAAATAAATAGATGTGAAGTGTCTATCTGAATTGTATAATATTTAACATTCACATGCATACATCAATAGAAATAAAATAACTCATACATCTTTAAATTCTTCAAATACGAGAGAGAAAACATTAATTGATACTACTTTTTTTTTTAGATACAAATCTCTCTTTGTTTATTTATCATTTGGATTAATATGATCGCTTTAAACAATGGCCATTGCTTGAATTTGAGTTAACTTTCATAAATGATCGGGTGCATTTTTGTCTTGTACGTCAATTTTAATAGTATATGTGTTAACATCTACAAATGGGTGTTTGTTCCCAAATCAAGAGTGTTCAGTTGGTTGTGAAATCCTTTGACGATTCATGTTCATTCCAAATAGAAAACAACACTTACATGCAGTGGCAAGTCGGACTTAAATTAACACTGCAAAGAAATGCAGCTCAGTTGATAGAGGAAGAATCAAGAATGGGGAATAGAAGCCAATAAACTTTGAACGATCCAGCATTCCCTTGGCGTAGCTAGCATCGGCATTCTTAAATCAAATAAATAAAATAGAAGAAATGTAAAGTGATTATATTTTGAGATAATTTTGAATAACGTGAAAAAGTTTTAATGAAATAAGTATATGCATGTAGACATTTTTGTTTAACTTAATGTGAACACAATTCATTCCAATAGAATTAAACCGTTACCATGTTAAGTGCGTTTCTCAGACATCGATTTGCCTGCCTTAAAGTTGAAACATAACATAGGAAATTATAAGATGCAACTTGAATAGTAAAATGGATAAGTAATGGACTAAGAGAAAAGTTCTGAACTATAATATAACTTGGTCCTAAGTATGCTGAATTTGTAAAACGGGTACTTGGTTTTTAGGGTTTTTTGGTTATTGTTTTTTTTTTTTTTTACAGTTTATTTTTAATCTGCAAATCCGCCATCACAAGGAGCCTATTTACAGATCTGTTTTATCTAAATTAGCGGGACACGTGCATATGCACATGACCAAAGTTCTTAATGTGTTTATATGTCATTTATATATTGAATCTATTTTCGTATTTTAACCTTGATATACCTGATTTGACCTTGTAACATTGTTATTTATTTTTCTTTAGCTCGGATGTTTTTTTATTTCGAATTCCGGTATTTAACTGTATATCCCTTCTAATTGGATGCTAGTGGTAACCAGTTTAATGACGAGACTTTGTAAGTCACGAGACGAGAATTAATACTTACGCGCTCGATTCCCCAGACGCCATTGTACAAATCCTACGGATTTAAAGGGGGAACGGTCGTCATTGGTTCATGTCACTCTGAATTGGTCTCTGGATGACATTACAAAGCAATGTGAGAACCGGAAGGTCACGTGGCCCTCTGAACGGTTCGATTAAAGTAATCTGCTATATGATAACTGGGGCTTTGTCACAGTTAATCGTACCTAAAAAGAATTTTGTCAAAAACAAAAATATTTTCTTTGAAATCCCAGTTGTATCATAACTCGGTTGTTGACTTGAACTCGCAGGAGTGTATCAACATCACATCAAAATGTGATTAAAAAACGGTATGTGAAACAACACGTATACTCTGTTTATAAACCATCATATGTTTTGAAAGCGAGTGGGGAAAAATGTCCGTTTTTAATACATTGTATCCACAATAAACATTAAAAAAACATTGAACATGTACTGTCTAAGTGAATAAGAAACTTAGGAGACTTTTGTTACCCTGTCATCATGCATGATTTCTAAGTTCGAATTTGGTTTTTGTGTTTAAAAAAACATTTTTTGTATTAAGACGTGACCGAGACTGTCTCTGACATATATATGAATTAAATTACAAAAAATTATAAATATAAGTCAGGTACTACGTTGTTTTTGATTTCTTTCATTCACGATTGTTTTCACCATGCAACTTCTCTCTCTCTCTCTCTCTCTCTCTCTCTCTCTCTCTCTCTCTCTCTCTCTCCGTAGATAATTAAAAATATTGATACACAGTAAACGAATTTCAACAAAAAGACCTTATATCCTTACGACTGGATGTCGCAAAAAACAAAGTCACTCACGATTTCATGATCTCGTGATTTTGTGCAAAAGCAATAGTGGCTGAATTTTTTCATTATGATATGATTTCGAAAAAAAATCATTAGGTTTTATAAGAAGGAATATTATTTTTTGTATTAAGACGTGACCGAGACTGCCTCTGACATATATATATATATATATATATATATATATATATATATATATATATATATATATATATATATATATATATATGAATTAGATTACAAAAAATTATAAATATAAGTCAGGTACTACGTTGTTTTTGATTTCTATAAATACAGTCTTTCATTCACGATTGTTTTCACCATGCAACTCTCTCTCTCTCTCTCTCTCTCTCTCTCTCTCTCTCTCTCTCTATATATATATATATATATAAATCTGTAGATAATTAAAAATATTGAACCTCAGTAAACAAAGTTCAACAAAAATACCTAATATCCCTACGACTGGATGTCGCGAAAAACAAAGTCACTCACGATTTCATGATCTCGCGATTTTGTGCAAAAGCAATATTGGCTGAATTGTTTTCATGATGATAAGATTTCGAAAAAAAATCATTAGGTTTTATAAGAAGGAATATTTTTTTTCTAAGAAAAACTTTTTAAAAATAGCATTTTTTCTTTGTACAGGACGCCATGCAACAAAAAGTAATTTTGCTTCAATCAGGGTCTCAAAGTAAAATAACTTTACACACATAAAATATGCTCTACAGAACTTTATAAATCACAATCCTTTGGTCATTTAATATCTAATTGTAATTTCCACACTAAAAATTTCCAAAATAAAAATTTAAGTTCACATGGCTTCAAATATTTTCAAAATATAACTAAATCAATAAAACTATTGCATGCATTCACTGTAAACAAAATACATGTAATTAAGAGGGCTCGATGATCGCGTGCGTTTTTAGGCTAAATTTACCTCTTTTATACGAAGAGCTCTGTAAAAAGATATCGGAAAATGTTCCAATTTTATAGCCGAACTATTTTTATTTTTTCTTTGCTAAATGATAGTTTACGGCCAAAACTATCATGTTGTAAAATTTAAACTTGCCTGCGAAGAACAAATTACTGCAATAATGATCACAACGACAGGAAAAGGCAGGTCCGGTTTTTGACTTGTTGACCATTCAGCCTCCTAAATATTACAGGTACGAAGCAGGCTCGTAACATCACATTTTTTATTGCAACAGCCAATTTCCTGAAATTTACATATTAGAAACTGAATAACACGTGTATATGTATGATGCTGGAGTTTGCCCTCCCACGTTTTTGGGAGAATGTAATGAATGGAATTGAAAATAAGAACATCATCAGTGAAATTCAAGCTAAAGAAATACTAAGCACCACCACCCACCCACCCCCCCCCCCGACCCCACAGTTTATGATTTTTATTAAGAGTTTCAAAATTTCCATTTTTACTTTCATTATATATTTTTTTTCTTAACATGATTTTTAGATGATCTCCCCCCCCCCCCCCCCCCCCTCCATTTCACGACGCTACTTGAACTTGCCTTCGAAGAACAAATTACTGCATTTATTTAATGGTCACAACGACAGGAAACGTGTTTCTTGTTTATAGTTTTGAAATGTGTAAAATTAAATTTTCTCTGAATAGACATGCTTTCTATAGCTACATAGCAATTAAACCAGGAGATGGCGATACTTGCATTAGAGAAGTCAGACTGTTTTTTTAGTCCTGTTGAACGTTTAAATCCATGGGCACTACTACGTGCAGAGTTATGTAATCTAAGATTGAAGACGCCGAAAAAAAGTGTTTCTAGGGGACCATGTTAAGTCTGGAAATAGAATATTAAAAGATAATTAAAAGAAGATTTGTTAGCTTGAAACTTAGGCTGTAGAGTAAACATGTGAGTATTGAAATATTTTGTTAGGGATTTCAACTGCACGATTATCGAAGTACTTCTGAGCGGGCAGACGCTTGGAAAGATAGTATACATAGAAAAGACCCGAGTGATCTGGTCTAGATTTGTTATTATTATGAATCAGATCTAGGTTAACTATGTTATACTCCCAAGCTATCTCAGTTGCACTTTCTATTCCCTTTCCTAAGCATATGCAAGTTTAAATGTGTGTGCATTATCTTTAATGATTTTTTTTTGTAATATCTTGCATATGAACTTAAACTGCAATTCTGTTTGAGAGTTAAAAAGTAACTTTTTTAAGTATGATATTATCACTCCACCTGGGATGGTAAATAGTTAAACCTAATATGCTAGCATTAATTTTAAAACTTCCTTGAATTTTTTTCCCACACTGTAAGTTTAAGTAACCTTTGGGTAAAGAGTTGAGTATTTAAGTCTCCGTTTTGGTGTGAAATCTGTATAGTAAATCCCTTCTCCCTTTTATTGTCTCCTAAGAAACTTTGGAAATGGACGTGCTGTGTGAAAGGTATTGATTTTTGGCGTCTTTGTGATTTGCTACATGTAATTTAAGAACTTTTTGACATCATGTCATTTTGCCGGGTTTTAGCTTCCAAATACATGAAACAACAACAATGCTTTAAAAACTGAGAGAAAAGGGTGTCCTTTAATTAATTATATGCCCTAAGACTCAAAACTTGTTTAAATTTCATATAAATACACATTAATACCATCTTGAAAACGTTGTGTGTATTTAAAAAGTACCCAGTTATGCCCTTTTATTCCGTTTACAAGATGAATTTAGAAAAACAAAAAGAACACAGCGGGCATGTTCACAAACCTTCCTTAAGACATGACTTAAGTGTATTCCTAAGATATGACCTAAGTGTGTTCTTAAGATATGACCTAAGTATGTTCCTAAGATATGACCCAAGTTTGTTCCTAAGATATAACCTAAGTATGTTCTTAGGATATGACCTTAAGTGTTCCCTAAGATATAACCTAAGTATGTTCTTAAGATTTGACCTTAGTATGTTCCTACGAAGATATGACCTAAGGGCGTTCCTGAGATATGATTTAGGAAAAGAAGGAAGGAACATCCAATATCAACTTAGGACACGTTTTAATTTTATTATTCTTTCATGTTAGATACTGAAATCTGATTGGTTTAGACGCAGTTCGCAATCCGTTCTATTACCCTCAGCGTTAGCAACGCACTTAGCAACGGGTAACACAACGAATTGTTACATGCGCGTAAATTATGCACGTACGGTTCGCCGTAGAATTCACTTCATTTCTATATTAAAGCAGTAAAATTTTCTTTAAAATTAAGACATTCAGTATAATAAAATAAATAGTGCCTATTTGGGAGGGTAACTGTTAAAATTGACACTCCGAGACAACCATTGTCAACCTCCGCTTCGCGTCGGTTGACAATGGTTGTCTCGGGGTGTCAATTTCAACAGTTACCCTCCCAAACAGGCACTATTTATATAATATAATGTACAGTCAAGGGACATAATTATTCGCCACTTCAAAATGGCCGCCGGACTTCGAATTTGCGCACCTTGATATATATATGGGATGTATTAAAAATTTAATAAATGCCTCTCTTACCTCAATACTTTGTTAAATTGCCTTTCATCTTTAAAACTTCAATAAGCCTCCCAGGAATTGTTGCATAAAGGTCTTCAATATAAGCGGTAGGTATATTTTCCCAGGCAGTCCGAATTTCCGCCATGAGTTGTGTTTTGCGTTAATGAATTCGGCACGGGTTTCCAGTGATCATTTATTTTTAACCAAATGTTCTCGATGATATTTAGGAAAGGAGACTGGGCAGGCCATGATGTTGTAACTACATTGTTATTGGCAATGTATTCTTTTACTAAATTGGCTCTATGTACGGGAGCATTGTCGTCCATAAATACATATTGGTTATCAGGGAAATGTCTGGCTAAAACGGGCCAAAGGTTATTGTCTAGTATTTCAATATATTTTCTAGCATTTATGTCACCTTGTACATCAGTTAAAGTCCCTATTCCCTTTACAGATACTCATCCCTAGTTCATGATACTCAGGTGTCGTCGTGATGGCGGACATACAAGTTCCGTATTGTATTTTTCGTCGTCTTTTCTTCATATATATATATATAAACTTTCTTATTTTTTCCAATTACTATCTGGCTTTCATCACTAAATATCCATTTGCTCCAATCATGATCAACAGTCCAGTTTCTCCTCTCCTTACACCATTTACACCGAGCCTTTTTGTTGACCTGGCGAATCACAACTTTTTTCTTGGGAACCCTCCATTTGTATCCAAGCTCTTGAATTTTCTTTTTATGGTTCTGGTACAAAATCTATGACTGTTGCCCTCATTAACAATACCAGTTATGTCTTCGTTCGTTCTTCGTCTGTTTTCTTTAACTATGCGCGAAAGATTGTTTTTATCTCTGTCCGTAAACACTCTCTTCCTTCCTTAAGCCGAGAAGGATCATTCGAGATTCGAGATTCGAGATTCGAAATACGAGATTCGAAATACGAGATTCGAAATTCGAGATTCAATATCTAAATTAACCAATCAAATCATGGATCTGAAACCTGTATCCTAGCAACATCAAACTGTTCTAAATAAAGATCATTCGTACATGCTCTTTCCTACAAATAAATGTCTGAATAGCTCTTATATAGTGGTTATAAAATGGTTAAATTAACATTGATGAATTAACCCCACACAGTATAAACAATTAAATTAGAAATAACACTGTTGGCTTTGCCAATCTAAGTGGTTTTGTTTGCCCTGTATGTATTTCCCCCCGAACAATTTTAACCCGAAGTGTATTCGCCCCAACTGTGTAAAAATCGGCTCGCGAAGAAAGATCTGTTTAATCTAAATGTTTTAGCTATGAAACGAAACTCAAAAAAATAGTCGACATGTCAAAATATAGGTTATGATAAAGTTTTAAACCATAGAAGATATAATGATTTACAACCTCAAAGACAAAAATCCAGATAAGAATAGTGTATTGTAGGGTATGGCAATGCCATTGTCGATATGAGAGAGAGAGAGAGAGAGAGAGAGAGAGAGAGAGAGAGAGAGAGAGAGAGAGACAGACAGACAGACAGACAGACAGACACAGAGAGAGTTTTGTAGTGTCAAATTCAGTTTGATTTAGAATTTGAAATTGATTTGATTTGTTACAAGCATATATAGACAATTATTAAGCCTCTAAAACGAGAAAAGAGAGGAGGTAGCTAGGGTAGGGCAGATCAACTAGCAAGCTTTAATTTTAACGGTGTTAGCGCACCTGTGATTTACATCGACTCTCTCTCTCTCTCTCTCTCTCTCTCTCTCTCTCTCTCTCTCTCTCTCTCTCTCTCTCTCTCATCACCTAGCATTTCCTTATCCGTGGGGTATTTGTGATGTCTTACATTAGCTAGCGAAAATGATAAAAAAAAACATGAAATTTTCTTTAAATTGTGTGCGGATGTTATACGCCAATAATCTGTTTTCAGTATATACATTTCAAGGGGGGGGGGGGGGGGGGGGCGGCTATATAGTCCTAATTAATTTGTCAGATATTCTTTCCCCACTTTGTTTTCTCTTCGTTTTCCAGGTTTTTTTAATTTGGCTCGGCAAATTAATATAAAACTTTCTGTGTAGCTCCATAACGATGCACTGTAGATAAATTATGAGTAGTTTTACTTTTGATAAACAGGTACATATCCGTACTTGATTTTTAATTTGACTCTTATAATCGGATTTAATATTCCAATAAGTATAGGGTAGGAAAGAGTAGACGGGACTTTTTTGCGCATATCCTACTGTACCATTCATTCAACACAGGTATTAGCACTCATCGAGTTCGACTTGCTTTCCTTTTCTTTCATCCACTGGATTTAAAGCTATTAATTTTTGAAAATATTTTGAATTTATGGCCTGATTATATATAAATTAGAGCTGCGCTGGTGCATATATTTACCCAAATGGACCAAAATATAACCAAATGAATCTAAAAGTTTTGACAAAATTAGTTTTAAACGTACGACTCCTTTTTTCAATTCTAATCGGGTATGTCCTTTAGAAAAATCTTGAACCACACACATTTTAGCAAATAAAACGACAATTGTTTCATTTTTTTTTATGGGGAGGGAGGTGGTGCCGGTAAAGGACATGTATTGCTTGTGGCAGTTGTGCTATACTCTCATTTGTTATAATAGGTAATACTACATATTGATATAAAATGAAAGTTTCCAATTACACTGTACATAGCTTCTATCACGCATTTTGACCCGTGCAATAGTTTAAAACAATTTTCAAAGCATTTAATGTAATTCAACCGATCATTTTTGAAATTTAATTTTCTGGATCCCCGCCTGATACGTCCGCCTTCTTGTATATTAGAATTACATGTACGTTGACCATTTGTACACATTAACTTAATCGGCTATGTTATGGGACGATAACATTTTTTATCAATGTTTTTGCAGGATATGTAACAAATAACAGCCTATTTGTGGGTTTTTGCACTGATTATTTGAGATAATTTGCCGCCATCTTTTATGCATTCCACACACCACTCACAGTCTCTTTACTTGGTGTTCTGTGTGTATGGCGACAAATTGGTAAATTTGCACCACTCACCCCTTTGTAGCTTCATCCTGATTACATTTTATCTGGCTAAGTGTAATGTAGTAGTATATTAAATACACACATCTTTGTTTGCAGTGCTTATTTACATCTTTAGAGATTTACTTACAAAAAAGTAAACATTTGTATGACTTATATGTAATTATTGTCAATTTTGGTGCGGTGGGGGGTAGGGGGGTAGGAAACTACAGAGAAACTTAACTTGGCTGTGAAACATATGCCTTTATTCTTTCTTGTTGATATATCAATGAATAATTTTTAACAAAATATATGTACAACAATTAATTTTGAAATATTCCTGCACAATCAAATAAAGAGTTTTACTGTTCTCTGCACAAGAAATCGGCAATGTGAACAAATTGGCACCCTATCATCCCTACCTTTAATTGTAGAGAGCAGGTATCCTTCTATATTGAAAACAATTCCAAAAGTAAGACTCATAATAAGTTGTTTACTGAGGAAAAGGAAAAAAAATTGTATTCATTAATAATTCCGTATGATGTGATGATATCTCAATGATTTGTTTATAATCATAGTACTAGTGTATCGCTGTATGCATACATAAAAACGATAAGTAATGCTTATATTTATTAGTTAAACAGGACAGATTATTTATATTTAGATTATTTAGATACATGTACTTATCTTCATGCGGGGATCTAGAAAGGAGGGGGTCAGGGGATGTGGACCCCCCTCCTCGGGAAAATTGGAGCTTATTAAATTTACATAGTAACATTTTTTAAAATTGGCCTAGGACCCCCTACAGAAAAAATTAGCTACGCTTATGAAGTTCTCTACCATAACCGCATTTTTACACAAAAGGGGTGAATAAACCCGGGTTTTAAACTATTACTGGTGGTGAAATACCTTAGGGTTCAAACGCATCAGGTGGAAATACACCAGGGCAAACAAAATCACTTAGATCTGCGAAGCACTGCATTATTACTAGTCTACTTAGATATTCTGTGTAAAAGTAAATACAAATAATTATTTAGTTAGGTAGGGAGAAGTGAACATAGCATTTATTTGTATGTAAGAGCATGTACGTATGATTTTTATTTAGAACAGTTTGAAGTCGCTAGGATACATATTTTCAGATCCTTGATTTGATTGGTTAATTTAGATATTGAATCTCGAATTTCGAATCTCGAATCTCGTATGATCCTTCTCGGCTTTCGTACTTCCTTCCCTTTCCTTGTTGATTTTCTTCATGTCCCGTTTCTTCAAATTTTTTCACGATACTACGTATCGTAGATCTACATGTAGGAATTCCTAATGTTCTTTCGTACTCTGATGTATTTCTGTTTTCTCTATAAGCTTTTACAATCATATTTCTGACGTTCGTACATAATTCTTTTCCCTTTCGGCCCATGGTTTTTTCGTATAGGCGTAAATTTACCGGCAAACAATACAGCAGCAGACAAAAATCGTGTGTATACGTCATCAATTTTAGTATAACATCACATTTATAATTATAAAAGGAAAATATTGGGTCTATTTATAGCGCGCTGTCCTGCTTTAACGGACCATGCGAGAAAACGCAACGGGTGGCGAATAATTATGTCCCTTGACTGTAGCTCGGTGGTAACATTAATTCATACAGATAGAATTTGAGAGACGTGTGCAGGATTAAATATTGAAAATTTCGACAGGGGAAATTTTAATTTTGTAAACGTTTACATAAACATACAATTACTTTAACAATTTAGTTTAAACAAAAAAAAACAAAAAACAAAAAACCCAGAAATCCAAACACTATTTTGTGTAAAGAAAAAATATATTGGAACAGCTTATGGCTTTTAAACCAATAATTATTTAAACAACAATTTTTGTGTAAACAGTTGCATTTTCGCTAACGACGTGTTTACCATCCACTTTGCTCCTCTTTAACTAGCGAAGGTTTTACGATCCACTCTGCTTCTCTACAACTAGCGAAGAGTTTACATATGCGATCAACCTTGCTCCTATACAACCTACATGTACAACTAGCAAAGGATTTACGAACGAAGGGTTTACGATCCACCCTGCTCCTATACAACATAAAATTTGCAAAGGATTTTCGATCCACCTTGCTCCTATACAACCTACAACTAGCAAAGGTTTTAGGATCCACCTTTCTCCTATACAAACTACAACTTAGCAAAGGGTTTACAATCCACCTTGCTCCTATACAACTAGCGAAGGGTTTACGATCCTCCTTGCTCCTATACAACCCACAACTAGCAAAGGGTTTACGATCCACTTTGCTCCTGTACAACCTACAACTAGCAAAGGGTTTACGATCAACATTGCTCCTGTACAACCTACAACTAGCAAAGGGTTTACGATCTACATTGCTCCTATACAATGTTCAACTAACGAAGGGTTTCGATCCAACTTGCTCCTACGTTACCCTGTTTTAGAGAAACAGAGTGGGTCATAAACCCTTCGCTAGCGATAAAAATTAAGAATGATCATGCATGGCTTATATAAACCTGTATTCTCAAGCCGAGGACATTTGTATCATTTTTTTAGGGGTGGGGGCAAATAATCAAAGCAGTGAATGTAACTTACTTAGTATTTAGTGTAGTTATTAAAAATAATTGGATAATTTTCATCTTTCGCCAAACACACAGTAAATTGGGAAGGAAAAATAAATTCGTATAATTTTTCAGGAATGCAGCAACGGAGATCCCTCTCCATGTATGTTGAAATAAAATCTCGTGGTATTACAGTTGATATTGTTATCGAATAAATGAGTACCCTCCCCCCCCCCTTACTTAAAATAAAACGAATCATCGTTTTTATATATATTATGAAATTAATATATATGTACGTCGAAATATAAGTTGTATTTATATATCAATCTTGAGTTTATAAAATTGCGGATTTTGGAGTAATTAAGGCATCCATTTTTTTTTTATTGCTACAAACCTATGTATCAGCACGAATGAGTAACGAATGAGAGCTAAATGTGAAATACACTATAGAGTAAGTATTTAAGTGCTGTGTAAAGGGGCAAGGTCTCGATTTTGGTCGAAAATTATTTTTTCAATTTTAATGTTTACAATGCTTCAGTAAGGCATTAATAATAGGCAACCAAAATATGGGTGACATTCGTTGAGTTATAAGCGAGTTACAGAGCTTACAATTCTTCGCTATGTAAACAAAGCTTTTGTTTACATTTTGAATGTTGAAGTAAAAATTCCAATTTAAGACCTCAAATGAATGTGTTAATTATTTAATTTATTAGGAACTGTTTATTTATGCTTAAAATGAATAAGAAGATAAACAAATCAGCTTGAAAAAGAATTTTTACTGGTATATTGAACCTATGTAAACAAAAACAGGGCACGAGCTTTGTTTACAATACGAAGAATTGTAAGCCCATCATTAGAAATGCATTCCTAAAGCATTGTAAATAATAATAAAAAAAAATTGACCAAAATCGTGACCATGCCCCTTTAAATCATCTTATGCGTAAACCTTTTCTTTCGTCCTACAGCTATAATATTCTACATAACTTATACCGATCTAGTATTGATATCTATATACCGTGTGCCAACATCGATACATAATGTTTTTTCTAAACGGTGTGCTCAATTCCGATCTTCTATTCATTCAGTTCAGTAAAAACAGCATATAGCACTTCATTTTTCAATGATACTTCATTAATCACATTTATCACAAAGCAAGGTGGGCAGCCGGTCTGAATAAACTCCCAATATAGAGTTTTGCAACGCGGATCAAAAAAATTAAATTTCATTCAACATTGGAATACCATGGGAGTATCTCCGACGGATAAGGAATTTCCAGATCCGAGAACAATTACTTGCAGTGTTGTGCAGGAATACAACGTGATTTATAAGCGGATGATTTGCAAAACATGGAATCCAATATTTATTTTTTTTTCAAATTCCTTTAAAGTTATTTAACTTTCTTGTGATAAATTAGTGCAATTTATCATGCTGGTTTGGGTTAAAATTGGCAAGAAATTTGTTATAATAAGAGGTCTAAGTTCCCAAGCGTCTTGTTTAGTAATCGAAATTTGACACAATGCCAAATGGATTTTTTTAAATCACGTGCAATACATGCTGAACAATACTGTAACAGCAAGAAACACAAGAGGCGAGTTTAGCAGATCTATCGGTTGCTCGCGAGCGCTCGCCGAAATTCACAATAGCTGCAAATCAAATTTGGTCGAGCGTTCGCAATTAAGCACTCGTCTCGGAGAACTGGTGCAGTGATTTGGAGAAGAACAATGCTCAGTCCATTGAAGATTATAGAGTCGCGATCGCTTGGTTATGAAATGCAATTATTCAAGAATTAATTTCGCACAGAAAGAAAGAAAACAATAACTGAATAGTTTCAAATGTATAGTACATATTTACTATTAACTCATATTATACGTAGAGCAGCCTAGATGAACATATACTCGATAATCTTCTTTGATAGGTTGGTTCTAATAACTCATATTTCATCGGATTACAAGAAAGTCTGCAGGCATGTTCACGAAGCTATCTTAGGACTTCGATGCGTCCTAAGTACATATTATTAAAGGATTAATTTCACACAAAAAGAAAGAAAACAATAATTGAATAGTATTAATTGTATAGTACATATTTACTATTAACTAATATTGTACCTAAAGCAGCCCAAATGTACATACACTGGATAATCCTCGATCATAGGTGGGTTTTAATAACTCATATTTCATCGGATTACAAGAAAATCTGTAGCCCTTTTCACAAAAAAACTTACGATTAATTTTTATCGTAAGTGAAAACTTAAGTTTTTGTTCATTTTCACAAAAAATCTTACATGAACCTTAAGTGTAAAATTTGTCGTAACTTTACGAGAGCTTTATACCCTCTCTTAAGTGTAAAAATAAAAACTTAAGTGCAAATATTTTGTCGTAAGATTATTAATTGACAACAAAAATGGCTGCCTTTTTTCTCCTTTTTGAAAACGATCGAGCATTGCGACGAGAACGTGTTTTTCGGGACCGAATTAACCCGCTAGACAGATATACGGACGTAGATTTGGTTGCACGATACCGTTTTCCTCGGCGAGAAATTCTGCTCCTGACTGATTTGGTAAATGATACTGTTCAGCATCCAACCTCTAGATCATGTGCGATTCCTGTTTGCATCCAAGTAAGTTTATAATATAAACTTCTTTCTTTACCTCATTTTCATAGAGAGTTAACGGTTCGTAGTGAAATTATACTGGCACTTTTTTCGGTCCTCTGTAATTTCGCCCCATATGGCATTGAAAAGACAATTTTTGAGTATAATGAAACAGGCACCTGTCAGTATTGATCTATCATACCTTTATCAACTTCAATATTATTATCAATTTATCTCACTATTTAATAACCAAAAATATAAGAAAACAGAAGAGTTTAATACTTAAAATCATGCATCCAATATGGTTTATTATGATATTTAATCATTCTTGATTCTCATTACTCAGCTAAAAAAGATATATTCCAAACAAAGTAGGTTACACAGCCTTAAACTATCTATGTCAAATGATAGCCTATACATTATTTTTATTATTCCACTTTTTTGGTAGTTGATTTCCAAGACCCCCCCCCCCCAAAAAAAAAAAAAAAGTTTGTGCTATGAAAAGTGTTTTACTAGAATAATTGGGGAATGGTGTTGGTGGTAGTTATCATTACTATTAAATTGATAAATATGTGTAAAAATGTTTAAGTTTTTTTTTTAGCCCTTCAATCTATTTTACTTTTAAAAGTCCTGAAGAACCCCTAATAAAAGTAATAAAAGAAAACCGAGCCTCAGAATTCTTTCATATTTCTCCCCCTCCCCATCTGTAACATCCCACTTAAACAATTGTGTTCTCTCTTTCCTCAGGTGTTGATTACTCTTCGCTTTTTGGCCAAGGGAGACTACTTGTCAGAAGTGGCGGACCTGCATGGGGTCTCTGTACCATCAGCTTCAAGGATTTTACATTCTGTCTGCCAAGCTTTATGTCGACAGCTTGATAACATTACTTTCCCGACTACAGCGGATGAGCTGAAGAGAGTAAAGGATGGCTTTTATAAAATTGCACATTTCCCAAACGTTGTTGGCACTATAGATGGTACTTTGATACCCATACAGGGAATGTCAGGAGATGACGAACCGAATTTCATCTGCCGCAAGGGTTTTCCCTCCATCAACGTTCAAGGAGTTGTGGATGCCGACCTTCGGTAAATACTTATTGACTAAAAATATATATTAAAATCATACATTACAGGTAACTTTTACTCTTATGATAATTTTTGAGAAAGATTACTGACCAAAAGCAATTAATTCACTTGTCCACTCCTAATCTAACATAGATAACTGTAGATCTTTGTGCACCTGTAGCGATGTATTTGGAGCGGAACAAAAATCTAATTTTAATTACATTAGTCCGCTCCAAATAAAGTCATTTCCCCCCCCCCCACCTGCTCACTATCAAAAAAATTATAATAATAGCAGAAATAATAAGGTTCAACTAATCAAGCTTATATTCCTTTCAGTTTTACAAATGCTGTTGTGAAGTGGCCCGGATCAACTCATGATTCCTTCATATTGGCCAATTCCTCTGTACCTCAACTGATGGAAACTTTGAGTGGACCCTGGATTTTGGGAGATTCAGGATATCCCCTGAAGAAATGGTTGTTGACCCCATTCAATGAACCAAGAGGCACCAAAGAAGAAAATTACAATCAAGCCCACTGCTCAACCAGAAACACAGTGGAAAGGGCATTTGGGGTTCTTAAGTGCAGGTTCACGTTTGTTCATTATTTTTTGTATATTAGGTTGAATTACAGTAATTAAGAATAAAATCCACTTCGGGATTCATCCTTGACATGTTAATTATAACTAATCCATGTGAACATAACTTATTTTCCTTTTTATTTTGAATAGATGCTTGCATAAAACTGGAGGAAGTCTTCAGTTCACTGCCCCAAAATGCATCAAAATGATCGAATGCTGCCTAAGACTACACAATATGGCCATCAATCGAAGACTCCCGCTTGAAGCTGCAGAAGATCCCATCCAGGTTCTGCACAACAATGCCGTGTACAGGGGAAATGGAAATGATGGTTTCAGGGTGAGACAGACCATTGCTCAGAGGTTTTGAGAACATTATCCATGTCATGCAATATTCCTTAAATTTATGAGATATTGTGTTAAAAATAGTACATATGTGAATATTCTCACATAAAATTTGATCATGTAATTTGTCTTATCATATCAAATGAAATGTAAATATGATATATAAATATATATACCGGTAGTTGATGTATATAATATATGTAAATAAATGTAAATATTCTCAACATATTGTGCAATATAATTTATTGTTCTATTTTTGTTCTACATGTAAAACCATATTTTTACTACTGGCAGTGTGTATGTCTCTTAAATTATGTTGTTCTCTCTATCATCCTCTTTCTCTCTCCCTCTCTCTTTCCACCCTCTCTCTCTCCACTCGTTCCACCCTCCCTCTCTCTCTCTTTCTCTAAAATAGAAATATCTGTAAATGAAAATTGTATAGTTGGGCTGTGTCATCAGATTGTTGTTTATTAAGGAAAATCGTGACAAATTCATTAAATCTTCAACAGCTTTAATAATATATATGCACAACTGTAAATATTGATAGAAGTTTATAACAATAACATAATAGTATTATAAGTAAAATTGTTTGTTGCTTTGAAATGAATTTTTTTTTCAATTCATATGAAGTGAATGAATTTCTTCATATTTTTTTTTTATTATTTTCCTGATTATAAACTGTTTTGTATTTAATGCATTATTATCAAAAATTAAAAATCATTGTAATTTTTAGAAAGTTTTTTGTCAATTTTATATCTCATTGATAGTTTAAATAATTGTTGGTCTCATCAGTGAATAAAGAATTAAATTGAAATTAACTGACCATGGAAACAACCAATTAAATTTGTCTACATGAAAGGCAAATTTATGGTATGAATAAACAAATTCCGGATAATTTAGAGTTGTCCAACATTGCTGAGGATCAGAGATCATTAAGTGACAAAGTAAAAATTGCTTACTTAATAATGGTATGATAATACTGATTTAGTCATTAATCATAAAATAATTAGATCTTACATAAACACATAATTGATTATTGCAGAAAAAAATATATCTGCTGTTTGACAATCATATCAATGCAATTTAAGAAATGTTTAATGATAAGTACATGTAATACAGTTTACAGTTCTTTATTAACTTTAAGCTATACAGCTCATCAGTAATACAGACATGTTTAATACTGGCAATCATATGAAATCAAAGTACTGAAAGTACTGGAAAGCGCTAAGCCGGAAAGAAAGTGTTGAATCATAGACAGTTTCTTCTGCGGTATATTTTAGGGTATATCAATAAATTGCATTAAGTCTCTAGCTCACATCTTATCATACGTAAAAAGTAGCGTGTTTCAACAAGTTTAATTTAAAGGGTGTTGTCATGGACGCCGATCCAAATGTCACAACAGATTTTTATCTTAGGTCACGTCAAAACAGGGCTGAGGAAATATAATTTCCGATTTTTCCTTCGAATTAGGGTCATTTCCACTTGCGACAAGGGATAACCTTTAATGTAATGAAAGAGCACGTGTAAGGTGTCTGACTATCAAAGTTTTGTAATAATGCAAGATCATTTGAATTTTTTATGCATGTTGTCTTTTTTAGGGGAGGGTGAATGAAAAGTTCTTGACTTATGGTCTTGTGCTTTTCAAGCACACGTGTAACTTCGACGTAACAAACTCTCACGCCTTGATGGACGCACATGTGTTTTTGCCAAGTTATTCCAATTATTGCTTAACACCTAATACACAATCAAATGCATATAACACCCATTTTTTCCCAAAAAATTCTAACTGGAAAGAAATCATCATGAATGTGATATCTTTTGGAGCACCCATATCCGATATATAATAATAATATTCATTAAATGAATTTATTCCCAATTTAATACTGATAGAACAAATGTATCTGCATGCAGGATAACTTGGAGATATGTTTTTTCTACTGCATAGTTATGAGTTCTCCCGAGTACGACTTCTCCAGGGTACGACTTCTCTAGCATCCGCCGATAGGTGGCGGTATTTCGGAAATGCGAAATCGAAAGTGGAAGTAGGATCAGAAATCTGGCGACAAAAAAGCGCTGCAGCTATGCTTAGCGCTTTAAAAATCACATTATCTCTCTCTCTCTCTCTCTCTCTCTCTCTCTCTCTCTCTCTCTCTCTCTCTCTCTCTCTCTCTCTCTCATTCAAAGCTATGACATATGAATTAGGTTGGTTGGAATTAAATAATAAAATTTTTCAACAATCTTGCGAATTGCGAATTGGTATGTGTACAGCAACAGAGTGTGCATGATGATATAAATATCTATATTAGCAGCATTCAATTTGATTATATATTTTTTTTAATCCATTATCTGTTCATTAATATGGAGAGTTATTAAAATAAACATATACTATAAAATTGGTTTACAAGCAAGCTTACAAACCATATGCTCCCTACTACTTGACAATGCTACATATTAGATACTTTACCTACACATAACAAACACAAAACATGTACAATTTGTCTTTAACAACAAATAATTCTAAATTCAAAAGAGTAAAAAAATTAAAAACTTCCTTGATATATGCCCATCTACACATTATGTCCTAAATCCCTACAAGTTTCAATAAATTCTGTGACATGTAGTGGTTTAAGAGAAGTCATGTAAGGGAATTAACAAAACAAATAACAAACAAGAGGCCCATGTGCCACTTCGCTCACCTGAACTTAGTTCCTTGTAACATTCTATTTCGTAGCATATGCTATTTCTCTTTTAAAATTTTTAAAAACATTTTCCATAATATATATTTTTATGTTAAACTGTGAATCTTTATTTGGGCCCCAGTTTTGGCCAGTCTAAGGATCACATTTTTACAATTTAGAATCTTCACTATATATACAAGTTTTTGTGTAAATATTAGCATTTCTGGTGCACTGGTTCTTGAGAAGAAGATTTTTAAAGACATACACCTTTACTCACTGTTTCGCAATTATCTTTTTTTTCAAAAAAGGTTACGCCCTTTATTTAAAAATTTTTGAATCCTCTTACCATAAGGATGCTTTGTACCAAGTTTAGTTAAATTTGGCCCAATGGTTCTAGTGAAGACAGAATGACAGACAACAGGTGATCAGAAAAGCTCACCTGAACCATCGGTTCAGGTGAGCTAAAAGGAAACAGGACTGATGGTCTGACTGCTGGAAGGGTAAAAAACATTGAACTGTAAAAAGTGTAAATATATATCTTGGGTAGTTAACAAAAAATTTCTGTCAAATAGTTAATAACCATCTTCAAAGATTAAATTTAATTCCTCACAGTAATTGTGAAGAATTAAATTTCATCTTTGAAGAGGATTTTCCCAAATCTATCATAAATTGTCAATTTATGATAGATTTGGGAACTTAATGATTGGTGAGACTGAAAATGGTGACAAAGGAGAATTCAAAGAGTGTCCTGGAAACTTAGCAACAATTAATTCGACTGACTCTGTTGATCTCCTCTGCAACTGAAGAATTTCATCCTGCTGTGCCACCATCTTTTCATAGAGTTTAATCTTCTTGGCCCTGTACTCATGTACGTGCTTATCTCTCTCTCTCTCCATTTCAAGAAACTCCTCCCTAACATCTTTTGGTGCTTCTGCAGACTTGGCTAAAAATGTTGGTATGCATATTACATCAGATACTAAATTGCTGACTAATTAAAAACTGATTTTCATGCTCATTGTGTCATAATATAGGTGACAGATGTACGGTACATGCAGCTTAATTTATAATGCCATAGATCTCAACATACTTTATAAGGAAAATACATTATGCTATACAGATAAAGGCTTAATCGTAAAAGGCATTTCTCCAACTTAATGAGATAATCTGAAATTTGTGTTCACATGTATGATAGTATAATAAAAACTAGCTTTGAACAAGTGCATTTGAATCTAAAAGCCATAGTTGCATCTACACTAGAAAAGCTTTTATATACTGTTATACTTACAGCAACTATCATGTAATTTCTTCTTTTTCACAGGCCTTGTCCATGATGCATTCATGAGATTTGAAGTGCATGCTTCTAAATAGTCATTAGAGAAGGTTATCAATTAGTATTCTTTAAATGATAAAAGTTACATTATTAAAAATCATATGTAAATATTACACTAGGAATAATTTGTACTCATCTGGTGTATTTTTATATAAAGCATAGTAAAAGTTACACACTAACAGTGCTGCACAAATTCAGAAAAATGTGCTAAATGAGTGAAAAGAAAATAATGCATATGACATGTACCTGGCAAAGTGGGTGGCAGAGTTGGGACAGATGCTTCTTTCATTTCTGAGATGCTATCTAAAAAAATCATAAGAATAGAGTTGTATACAGAACATTTGATAGTAAGTACTGCAAGTTCAATAAATGAATAACCTAAGATAATTTGCAAGGAGTTTCTAAACAAAACAGCAAATATCAAAAATAACTTATGAAATTATAGGGAGAGAGATGGAAATTACATGTCTGTGATGTTTTATAAATATACAAAGCACTTGCTTAATCAGTAATTTTCCTTTAGTAATACATGTATTCATCTCTCACAATAACAATGTAACTATGATGAGCCAAGAAATATGATCTTTCATTTCAGGTTAAGGAACATGTTTTAAACAAGTTGACATTCCATCCATATAAAAAAAATCATATTAAAACCATTTATAATCATTATAATCATAAACATACCTGGCAAATTATCCGGCAAGTCTGCAACAGCATCTTCACATATTCCTGATACAGAATCATAATCTGAAGAAATATTATAAAATAGATATAAAATCAAACACAATACTCATGCAGGGAAGTCTCTCTGTATGACACCTGTGTATGTATAAGGTATGAGGTACTGTTACTTACTGGTAATACATGTACATACAATTCTATAAAGCAATACTTGTAATTGACTAGCAGAAAATTGTTTTCAAAATGAACTTTTATCATACTTGCATGGAGTTAAATGTAAATCATATACCGTATGTATTACTCTATGAGAGTCATGCAATCTTAAATTAGTTATTAATAAGAGGTATATAATATTTACCTTTCTCAATTGTAATGAAAGAAGATGTTGTTGCTTTATTACACTCTAAAGTGTCAACTCCGCCTTCCACACCTTCCACAGAGCATTTAGATAATGTGCCAAGAATCTAATTCAAAATTTAAAAAAAAAAGTATATTTTACAAGTGTGGCAAACATGTTTCTTGATCAACATTTTAAACTCTTAGTGTCAAAATGTTTCAGATAAGAAATACAGACAAAGACAACTACATGTACAATAATCGTAGCCAGGAACTTACAAGTCTTTCCCAGGTTTTTATGTCCTCCACAGGTGCAGGACCACCTCCTGTACCTCTCATCTCTTTCAAACGTGCAGCTTCTTTTTTCTTTGTGGCACTTGAAATATCCTGCCACTTTTTCTTACAATCAACAACATCCCGTGTGATTTCTGAGATGTTGACAGAGTTTACTCTAAAAGAAATGTTGATGCTTTAAAATGTTATCTATCTATCTATCTATCTATCTATCTATCTATCTATCTATCTATCCATCCATCCATCCATCCATCCACCCATCCATCCATCCAAATCATTTTATATAATTGTTTTTTATATACATGTGCATTTTTATTCACATGTTCATTTTTCTTGCATCATTTGTTAATTGTATTTTATCTATCAATTTGGTCCTTATTTTATAATCATGTAACTGCTGAATGCAGGTCTAACTCATTCGTTCAAAGATATGCAGTTTTTCAAAACACATATTTATAGAGGTTTTAGACTTTTAGCTGTTTCATATCATGAGGCAACGTATATACGTCCCTGATATCATTTAATTAGATATTTGTGTCGATAAAAACCTATTATATAATCAACATTAATTAATTTTAAAGTAAATTTAATATAGGATTTGCTTAAATTGTTTTCATATGAAACGAAGATAAGAAAAACTTATAGTAAACAAGTAGGTCAGTGAAACAACAGTGCGCTGTCAACTCACCGTTCGGCTATTTGTTGCCAACATTGCGTCTTTTGGTTATTGGTAAGGCCAGGGGAGAATTTTCCTCTTATAGTCTTGATGTTGGCCGAAACACCCTGAGCCAAAGCCTCCAACTCATCGGTACTCCAGTTTGGTTTGCGTTTTTGTTTGTCCATGTTGTGTTTATGTTAAATTTCCCGCTGTTATGTCGAATTTGCAGACGATTACGTAACCGGAAGGTGTGAATGCGCAGCCGCATTGAAAACGAAAGTGTGTTGCTAAGAAAGCTTTTTGTCGTAAGTGTAGCGTTCTAGATTGAGCACTTGGGAATTCTCCTAAGTGTGTTTTTTTCACTTACGAGTGGTTTCGTGAAAACGACTTAAGAAATGACTTACGGTATTCGTAAGTCAAATAATTAAGATTAAACTTACGTTTTTTTGTGAAAAGGGCTACTGGTCCTTAAAATAGTATACTGTAGTGACGACGTCATTGTACCATAGGGTTTTTTTTTAAAAAAAACCATCAAATAATGACGCTGTCGATAACTATTCCCCCTCACCGAATCACCCAATCACACCAGACCCCCCCCCCTTCAATTAAAATGTGTCACCAACACTCGCAACCTTTATATTTCCTATTATAATATCGTCTTTTAGAAATTGAAAACAAGTCTTTCTATACTAGCATATGCATCCCTTCCCTCGAGATCAAATTCTGATTTCTTGGTGGTTGGCTGCTAACATTCTTTTAACTGTTCGATGACCGTTCACAGCTTGTGCGCCATGGTTTTTCTTTATGTGAACAAAATGATTTGTGTTATTTTTTTCCCTCGATATAAGAGATGGTTTGTTTGGGGGTTTTTTGGCATTAATGTATGAAATAATGAAGAAATACCCCGCGACTGTAGAGGTACATGTAATTAAAAAGAGTAAATCTGGTAAACTGATCTCAAACATAGAGTAAAGTTAAAAAAAATGAACTCGACGTATTAATCTAATTACTTGTCGAACTGTGTTAAGTCTATTTTCCTTGTCGCAAATAATTAAAAAAACAACATTTAATCAGGACCAAACCTCTAAATCTAGCTGTAACACTAAACTCGATTCCTCTCGTCGACGTCATTACATAATCCCCTACAGCAACGATTTCGTTTTTTGCATTTTATTTCACGAGCTAGGGTCTCGACATTTCGAAACAACCTTTTATATTTTAAATCCAGCATTTGCAAAAAAAATGTGTGATTATCTTATAATCAGTATCTACTAGCTCACATGCACGAATTGATATGAGTTATATAAGCAGCAGTTTGTAGTTTGTAAAATTTTGATATTACTCTTTTATGGTCATTACTGATGAATTTAGTCAATTTTCCTCCATGTTTTAAAACATACGTTCTATGCTTGGATCCAGAATAATTCTCGGTTCCAGTTGAAGGGGGAGGGTTATTAATTTTTTTTTACCTAAGGGTGGTGGGGGGGGGGGGGTCAGGGTCTTTTTTATATGAGGCATTTACTATTTCAAAAATAATTGGGGAGGAGGGTTCCAGACACCCTCATATGTTTCTCTAATTTTGTGCATACATTGGAAAAACATTAAAAAAAACCTTTTTTATTTAAAAAAAAAAGTTAACCAACAGCTGAAAACAATTAAATTAATATTGTCACATAAATATTGCCTTTATTGCGCGTTTATATGAAAATCTCGTTTTATATATCGTTTATATAGTCAGATAAAAAATAAAACAGATTTGATTGTAGGAGATAAATTCAACCTGCACTCTCGCTTTTATCATCCAAGAAAGCAATAAATGTTGAAAAATAGAAGTTGAACAACCTTTCAGTTCAATGTTCTTATACATACTCCATGATATAGCTACAGACATAACTAGGGTATAACTCTCTTTTTTAGGCATCTTAGTCGAAAATCAATAAATACAAGAAAATCTTGCCGATATCATGATATTGCTGCAGACAGGATTCTTTCTGTTGGCACCCTATCCCCTCTCACTTATATACATGTACATGTACTACTTGAAATATGATATACATGTAACTATTGAAAAAATCAAACCATATATAGTTATGTTTATATAATTATGTCTTCTGAAAATAGTTATATTCTTTATCCTTTATCAGATCTATACATAGAATTATACATGTACCTAGTATTTCTCCTGCCAATATATAGAGCAAAATATTCCAAATAATGCAAATACCGGTACTCATAGAAATGGGAAATAATTTTTGTCGTCTTTGCGAAATGTTTCGTAAGGGGGGATGTGTAATTTCATCTTGTAGATTAAATTGTAGAATGTTATATAAAACATTAAACAGTATAAGATTTCACGAATTTGGCACCTGAGTTAAAGTAAGATTTTTAAGAAATAAGGAGTCACTCTTTAAGTATTATGATTATAATTTTGGTCGGGGCGTGGTCAAATCCAATAACGCCCGAATGGCTTTATGATAGATTTCATCTGCTCCGAACGAAGTTATGGCCTCATAATATTAATTATTACTTTTATAATTTTCAGCAATTGTACGATTAAATATTAGAATACTGACGTATTTACATGTATGTGACTTTCATTTCTTTTTATTATGCAAACCCTGCTTGTGCCCCAACAATACCTCATTTGAATTTACTTGACCGTACATTATAAAATAGATTCGTAATGTTATCACAGACAAAGAAACAAAATTGTAAATATCTCCAACAAATATTTGGTCGTATCATTTCTACTGTGCATGTGCACAGCTCTACCTGAAATGTGTAACTGTTATTGTGATCTGGGATTCGAATTCAACTGCATGACGGAAAAATTGGGATACGTGAGATTTTGATTGAATCATGCATCTATTCTATAAATTTGCAATAATCTATTATTATAAAACTAAAGTTCCTATTGTCTTGATATCATTTGTACTTAGACTAAAGTTTCATATCACATCTGCCATATTATGCAAATGTGCAAATGTAGTCTCATGTATGTCTTTCTTTAAAACATCAGAGAGAGAGAGAGAGAGAGAGAGAGAGAGAGAGAGAGAGAGAGAGAGATTTTCCATGTTTAATAATTAAAAATGATTTGAAAGTTCAGTTGTAAATAGACAAAAAAATCAGTATAGGAGAGATAACTCTGTTAGATCAATATATTTTTAAATAAAATATATCAAATAATCTTTTGACCCATGTCCACCCAGCATTGTATCTTACTAGATGTGTTGCAAGAGAAGAATATCTTTCTTTTCATTTCATGCCAGGCCTACAAAGACATTTGCTTAATTTTAAATTTAAAATGTTGTGAACACCAAAAAAATAATTAATAACATATATCTCTAGTTCATTTTCTACATGGGTATCTACATGCAATTAATATTTATAAAAAAATTTATATGTAACATGCATCACTGATTTTGGTGAAGCTGAGCTATATTTATGTCCATGCATTTGTATAATAAAAACCCATAAAAATCTTTAAACAGGATAAAAAGTCACTTTAAATTCTTGCAAATAGAATTTATTCTACAATGCATTTAATTAAACACTTTTCCCACAGAATAACAAAGTATTTGAGACATCACAGTTAGCTCTTGTCCTTAAACATTATGTTTGAAATGAACAAAAATTCTGGTTATTCTATAAAATCTTAACAAAATAAAATATTCATTAAAATATTTTTTTTTAAATAAATATGCTCACAATGACTTTAAACAATGATAGTTTCATTTGAACTGTGTTGAAAATATACTTTCTCCCCTGTCGTTGTCACTCGTTGACACTTGTAAGGAATCAAAATCAAACTGAGGCATTTCCAGGGGTGGAAGTTCCATGTCTGGAATAGCCAAGCCTCCATGTACTTCATCAGGATATGAATGTCGTTTTGTTCTCTCTGATCTAAACACCTTATCAGTCAGATATCTGTTGTCCTTTTTAGAATTATCCAAGTCTTTATGTAATTGTGAAACCTCCTTCTTCAGTTCAAAGTTTTCTTGCATTAATTGGTTGATCACAAACTCATAATCTTTGTCAGTGCCCGGTAAGGTGACATTTTCCTGAAAGGCGTTATATCCTACGTTGTTTTCCTTTTCCACATCTTGGTCATTTGAATGTTTGTTCTTCAGCAGCAGATGTCCAACGAGTGAGTCAGTCCCGGCAAGAGCCTGCATGACCCTGACATTGGATTCCTGAGATAGCGAGTCATTTACAAAATGATTGGAGCTGAACAGTAGCTTAGCTTCTGTCTGAGTTGACTGGTTCCTGAGTTCTGGCCCTTTGCTTGCTAGCTTATTGTTCAACTTTTCGATTTTTTCAATTTTGACCTGAATGGCTTCTTGTTGTTTTAGATGGAACTTGTGTTGAAGGTGTATGGATTCTTGTGCATATTGAGATGGAGAGAGCTGCAGGGCCTGTAGCAGGTGCTCTAAAATAGAAAAAAAAACCCCTCAACCTTGAGCATATACTGTGGTTTCATTAATATTCAAGGGTATCAGTTTTTGTGGATGAAGTGAAAATAACAGTTTCAAGGATAGGTAAATTCTTTGCCAATGACCCTATCAATACAAAATGTTAATAGAAATTGCACTTCGATGAACATTTAATTTCGTGGATCAACTAAACAACGAAATCCACAAAAATTGGTATTCAACGAATATTGATGAAACCACAGTATCATCATTAAGGAGACACGAGATGTTCCTCGATTTTATATAATTTTCCTTGATATTTTATTCCTTATTTTTTAACATTTAAACCTGTTAATTCTCAAAAAACATGGTACATTACCAGGCTCTTTTTGGAGCTTGAATGTTTTGAATTTTCCTTTAAATAGCATGCAAAATGCATTTGAATGTTTATAAATAAAGTCGTACTATACATTTTTGATTGAACAATTTATATCTACCGGTAAATAAAAAAAGAATTATATAAAATAAAAATATAATTATGAAATTATTAAGTAGAAATCTTCACATTGTGGAGATAGGAAAAAATAGAAAAAAAGGAAGATAGGTTGAGTCTGTCCTAAAATGATTGACCTTAGGTAGCTAAACACAGTTTTGTATAAAATCCAGGGGGTTTTTCTCTGGGGAAAAGCATGATGGGTAGGGATTTTCCTGCTATTTTTCTGCGGTATACATGAAAATCAAATTTTTAAATTCTCAGTTGCATAATATAGTGAATTATCGTTCGAATACATGAAAAAAGTATGTAGAAAAATTTTAAAAATTAATTTTGTGAGACTCAAAAATAAAGGGCGGTAACTCTAAAAACATCCGGATTTTACACATGCAGAATTTCATGAATTTTTTAGTGGGTAACATAGCTCTTTAAAAAGCTTGCGAATGTACCCTGAAAATACTATGAAATGATGCCTAAGGACTTGTTCTTGAAAATGTACAGAAATAAAAATGGCTGATTTGGTTGCATTCTGCTTTTAGGGGGAGCCTAAAATGCATGGGTGTACTGCATTTAGAGGCATTCTTTTGTCTATTTTCCGCATGATTTGAGTACCAAATAAATTCTAGCATTAAATTACATGTGCATTATTTTTAAATATTTAAAAAATTCACGATTTTATCTTTCGATTGATATATAGAAATATATGTAACATGTTTTAACAATTTATTTTTATAGGGGGCAGTTTTGCTTGCCCCTCATCTGAAAACGTCCTTATAACGTTACATATAAAACTGTGTTTTGCACCCTTAAGGGAACACATAATATAACGTTGATCTGTCTTTATCTTACAAAATTGCTGCGTTAGCATTTTTGTTCAGTCAGTAGAGTTTTAGTTTGACCCTCAAGCATTAAATAAATGTATAACATGCTTTGTGCATGTTTCATTTCTCACTTTATGACGTTGGGTATATGATTGTGTATTGTGACGTGTTGTTTAACATTGTGATGCATTAGCATTGTGACATTTTTAAGTGTGACGTCATGTCAACAAAGCCGCTCTGATCATGAGTTCATAACTTTTAGTTCCAATAATAGAATAGAGAGAATATGATACACTTATTTTATGTGTATGTGTATTTAATTATGTTTTAAAATGAGTATCCGGTTATGGACTTTTGAGCCGCTCTATTAATTCAACAAAATTTCATATGAAATGATTACACATGTGTGCATAATTCAAATAGACAATTGTGTAAAGTATCCGAAATTGTATTTGACGGGGGGGGGGGGGGGGGGGGGGGGTGTAATTATTTTTTTTCAATTTGTCATCAGTATCAAATGTGCAGTACCATTGGTTATGTTCAATTCATTAAATAAAGTAGAATTAGTAAGTGGAAAGTCAGTTTTGAATTTTGAAATGCACAGTCGTGTTCGAAAGGTCTATCTTTGTATTTGACACATCCTACCTAAATGACAATATCTCGGTCATTTTTTCACTAAATTCAACTTTGTGTACACCAAAATGTTTGTAATATTCTCCTCTTTGCATCAAAGCATTAAAAAGTGGCATACAAAAATATTTTATTTCCTTTAAGGGGACTACATAATATAACGTTGATCTGTCTTTATCTTACAAAATTGCTGCGTTAGCATTTTTGTTCAGTCAGTAGAGTTTTAGTTTGACCCTCAAGCATTAAATAAATGTATAACATGCTTTGTGCATGTTTCATTTCTCACTTTATGACGTTGGGTATATGATTGTGTATTGTGACGTGTTGTTTAACATTGTGATGCATTAGCATTGTGACATTTTTAAGTGTGACGTCATGTCAACAAAGCCGCTCCGATCCTGAGTTCATAACTTTTAGTTCCAATAATAGAATAGAGAGATTATGATACACTTATTTTATGTGTATGTGTATTTAATTATGTTTTAAAATGAGTATCCGGTTATGGACTTTTGAGCCGCTCTATTAATTCAACAAAATTTCATATGAAATGATTACACATGTGTGCATAATTCAAATAGACTATTGTGTAAAGTATCCGAAATTGTATTTGACGGGGGGGGGGGGGGTGTAATTATTTTTTTTCAATTTGTCATCAGTATCAAATGTGCAGTACCATTGGTTATGTTCAATTCATTAAATAAAGTAGAATTAGTAAGTGGAAAGTCAGTTTTGAATTTTGAAATGCACAGTCGTGTTCGAAAGGTCTATCTTTGTATTTGACACATCCTACCTAAATGACAATATCTCGGTCATTTTTTCACTAAATTCAACTTTGTGTACACCAAAATGTTTGTAATATTCTCCTCTTTGCATCAAAGCAATAAAAAGTGGCATACAAAAATATTTTATTTCCTTTAAGGTAGCTAAACACAGTTTCGTATAAAATCCAGGGGGTTTTTCTCTGGGGAAAAGCATGATGGGTAGGGATTTTCCTGCTATTTTTCTGCGGTATACATGAAAATCAAATTTTTAAATTCTCAGTTGCATAATATAGTGAATTATCGTTCGAATACATGAAAAAAGTATGTAGAAAAAAGTTAAAAATTAATTTTGTGAGACTTTAAAATAAAGGGCGGTAGTTCTAAAAACATCCGGATTTTACACATGCAGAATTTTATGAATTTTTTAGTGAGTAACATAGCTCTTTAAAAAGCTGGCGAATGTACCCTGAAAATACTATGAAATGATGCCTAAGGACTTGTTCTTGAAAATGTACAGAAATAAAAATGGCTGATTTGGTTGCATTCTGCTTTTAGAGGGAGCATAAAATGCATGGGTGTACTGCATTTAGAGGCATTCTTTTGTCTATTTTCCGCATGATTTGAGTACCAAATAAATTCTAGCATTAAATTACATGTGCATTATTTTTAAATATTTAAAAAATTCACAATTTTATCATTCTATTGATATATAGATATATATGTAACATGTTTTAACAATTTTTTTTTATAGGGGTCAGTTTTGCTTGCCCCTCATCTGAAAACGTCCTTATAACGTTACATATAAAACTGTGTTTTGCACCCTTAAGTGTTAAATCAGTCTTCTTCGAACTGGTTATTATTCTGCTCCAGTTATTAAAAATCTAATTCATAAAACACATTTTCAAAAATGCAGAGGAGAATATGTATATATCAGTAAATATATTTTGAATTTTTAAATCTAGATTTTGGAGAAATGGAAAAATAACACACAGCTAATGAGAAGCTCTACTGACAAGCTTTTTTTGTTCTTAATCATGTTTATAATTTCAATATGTTTAATACAATCTATTTATATTACATATTTATATTACAATATAAGGATAAGGAAAATATAATTGACTTCTCTGTTATTGTGAATTTGTTAAAAGTGTAAATAATTTGATGTATTACTCTGTTTTACTGTGTCATATTGTGAGTATTATCAAGTTATCCTATGGAAGCTATCTTCTTAAATACATGCCTACCTGCAGCTCTGCGGTGACAAGTAATGGCTTCTTCATATTTCTTGCTTTGTAGAAGATTGTCTGCTTTCCTGCCTTGTTGATGAGCCTAAATAGATATTGATAAACTCAATCATTTTTAAAATAGTCACAATAGTTCTCAAGGGCCTGATCATGAGTTATGGAATTTTTTAAAAAATTTTTTTGGAAATTCAATGTTTGTCATTACTTAATGTTATTAGATATGCAGTTTTTTCTCCTTCAAATTTTTCCGACTTATGCCTGTGTATTATCAAAATGCTATTTTGAAATCTTTACATTGAAAAAATGTTTCTATTGGACATACTGAAACCATTGAGGTAGAGCAAAAGATTTACAGACAATTGTAGCTACCATACAACATTTAATCAACCAGCACTAAGTACAACAATTATTGCCTCATATAAGGTACCTCACTACACCCAGACTTATACTTTTTAAGACACTATGTCACAAGATGGCGATTTAAATATTTTGTTAAACTTTTTATATTGTTCCGTTCGGTTGTATATCGTCGTAGCTCAGTGGCTAAAGTATTGGGCTTCTGAACAGCTGATCATGAGTTTGCATCCGCTTGGAGCTTTTGTAATTTTTGAAAATGTAAATTTTTATCCAAAATTGCACATTTTTTTGCTTATTTGACTTAAATACTTCTTATCCATTATGATATCTATCATAATCAAGTAATTTTCTGCTGATTTGAGAAAATATTTCAAGGTGTAGTGAGCCACCTTAAAGGCTGGATTACACTAGGGCTGGGACGATACTGTACTGAGCCGATTCGGTACATATCACGATACATGAGATGCGATACAATACATATCACGATACATTGCAATGAAATGAAAACATGAATAAAAGTTTAAAATTTATTCAACCTGCCGATGTATTACCGCATGTCCAAAGTTATTTTGTTATATTCATAATGAGCGTTGCACAATTTACAAATTACTTTAATCTCGTGTACACTAGTTTTTCATAAACAAGTACTCCAAAAGTTTTCCACACTCCATATTTAGCTTC
The DNA here is from genome assembly GCA_015776775.1 of Magallana hongkongensis. Lineage (NCBI taxonomy): Eukaryota > Metazoa > Mollusca > Bivalvia > Ostreida > Ostreidae > Magallana > Magallana hongkongensis. The sequence continues at coordinate 5,383,840 of CM027471.1, forward strand.
CTAACAGTTTTGACAATTTTACGAGGTTTTCCGCCATCTTTGTACTTTCATATTAGGCGTGCGGACTAAAAATAGCCGATATATGAAGCTCGGATATTTTTGAAAAATAAAAAAAGTTCAGTAAGGTATCGTAGTATTAATGGTAAATGTATCGATCCAAATATCGTCAAAATAAATACCGCGATGCACCGGTGCATCGGTGGATCTTCCCATCCCTAGATTACACTGAAACATGTACCATAAAGTCATTACAGATGCTTGAACTATCTATACAGAGGGTGAAACAATCTCAGCAAAGCCCACTGGCACTCATTAGAGCAAAGCTCGGCTATATATAGACAACACAAATGTCTGGATGATACAGACTAAAATCTTGTCTAAGATACTTCGCGGCTATGTTAAGGCTGTCCGAAGCTAAATATATATCGAAAAATGATACTTACTCTATTTTAATTATCAAAAAATACTTTAACCGAGTGAGTCTCTTTAAACTTTTATTACATAAATTAACAGTGATATCTAACACTATATATTTGATGTATTTTTGTGACGTCATATATTTTTCTTAAGCACGTGACGGGTGTGTTCTAACACGGTAAAAACTCTATAAAAATCGCATCGGCACAAGTGAATAATGACATTAAATCAAAAATATTTTTATGAAAAATCCTTCGATAAGTAACGTATTTTGCAGTTCTTGCTTGGGGTTCATTTAAATATTTCGTTTATTTGAAATATTGTCAAAACATTTCGCACTGCCATCGAAATTAGGCACATTTTTACATTTTAGACTCGATTTACACAAAATCAGGTCAATCGGTAGGTTTCCCCCAGCAAGATTCACATTGGTACTTATTTTCTCTCCCGATTTAACGAAAAATATACTATGATTGTTTTTATCTTTCACTTGCGCCAAGCCGTTTTTTATATGCATATACATATCACCATTAATTAGATTACACGTAGCAGGGAGAGTCTCAAAACCATTAGTTTATGAATAGTTATTTACCTATTACGAAGCTTTAAAACTGTTGATTTTTTTATACTCTATATCGGTGATATTGAATTTAGTATCACTAGCATTTACAACAGTGTCTATGTAAAGGAATGAAGCGGTTTTATTATGCACAATGAATATCACTTATTACATTACGATACATTCCCTAAGAACGATCGAAAGGAATGCAGATCGTGACGTCAAAGTTAACTATGACGTCATATCTTATGAAGTACAGACAAGTGACTTTCTACATATCGCTGTGAAATTTATCGGGCAGCCTTAACATAGCCGCGTTGTTCATGTCTTATTAAAATCGTGTTATTGGTTTTACTCTCCAAATGGTCACACAGTAAAACATATTATTAACACAGGAAATACAAATCAGACAAGCTTTCACAGTGTCATCACAATTTATAGCATTGCTTACACTTTTCTCAACAACAAAAGGTAAAATGGAAAAGAGGCATGCCCACTGTCCCCTCTTCCTTTATTTTTATATATAAAGTTTGTCATCTTCAATGCAATAGGCCTATACATGTACATGTATTTTTTTTTCTAAATGGATAATCTTTTCATGTGACATCTAAACATCATTGACTCCACATCTACCAAACTTCTTTTTGTGCAATTAGCTAATGAATTTTTATTGCTCAGTCTACCAAACCAACGAGTGTAAACTTTTATGACACACCCACAACTTCATTCTTAAGTTCGATCGATGACAACACCTGACCATATATTTAAAGCATGTCAGCGTTATAAAGGCTTGTAACAACGCGCATATACCAAGAAGTTACACAGACATGTCAATCTCTATGTTGTTTAACGAAATCAAACCACACAGTCAAGCAAAAAAGGACATTATTTACCAAATTCAGTGGAGAATCTAGGGAATCCATTAAAATGCAAACCGGAAGCAGAATGAGGCGTCTGTAAAAACTAAACCGCATCTGATTAACTCAATTTTTTCCGAAATTGAATGACATTATGATTACACGCATCGCGCGTAGGTTCTGATAACATACATTTTGTAGAGCACTGACAGATTGACAGTAATTTGTGAACCATTGAAAAATTGTGCTGAAAACTCCAGGATCGATAGTATATTTGAGGCCAAATCGTTTATTAAGTGCGCTATTAATACCTCTTTTAAAAATCTAATCCACTTTCTTTTCACGTAGATACATACAGTTGCTCTAAATTTTGGTATTCGATCCATAATAGCCCCAGATTCAATAAATCGGGATGCATAACAGATATGTATGTATGTACTCATTAAAGTAGACATAATTTTCAGGATTAGGTATGATTTTTGTAAGTATGTAAGAGAGGAATATGTCCTAATAAATGACTTTTTCCTGTTTTTGAAGAGTTGCTACTTTACCGTCCATTAATCTATAAGAATATATATATATATATATATACAGACAAAATTCAAATTTTTATTGGTCATTATATAACAAGTTTAAATTGCAGAAACTAAACAATAGCCATGATGTGCCAATAAACCAGGTAAACATTGAATATTTTTAGTTAATCTATTAATATATAACTTTATTATTTTCCTGGGTTTAGATTAAAGTTGCAATCGATAGGAATCACTCCCCCCCCCCCCCTCCCCATCCAGTCTTCAAATAAAATGTAATCTGCATTACGATTAAGAGTTGTCTTATAACATATCTAATTATTGAATAATACATTAGATAATGTTAAAAAAAACCGCTAGTCACGACAATATAATAATTAATATGGGACAATTGAACAGCCAAAAGACGAAAATGTTTGTAATTCTTATGCAATGTCAAGTTATAAATTTTGAATTTACCGGTTGTCAATAAATACAAAATTTACCACATGACATTGTATAATTTACTGACACCCGGTAAATTCAAAATTTACAACATGACAGTAAGCTGCCATAGAAATGATTAAGGTCACATACATGTATACATGATATATGTCAAATTGCCTACTCTTCTAAATATATCATGCCAGTTGCTTTTTTATTTCAGTTTTACAAAGTATTAAAAAAAGCTTGGTTTTCAGCATTTACTAGTATATCGAATACGGAATCATTCTTTATGTATTTATGTGATTAAATACCATCGGGCGTGATCAAGTCCAATGCAGCCCTAAGGGCTTTACAATAGATTTGACCACGCCCGTACGTATATGTTTGATCACCTCATAATATTCAAAGAATTATTTCATTATCACCAAATATGTAAATGCAATTAAACAGTAATTAAATTATTAACATTTCTACCTTATTTCATTTCGTATAATTATGCAAATGCAAACCAATACGTCAATTGCGTCATGGGTGAAATGTGTTGCGCTATATGGTGCAAACTTGATTCGAAGTGTTATCACAGACAAAGATTGGAAAATGTAGATATTGGTTAATATGAAGAGCTACAGAAGCTTAATAAATTCATTAAGAAACACGCAAGTCGTGTACAACTTTTGAATAGAGTTTAAATTATGACCTAATGTGCTGAATGCACATTTTTATATACCGGTATTATGGAGAGGGATGTTCATTTGCTTCAAATAAAATCTGCAATCGACCTTGCTTTTGTTAACCAATACATGCATTGAGTAAATGAAGTTATACCTTAGATACCTCTTAAAAATTGTCAGAACATATATACTTGCGTGTCAATGTAACTAAATAGCAGAAAAGAAATAATACGACTTCAATCGCAACTTCTCGGGCCTTTCCGGCAAGATCGGATATTTTCCGAGTTTGCCGGAAAGGCCCGAGAAGTTGCAATTGAATATGACTTTAATGTTTACTTTTCTTATAAGGTGATTCTTGTATGTGGGACGTAACTATAAGAAATCCCAGAACCATGCACTGTAAATTAATATTATATCAAATTTTATTACACAATTTGTATTAACATGCACAATAGCTTATAAATACACAAAGTGATATAATTATCATTGTACTAGCATCCAAAGAAAGTATCGACCAACGCAATATACCATATGCGTATTCTACATGTAAATGCATGGACAAGTTCATCTATGTTTGCTAATATGAAAGATGGTGTATAAGATTATTGATTTGATTTAAAGGCAAATCAAAATAATAAAATAAACATGTACAATTATACATAGGTATTCTGTAAATTTATTCGATATATAGTGATAGATCTGCCCTCGTATATGTATTTCCCGTCTGATTTTTATTGTCATAAAAATAACAAAACGTGAACAAAATATTAAAACCAAATAGAGGTAGTATCTAAGTACAGGTTTATGATATGCACGGCAAGTGAGCTCAAGCAACTTCTACTCGATCATATAGAATTATGCAGAAATGTTTGAAACTTTCTCTCAATTGTTACGCTCGTATTCCAATCCCCAAAATATGAAAAGGACCAAAGAAGAAACGGCAATGAAAATGAAAAAGAAAACAAATAAAATTTGATCCAGGGAACTCGCAAAGTCCTGCCATGTTATGACGTCACCACCACAAACAGCACCAGCGTCATAATCTGGACTCGGGTCCGAATCCACCCGACTGTTATTTCTAGAGAATCGACCATTTTCTCGTAACTCCTCTCCCTTTTGCCGCTGAAATGCTGACACTGCGCTTGCGACGGCAACAGGACTTGGGGTGTTTACCGCAGCATGGGATCCTTGCTAACCAAGAAGCAATTGATTTGGTACAGGGAGACATGTTACTCTCGTAGTCGGCGATTTTGGCGATCCAAATCACGAACACGATGGAAAATGTGGATGCCGTGAAAATAGCCACCAAGTATACCGCTGTAAAAGAAAAAAAAACGGATCGCAATTTTAAGACGGCTGTATCGTATTGGCTATTTTTAGACTTACATGTAATTAATTAATCTCCTTTAGAAGGAGAGCTTTGAAAAAAATATATAAACGAAAATATTCAAAATTTAAAGCTACATGTATAATACTAATATCGGTTTTTTTCCTTATGAAATTGTAGTTTTTTGGCTCTAAAAGTAATATCTAAAATTTTAAGGCAGACCTGATTTCTGATTTGTTGACTATCCGGCCTCCTTAATAAAAGATCAAAATTTAATGCTTTAATTTGTCTCCAACTAATTTCTGCAAACGCATTCAGTTGTCAAACAATGTTACCCTTAATGCATGTTTAGCCACTGTACACCCAGGATAGATATGGCCAGATCGAAGCTACATGTAAATAATACCAGAAAAACAGAAAACGTTACTAAAATTTGATTTGATATTGATTTACGAGCATTTGTCAGAATTATTAGGTGTCAACATATTGTATAAAGAACAAATGGAAATGTATGTATATAGAGCAAAATGGTTTTTAAAATCGGAAATAGTATAAATTATCTTTAGTAAGACATGTTTGCATGTATACATGTATTCACAAATCAATGTTCATGTAAATAAATAAATGTGTAAATTGTACCTTTACTCAGAGACATAAATACCATTGATGTTATTTACGTCTCTGCTTTACTCTTGTTCCAACGTTTTTTATTTTATTGGTTTGTACTTACATAAATAGCAGACAGACACAGACGTACTCGGTACGTTTGCGGCGATCATACTCAGATACACAGCGTAAGACAAAAGCACGGTCAGCGAGTACGCAATCCTGTCTGACACCTCTTTCAGCTGGTACACGAAAGGAATCAACATGCCCACCAAGAACACTGGAAACACCGTGTTAAGGATGTGAAACAAATGGCGCCTTTTCAGCTCGATTCTGAAGCTGAGACTAGCGAACTTGAGCCCCTTTCTCGTCTTCGCCATTTGTTGCCCAGAAGTGGATGAGCCGCTTACTGCAACAATCTTCCATTCTCCGTTGATGACGTAATCAGAAAGGTCAACGGCTTCGGGGTCAAACTCAAGGTCGATTTCCCCTTGGGTGTAGCCGCCGGTGGTTATCTTCATAAAACAGACTTGCTTGTCCAGAGGGTAGTACGTGATGTCACACTCACATGACACCTTGAAGATCCCGGATGTATCCCGCAGTATTTCTCCGTTTGGAGTGATTCTCATCGGCATGTTGGAATCGTTCAGTACTGACAAATCTTCCACACTACAATTAAAAACGAACTATTGGCAGTGGGTATGTAAACACATGTGAATGTCATTCAGCGGATTTTTTTTTTTTTTTTTACAATTTTAAATCTCTCTCTCTCTCTCTCTCTCTCTCTCTCTTTCTCTCTCTCTCTTTCTCTCTCTCTCATCTACATCTATTTGTACATTTTCAACTGTCTTTGCAAAAGAAATTTAATAAACTCAAGTCTTTTCCTTATGTTAAGCCACAAAATGTACATGTATACCTAATTTTGTAAGGAAAACTTAAAGATGAATTTGCTACAAAACTACCATTGATAATGCGCATGTTAATCAAATTGTAAATCCACTAAGTAAAAGAACAAAAAAAACTTATTTAATGGATCTTACGAATTTTCCACAATACCGCTGGTGTCCACGTATTCTCATCCGTGTCAAAAATAAACTGAACATGTTGATAGTCCGGGTAAATGGTCCCAGGCCAGTCGCTTATCGAACCACTTCTGGAATTTATCGATTGATCGATTATTCAATTGCCTTTTGCCTGATTGATTGACAAAGAATTGAATCAGAACATGTCGCCAAAAAAAACCCCAACAAAACTATAAATTAAAGTATTGCTACATGTATATAAATACACGTAAAAAACAAAACTATGAATTAAAGTATTGCTACATGTATATAAATACACGTAAAAAACAAAACTATGAATTAAAGTATTGCTACATGTATATAAATACACGTAAAAAACAAAACTATGAATTAAAGTATTGCTACATGTATATAAATACACGTAAAAAACAAAACTATGAATTAAAGTATTGCTACATGTATATAAATACACGTAAAAAACAAAACTATAATTAAAGTATTGCTACATGTATATAAATACACGTAAAAAACAAAACTATGAATTAAAGTATTGCTACATGTATATAAATACACGTAAAAAACAAAACTATAAATTAAAGTATTGCTACATGTATATAAATACACGTAAAAAACAAAACTATAAATTAAAGTATTGCTACATGTATATAAATACACGTAAATTCATAACTGGAGCTATTATTGTATTGGTTTTTCTGTCTCTTTATTTTAAAACTGTTTAATTATATGGTCCGATTTAATGCATTTTTTCATTTTTGTTCACTTTTGGCATTATTGTTAAAACTTCGTAAATAAAAGTTCTTATAATTATAAATTTTAAAAGTTAATATCTATTTATCAGAGATAACAAAATTCATAGAAAGGAAATGTATTCTGGTGGGTCCATATATGTATATATATATATACAATTGCACAGAATTGAAAACAAAGTTACTCAAGCATGGGCTCGACCCGGCCGGCATTGTTATGCTTGAGGATTTAATTCAAGTAGATACTGACCATCGACAGCATTCCAGAAATAGACAGGGTTTGATCCACTATGCTCTGAAACAAATACAAAGAAGAGTGACAACTAGTAAAACAAATCAAAGTACTGATAGTACTGAAAAGCACTGACCCAGCTTCTGCATGTATATAACAGATACATGTATATAACATTTCAGCTTCTGTATACGCACTATATTTCCAGTCCCTGCAATGATGTACATGTATGTAAGCACCGTACATTAAATTCACAATAGCCCGTAAATTACATTCACAATAGCCCGTGCAGTTATGTGCATAAACCCCTGAAACTAGCTCCCTAACCAGTTTTAATGATGTATACTTCTGCTTAATTATAGGGGGCGGTTATTCGTCTAACGACAATAAAGCGCTGAGCTATGCTTTGCGCTTTAAAAAAGGAAATTTTCATATTCTACAAGGAGATCGATTTTGATCTTATTATACAAGGCAATTTTTTTTTTATATTTTAGGAAGGCTCGATCGTCAACAATCGAACCACCATATCGACCGAAAACTTTTAGATATGATTTGTTTATATATATTATTATTTAATAAAAAAAACAAATCCGTAAATATTACTGTAACAATTTAAATTTGGGTATTTTACTATATTTTTATATAGAGCTCTTCTTTTAAAGGTTACTTTGATGACCACCTAGTCCCCTTACCTCTTCAGTTATACGTCAAATAACAGACAAATGTAATTCGATGGAGATTCTAGGAGTTGAAAAACAGCAAAGATAGTCTAGATGGTCAAGAATGTTTTCCAGACATCAGTATGTTGATTACAAATTTGTGAGAAAAACTAATACATAGCAAGTGCTCTGATTGCATACAAACCAAAACTATAGTATGCATGTATGTACATACTAACTCATTGATGCTAATATATATATTTAGACCTACATAACGCCGTTTTTATGAAGACCAGCATATTTTTTTTCGGACTCAGCATACTTGAATTATATGATAAAACATTATGCTGAACCAAATAATCATTATTTGCCGTTAAAAGTTCTTTCCCACTTAATTGGACCAGACTAACACAGCAAAGGACTATTACTTGTACATGATAATTATAAGTCACTGAATCAGATACTATACAAAAAAAACAAAAAACTAGACGTACGTGTACGTGCAAAGTCATCTATGGTATATAATACTTATTTAGTACATGTACAATGCACGTACCAAGTCGTTGATGGTATACAACACAAAACTTGTCCGGACCATGACGGTAGCTGAAGGCCGCACCAAAGAGGAGTAGTTGCTATTATACAGTTCAGACAGGAGATTGACTTCCAGGGTCGTTGTGTACTGCGCATGTCCGGAACCCACTAGAAGCTGCAGCACTGTTGATGAGAAAAATGAAAATAATGTGACACCAATGCGTACGTCAACCCTTTCAATAACAATTTGAGAGAAAAAAAACACTTTAATTTGGCGTGAATAGGTCTGATTATTAAAAATGTTCAAGATCAATAGCAGGCGAAAATTCAGCAAATCAAAGTTATCATTATTTTCCTCGCCTTTTTACTGATTCTTTTATAAATTACTATATATCATAAGATAAGGGAATAATGCTTTAAAATACACATAATGCTATAATAATAATTGTTCTTTGATTGAAATGAAATAAATAAAAACTCCTTTGAGTTGGAGCTATTAAAATGCAACATTACCTGCATAAACCAAAATGAATGATAATTGTTTTCTTCTGTTTGTCATCTCGTCATTATCCACCGAAGGTACCTGGTTTCAGGATGGACTACTTTCTTTGAAAAATAAAGCATAAATGAAAATTCCATTTGCAAACGATTTTTCAAAAAATAACTATAATTTAAATCTTTCAGTAAACAAGAAAAATGGGTATTTTAGTCACTTAACAGAAATATACAAACACATTTATCAATTTTGTAAGGTTAAATTTTCGTTGGTGTAAACGTGAAAATTTAATGAATAGAGCAAACAAACAATTTACTAGCATTTCATCATAAAGTCCGCCATGTTTCGTTTACATGTAAAGGGGTATGTTCACACTTTGAGTTGAAAATTTCCTTTTCTATTTATAGTTTTTGAAATGCTTCATTGGGGATACTTTTAATGGTCACCCAAATCGAATATAAATAATTAATCGATTTACTAGTATATGAAAGATACTTCGTAATGTAAACAAGATCGACTCATGTCGTGTTTTTGTTTACGTTTGTAAAATATATGTGAATACTAGTAAATGTTGTCTTTCATGCAGATTTTTTCCTTGTTAGTTCGTAATAAACACAAATAAACAGTAATTATTTAGTTTTTGTTACATTCAAATATGAAAGCTTGTAGTTTCTCTTCGGACTTAGTATGTAAACAAAAAACATGCTATCACTTTTGTTTACATAACACAGAATCGTGAGCTCTGTATCTCGCTTATGACACGACCACTGAGACTCAAATTTTAGTTTATCATAATAAACAAAGACCCGAAAATCAAAAATGGGGAAAAAAAGAATTGATTATGAAAAATTTCAACTGAAATTTTGACTATGTCCCTTTAAAAAGCGTTCAACAATTTCATAATGAAAGAAACTTGTAAAGATTGCTAGTAGCAGGATAGCTTATTAACAGTCTGCTATTGAAATCTTTATCTATTACAATAAAAAATATGTCTTCCCTTTTTCAGATTTTTTTAAAAACAAAATACAAAAAATATGTCTTCCCTTTTCAGATTTTTTTAAAAACAAAATACAAAAAATATGTCTTCCCTTTTCAGATTTTTTAAAAACAAAATACAAAAAAAAGAAGAATATAATACTTACATAATACTTGGGTAATTCTATAATAAATTAATCGTCGAAAGGCTCTCGACTACGATTATATGTAGGATGCAGCAAGGGAAGACATCCAATTACATTACACTGTAGACAAACATCGACTGGCCTCCATGTAACCTCATCCTTGTATATAATTTATCCAATCGGTTGAAATCCTGGTCGTCTAATAACCTATGACCTTGTAATTTTTTTACATCTATAATTTGATGTTTTTTTTTGTTTTTTTTTTTTGAAGCTCGGGGATATTATTTTATTTGGACAAATTTTTAATGATGTTTTCAGTGAAAGCATTCTTGCAAAATTTTTTTTTTTTTTTTTTTTTTTTTTTTTTTTTTTGAGTATATACTTTATTGGCTTTATTGGCTCAACAATTATGGTACATATATTTTTAGAACATAATTCAAAAAGTTTCACAATAGAATAAATGATAAATAGCAAAATAAAAATGCAAAACTTCTTTGCTTTTAACAACATATCAAGGAGTTTATAGATTTAAATAGTAAAATTCAAATTTATCCAATTAACTCCCTTGGCTTAGATGGCTATTTATGGTGGGATGAACACAGAACTCGCACAAAATAATTATTTAAAAACTGTTGATTTTCATCAAACATTTGTTAAATGTTGTGGAACCAAATAAATGTTGTGTTGAGTTTTTCAGCAGTAATGAATTTTATCAGGTAATAATTAAGGATTTTTTTATCCATCTCAGCTTTACTGCTGCAATAATACACTTTTGTTATACTTTCATGTTAAATACTGAAATCTGATTGGTTAAGACACAGTTCATAATTTTTTCTATTACCCTCAGCGTTAGCAACGCACTTAGCAACGGGTAACATTAAAAAAATGTTACATGCGCGAAAATTATGCGCGTACGGTTCGCTGTAGAATTCACGTTATTCCTATATTAAGACATTCAGTATAACAAAATAAATAGTGCCTGTTTGGGAGGATAACGGTTGAAATTGACACCCCTCGAAAACCATTGTCAACCTCCGCTTCGCGTCGGTTGACAATGGTTTTCTCGGGGTTTCAATTTCAAGTGTTACCCTCCCAAAACAGGCACTATTTATATACTGGAACCTTTACTGTGGGATGAACCAATCTATATATCTCATGAATCGTAGGGTCGTACTTTTAATTTAATTTTGTTTTATATCAAAACATTTGCGTTATGAGCAATTTCATTGATAGTGCGAATATGGGTACTTGTTGTTTGTTTTTAAAACAAACAATGAAATCAAAGCCCTAAGTTTTTCTTTAAAAAATATTTATCTTTACAGAGTAATTTATTTACGTTTTCTGAGCTCGAATCTTTTCCCTTTCAACTCTCATTTTATTTCTATCTTTTCGCTCTTAAATAATGTATCTTTTGCCATTTTACATATGCATCAAATTCTTATATTATTTTTGAAAAAGTATCTCGAACTGACGTAAAGTTAAAATCCAGAAATATTGATTTGATATCCTATCAAAAAGTACACTGTACAGTACTTTTAGCCGATGGCAAACCTTTCGTTGAATTATCCAAATGACATATATGTACAACAGTCGGGTTTGTTTTTTTTTTGAAAATTATTTGTACATGTAAGTAGAATTTTGCAAGAAAACAGGCCAGGAAATCAAGTCATCCGGCCATAATACCGATTAAACATTTCCATAATTATTCTATCATATGAATTTCTTCGCAAAGAAAGCAAGATTTTGCATGACCACACACAGAAAATCAAATCATCAAGCCATGATACATGTACCAATTATGCATTTCCATAATAATTATATGCATTTCTTGCATAAAGAAAGTAATTAAGCTAGATTTTTGCATGATCACATATAGAAAATCGAATCATCGCGCCATGATACCATTTAGGCATTTACAATCATTATGTGAGATCCTTCTTTCCCCAAATGAATATCGAAGACTCCTGCATGTACTGGTCAATTAACCGTGTAATGCCTGAATAAACGCGCGTTATGAAGTGGTGACTTTGTTCAAAGAAATAAACAATTGCAGTGCATAGGATTTTTTATTAAATATATATATATATATTTGCTTTGCTGCATGACAGAACTTTTCATTCAACATTGATAATTTAAAGTCCCTCTCTAATCGAACAAATAAACAATTTTCTGCAAAATTTCAACCCCAAAGGTCTGATGTTAGAATGGGTGTAAATTCTATAAACCAGCAGACAATTGGTGTGTCTGATTTTAAATTACTCAGTAGACACCATAAAACAAGAGGCTAATGCGTTTTTGTGTACTATGTTACGAAAGGTTTGATTGAGATTTAGGACAAAGGTTATAGATTTTATACCTGTATGGCGCTTCATAAACAATACTAGTATACATGCAAGTTTTTACTATAGAACAAAAAGTTACAACTAATGCAGGTACAAAGTATGTATATATTATAGATAATAAATATTGTATGGACTTCTATAGGCCAAACCGGTTAGGCGCGTCAGACACTGGATTAAATGGTAATGTTAATCAGGAATAGTGTAATTATCTCCCCAAAGAAAAGTTTCCCCAAAAGTTCACTTAAGAATTTTTAGGCTGAATGGTCGCGGAGCGTTGAACGGTACCAATTTGATCTCCTTCAGAGAAGAGCTCCTCTGTATGAAGCAAAGGGGAAATATTAAAATTGTAAAGCTAAAAATATTTATTACTTTTCTCTACATTTAACAAAAGTTTATACTGTATTAAAGAAACAAAAAATGATGTGTAAAATTCCTTGAAAAAATAATCTAAATTAATGGAAATTCACAGAAAAAATTTAAACATTTTCGAATATAGGTAATAGATCCATCCCCCCCCCCCCCCCCCCCGCCCCCCGCAGCAATGGTTTAATTTTCTAAATCCGCGCATGTTACCTGTATTTGGTCATCTATTTTTTTTTTAAATTCAATATTACAACAAAACAACTTACCCCAACTAAATACCTGTATTTTATTTCATATTGTGTAATAACGTTTCCGTTAAATTTAAACTTACAAGTACAAAACACATTCCACGTTCTAGAGACGCCTTATATTTTGACCAAAGCTTTGCCAATATTTTGACCAGAAAAAAGTCCAATAAATGCCGGGACGGTGTTTTCGAATCCCTCTGTCACTGACTCCTTATATTTCATCTTCCCTGCAAAGAAAAAAGGAAAGATGGTAAATGTGAATGAAATACTCCATATATTACCAAACCTTACTCTCTATTTTGATATTAATTAATAAATTTCCATATAATTCTTTGATTAAAATTATGTCACAAAATGCAGTTTTCATTTTCCTCCTGATCAGGCCGTTTATGAAATTATTACAACGTACATACATGTATGTAGCTCTAGACATGGGATAAAGGACCATGAAATTTAGATTCTGATACGCAAGTAATGTTAACCAACTTATATTCGCGTGCGAGAAATTTTCGCGAGATTCGTGAGTATTTCTCGCCGCAAAAAAGTCCTGTCACATGGTTGTTATTTATAACAAGGCGGGTCTGAATAAGGAATGGTCGCGAACATTATATAGCTGTCGCAGACCAGTTTTTAGGACGTAAATCGCAAAATAAACTTAAGTCGTTACGAATAAAAGTTGGTTTACAGTTACATGTATTCATTCATTGTATGAGTCGACTAAAATTAGGTAGCAATAAATTGCAATAAGGACTTGCCTTTTTGAAATTCATAAAACTTTATGCAGTAGTGTATACAAGGACCATTAAGATATTGATAAACCTTCTATATAAGCTCAAAAAAGGCTGGATTTGTTGTGGCCATGTTTTAAACTACTGTATATACTATTATAGGATTATTTTCGCTCCATGTAATTTTCGTCCCTTCTACACTTGTAAAAAGTTTCGACCCGATTTAAATTCGCCCAGATACAGTTGTGTACAAAGAAAGATAATCTGAGACATCAGAATTCGCTCAGTCTCTTAAATTCGTCCGCTGACAACAAAGGACGAAAAGGACGAAAATAAAACAGGGGCGAATATTTACCTGCATAAAGTATACTGATCTACTTCAGAAGAAGAACTGAATGTATGAACTAGAAAGCTCTTTAAAAAATACATGTATATTAAATTTAGTTAAAATATTTGGAATGCTTCTGTACTTGATAAAAGTTTATGACTGTAAAAAAGGGTAAATAAAACTCTAAAGTAGATTTGATGGGTAAATTGTTTACTATATGGAGTTGTTTATGTTTACCTCCTTAATCCATTGAAGAATCTGTTTGAGTGCCTCTGGCCATTTGGCCACGTGATGCCAGCCCTGTATTCCCTCCACGTGCAACATGTTCATCAAAATGGCGGAGTATGGAAGCTCACCTATGAAATATTAAGTCATTTTTCCCCTTAAAATTGCAGACTAATCCATAATGAACGAATAAGGAATACGGAATCATTCTTTTAGTGTTACGAGGTGATCAAACCTCATTAATATTCGAAGAATGATTCCTTATAACTTATATTTATATAATTTTCAGCTATTGTACGATTATATAGGTATTTGAATATAAATAAGGAAAACCTGCTTGCGGTCGAATTATACGCCATTTGAATTTATTGGACTGTACATGTACAAAATTGATAGTAAAAAATCGAGAAGTTGTGTTATCACAGATAAAGACATTGAAAACGTAAATATTAGTTGATAAGTTCAAAATTAAGGCACTACGTATGAAGGAGAACAGGTATTCTTGCGCTAAGCTCTCGATCTACATTATTTTGCCTCTTTTCATTGCCTTCAGTTGTCTAAAACATGACAATGAAAAAAGTACAATGTACTTAATTATCTATGTATTCTGAATTTAAAAATAAATGTTCATATGTAGTTGTTTTTCAAACAAAATTAAAAATTACAATATTTTATTCGAAACCAATCGCTACTTCTCGGGTCTTTCCGGCAGGCTCGGTTAAACCTCCCAAAAAGGCCCGAGATGTTGTGATTGATTTGAAATATGACACTTGCACTCCCGTTTACCTTTATCTTTGTCTTTCTCCTCCCTATTATATTGTGAAATGGCGCCACAAATGGCGGCTCTTCCGCATTTGTTCATGTGCTTCAGGACGGTAGTTGTGTCATTCCCTCCGACCTGTATAAAACATAGAGGGATAACGAATAGCCACTGACAATCGCAACATCTTGGGACTTACCGTCATGCCGTAAAACAAGCTCTGTCTGAAAGATCCTAAGAAGAATGTGAAGTTTGACCGTTGCATTTTTACACTACAGACAAAATCTTACGTTATCAAAGAAGCAGTCAATTCCTTTTGGGGCGTGTTCCTTCAGCGCGTCCTCTAGCGGTGTCTTCTTGTAATTGAACACTGCATCAAATCCAAGCTCTTCTTTCAACCACTTACACTTTTCCTCACTTCCAGCACTGCCGATGACCGTACAACCCTAAAGACGAAGTCAGAAGGTTATCACAATATACGAATAAGATATTGATACGGAGAATTTTGGTTAGTGTTTAAATTCATTTTAATATTAATTTTCCTTCATATAAGAAACGGATTTGAAAAATGCTGCGTTGTTTTAAAGAGATCTTAAAGCAATATGAGCTGTATTTTTCAGAATTTTATTTTGCTGCAGAAAACTGTTAGTATGATAGGTCTGCATGTAACTTAAACCTTTACGATAAAAAAGACTTGAAAAAATCATTAATTTTTGTTCGAGGAAAGATTTCTCTTCTAAGGAATATATTATGATAGGAATTCAATTTTGTACAGGACGACAATAATTCAATATTGCCTCAATTAAGGCTTCTTCTCGGCTTTTCCCAAAAAAATAAGGCTAACAGAAATTAAAAAACCATGACATTTTTTGTCATTTTAGTAGAAAATAACATTTTAGTCAAAAAAAAATTCAGCATGAAAATTGCAGCTCATATTGCTTAAATGTATTGTGCTTACAAATCAATGTTGACATTTTCCAGTGTCTTTGCCTGTGATAATACTACGTACATGTATCGATTTTGTACTATATAACCCATAACTTCAAATGACGCCACATTTGAGGCGCCAGCGGGGTTTGCGTATTTATATTTGAATATTATTCGTACGATGGCTTAAGATTATATAAATATAAGAAATAAGGAATCATTCTTTGAATATTACATGTATGAGGTGATAATTTTGGTCGGGGCGTGATCAAATCTATCATAAAGCCCTTAGGGCTTTATTGGATTTGATCACGCCCCGACCGAAATTATCACCTCATAATACTAAAATAATGATTCCTTATTCCTTAAATATATACATGTGCTACGATTCTTTAAAGAGCTCACTGTCTTAATAAAGCAGTAATAGCAACTTACGAATCTGTGTTACACTGACTCTACGAATAATCGATTCTTTATCGTAATCTTAAACTCTCTATAGCAATATATACAACTCTTTGTAAAAATTTACGACTATTCATATTCCTTTGTTTAACCGTGTATGACTTAAAAAAAAGGTATACATGTACTATGCTCATAACATAGACCTACCATTCAAATAAAGATCACGTTTATACGATTCCTTGAAAAGATCTAAGACTTAATACGGAGATCTACGACTCAGTCGTAATTATGATTACCTTGATCTTAGCGATCTGTCCTACAAGATTGCCCACCGCTCCCGCGGCCCCATTAACGTAGACAATCTCCCCATGCTTGGGGTGACAAGCATCCAAAAAACCGAAATATGCCGTCATGCTGTAACAAAAAAAAACCAAATTTGACGTTTCTGTTGAAAATTGCGATTGGCTAGGAAACTGATGCTTCCATTACGTAAAGCGATGTACATTAAAATACTGTATTGCCATTTCTGAATACTAACCAAATTCCAATCTCTGTACCATAATCATAAGCACGCGGATAATTCACTGTATGACAATTTTTATGACACCATTTTTTTGTAAATGCAAAAGGCTATTACCATTGTTGTCCAACATCTGATAGCGAAATTTATTCGCGTGTGAGAAGATTTTACGAAGTTAATTCGTCGCGAATCTGACAGTTTAATACATTAATGTGTTATAGATATTATACATAGACTTCACATATTGCAAACACTTGTCGTCGCGAACTATTTATCACTTATTTGTCAGTCGCGAATTATAGTCAGCGCGAATTTAATGTTGGTTTACAGTACTTGTTACCAAGCCGTTCCCTTGTAAGGAAACCACAACAAGCATGTGACTTTTATAAACAATGTACATCTGCAAGCCGATTACCTACCCTGGCATTCCAAGAGGTCCGAGCGCCAGTGATTTGGACAGATCCCCCATCTCCATGACCTTGTTGAGTTTGGTGGGGTCAGAGAGGACGGTGTGGGTCCTCCATCCGACCATGATCTGGACGAACGTCCCCACGGGGTAATCCGGGTTCTCACTCTTGGTCACTCTGTAGAAAAAAAATAAAATTGAGGTCATTGGTGGGGGGTTGGGGTGGGGGGTTCGTTGACCGTATGTTCGTTTGATTTTTTGTGCAGTCACATGTTCAGTCCTATATGCATCAAATGTGTCATAATTTTTTCTCTACAAGGTCTAGAAGTAAATGTATGTACATGCATACGGTATGAACAGGGCAAGCGTCACGTGCATGTTATACTATGCATTGCACGTGAACATGCAGTATATTGGGAATAACAGACATGCATTGTTCGGCGTACAATTTTGAATATTCAGTTACCTGGCTATTTGTTCACCAAACATAACAGAGCCGACATCTACAGGAAATAATCTGAAAAATGGAGAAAAAAAAACCAAAAACCAAAACGAATAGTCAATAAGAATGCAATATTTGTCTTAAAAAGAAAACAAGCAAAATAAAACCCACTGATTTGATGCTTACCTCATATAGGGATCGACACTCAGGAAAACCGCTTCACAGAGGACTTCTACAAGTATCGAAAGGCAGAGGTATCAACCGAAGTAAAAAAAAAACCCACCTTTATCTTTAAAATGAAGAACAGAAAAACGAAAAAAAAAGATAGAGAGATGGACAGACGGAGAGATAGATAAACGGAGAGACGGATATGGACAGACGTAGTCTGAGACAAATACAATCATGTACTAGTTGATGAACAGACGTACACTGTAGCAAAACTTCAAATTATTCCCAAACTTCGAACACAAAGAACTAAAAACAAACGGGGCTTGATAATTATTTAAGAAACACCGAATTGATATTTACAATACCGTATGGCGTTCCGTACAATATTTTTACCGTTTAAAGACCAAAATAAAATTTAAATCCAAGCGATTACACAATGGTGTCCCCTTACATCATAATCAATAGCTTCACCGAATCAGTTTTCGAATAAGTACGAACAAACAATGAAGATAAAAATATGACAACAGCGTACCTCCCTCTTTTAGTTGCTTCGGCAACTCCTCGGTTTCGAGCTTAAAGTTGGAGGCATCCGGGTGACCGGAGAATGCCTTGGCGAGAGTCCATTTCTTGCAGACGGCCATGTTTCCTAGAGTACTGCGATTGACCACTGTTTATTTGACCTCAGAGTACCGATGTGTGCGAGGACTTGTTTGGTTGTATAAAGAATTAGTATGGGACGACAATTGGGCGCAAACATTAACATTACGAATAACTACCCACTAAGATTTTCAACGCAACACTTTTGTTAAATGATCGATCTTATTATTTACATTACATTGTATTTGCAATCTCTATAAGGCTGGGTTTCTTGAAATTACCGACGAGGAATTTTTAATAAAGAAAAAAAAAAAGGAAAAACTACAACATTTTAGTCAAAGGGTTTAGTTTTTGCAAAGACTTTAATAATGGGTGATGCTGAATGCTTAGCAACCCAGGGGGCGATGCCAGTTCCCTCCACTTTAAAAAAAACCAAATGAAACAAAAAATAAAAAGGAAAAGTCAATTAAAGTCCCGACCGTTTTTCTCTCCCTCTCTCCCCTCCCCTTCAGTTTGAAAACCGATGCTACGTTTAAGTATCTGTTGCTCCATTGTAGATCTTAGCTTTGTACCGCTGTTGTAACTAAGGTACAACACAAGTGTTTCTTCTGCATGTGCCATATACCAGTTTTTCCCCGAGGATGAAAACATGGCTGAGATCGACAAAATAAAACTTATGAAAATCTCAATTGAATTTGGGAGTTTCGTTCGCAAAAGGGATTAGTATTATGAAATGATTTCTCGTTTTTTTTTTTTACTGAACTCACCCCCCCCCCCCCCAAAAAAAAACAACAAACAAACAAACAAAAAACAAAAACAAAACCGAGGTCTTTTTGATTAAACAATATTGATTTAACAAAAAGTTGTTTCTATAATGGGAGGAGGATACCGAACATGCGCAGACCCAGAACATTTTTCCGGGGGGTGGGGGTGGAGGAGGGGTGGGCACTGTCATTTGAGTGTACCGGGGGGGGATCAGAGGCATACTTTGGGCAATTTGATAATTTAATTTAAAGAAATTTGAATTTTGCATGGGGGGGGGGGGAGGTTGACCCCCCTCTAGATCTACGCATGCCGAAATTTTGAGCATTGGCTTTATGCAGTTGCATGCCTTTTTTGTGCAGAAAACGAGTGGAAAACTTGTAAATTTTACCAGCATTGGTGACATATTTGAAGAAGAAATCCCATTTAAAAATCAGAAATAAATATGAAGTAAATGACGCGGTTTTGAACTCACTATAACAAATATATCATACACGTTTGATACATGATGTACATTATATCATTACGTACACATTATATGTACTAATATATAGTTATTTCGAAATGTGTAATAGACTGATTTAGATTTGCCCCCACATTTTCTTGAATCAGTTTACCTTCACAGTTCAGAATATGGTCTTTTTCAAATGATAAGCTATATGTACTAGGTGAACTAGTTCGATACATATATCCCTACTATATTCCTGCTCGTATAATAAATGGTCTTTATACTGCCTCATTTGTCTGTCACACAGATAAGGTCCCGACTTTTACTTGCTATGATGCGTTCCGTCGCATTTGTTCTGGTTGTATTGGTGATTGGGAATCTAGGTTTCTCAATAAACGGTAAGTAAAAAAAAGTTGATGTGTCCCAAACTGTTCGCATTGTTGTTTAATATCTATTCGAGAATATTAACTCTCGTTATATGGGATTGTTTAGAGTCTAGTTGAAACCTCTGTCAGAATATCGTACAGAAAAGAGGGGTTGGGGAGGGGCAAGTTCATTGCTAGTACAAAATGCAATTAAAGTACTACAATACATTTTTATGCTAATGGTTAAAAACATATCACCGTGTAACAACCTTCCCCCCCCCCTCCACTTAGTAGCTATCTTTATTAGCTTTTCTTTTCTGTGTACTGTAGACATACCGTATATACAATAATCATGTACATGTATATATTCATAATCTTATTTGACATATAACCACGGCCAAGGCCACAGTTCTAGCTTACATTATAACGGCCATTATATCAATACCTTGTATTCTAAGTTAATGGCCAAGATTAAGACCATTATACTGAGTATATACTAGTGTATATATATATATATATATATATATATATATATATATATATATATATATATATATATATATATATATAAAACACTGTGCCGGATAGTTATGCCAGTGCCAAGGTGGCATTTTTGCACCCGCTTCAGATGCAGTTTCGGAAAAATCCATGTATACAAAATGATAGACCATTGTCTAGAGAGTATATAACCACTTTTGTTTTTAGTGTGTTTCACCTGACAGGTGAGATATTTACCTTTAAAAATTAATATCCCATCGGAAAATGATAATTCCCATATGAGAATTGACTATATCCTACAGGAAATATTGACAATCCTGTAGGAATTATATTTCCTATAGGAGAATGGTAATTCCTGTAGGAATTTGATTCAGACATGTAGTTTTCCTATAGGATATTCAGTTTTCCTATCAGATTTTATCAAATCCTATCGGAATTGAAATTCCTAAAGGAAGTTCTTGTATTCCGATAGGAAATTTCAAATTACGTACAGGAATATTGATTTTCCTATGGGAAAAATTTTTCTTATAGGAATTTATTTTTGAAAGGTAAATATCTTACCTGACAGGTGAGATACACTGATAACAAAGGTGGTTCTAAATTTTTCGATATATGCAGTTGCTTAAATGCCACCTTGGCACTGGCTCAATTATCCCGCACAGTGTTATAAATAAATAAATATAATTATATATATAATTATATATATATATATATATATATATATATATATATATATATATATATATATATATATATATATATATATATATATATATATAATTATATATATAATTATATATATATATATATATATATATATATATATATATATATATATAAATGAAAATATTAATCTACATGTACGGTATATTTAGGCGATCTGAACCTTTTGATTTAAAAAAAAATGATGTTAATCGTACTAATAAGGTATTCTTTTCCATAAAAATGTGCTAAATGGTTTATCAATAATTTTTATTTTTGCGAACGATTAAAGAAGTTAAATGCGCTATTGTAATTTGGGACCTTCGTATAATGATTTTAAGATTATACCGGTATAATTTTTGATATTTTAGATCGCAGCGCAGATTGTCCCTTCCCCTGCGTTATAAACGGTCATCACTTCTGTAGGCCCCCGCCTTGCCCTGTCCCCAGTTGTCGGGATCCCATCTCTATCCCCGGCCAATGCTGCGGGACCTGTCCAGAGGACTGTCCCAAGGGGACGTGTAAAATCGGAAACAAGACGGCGTGTTATCCCGTCCCTTGTCCCCTCCCACCGTGTGTTAACCCAGTCACTACCCCCGGGGATTGCTGCCCGCATTGCCCAGAGGGTACATATATATGTTGTCTATATAAATACATAAATATGATGAAGTCTATGTATATCGCATGTAGTTATTGATATTTCGCCATTCTAATGCATCAAACTTTTATTAATATAATTAAGCCTTTGGGTTATTTTTTTCACATGGGACTAGGATAAGGTAAATTGGGGTCAACCTTATAGCTCAGCAATTATTGTGAAAAAGCATAAAAAAAAAACTAACTACTTGTTGCCGCATTGTTCAGGGTGTAAAAATGTTTGTGCAGCTTGAAGATCTACTAAACAGGTCTCCAAACAACGAGCTATCGTTTATCGTTATACAAAATGTATACATGTAGCTTCAGTTTGCTGAACATGAATTTCCCATTCACAGCAAATGTTTGTGATACACTTTCTTATTGTAAAGACTATACATTGTATAAGTAGATATAGTACCATAGATTACACATCGCTGATATCACTAATTAATTTTATTGTCCACGCTACTTTCCATCCTTGCAGATAACACACGACAGGAAAGAGAGCAATGCCCCCACCCATGCCTCGCTGGGGGGCAGACCTACTGTCACCCCGTACCGTGCCCCTTCCCGCCGTGTGACAACCCGGTGACCAGTCCGGGGGACTGCTGTCCGCACTGTCCCACGGGCACCGTCTAATAACGGACACCAAGCCAAGAATCTCCATCAATAAAATGTTCTGCTGACATCGTTTCATTGTTTTTACTTTTACTTTACTTTTGGCTGACTTCAAATCACTGTTTTTGATTTGTTGATCTAAAAAAAACATTGATCTCAGTCTCACTTTTCAACTTTATGTTCCTTTTGTAAAAGTGAGACTTAGATCAAAACTAAGCTCATCTAAGTTTTATGACCCTGGGGCCTGGGATTTTATTCCTCCTTTTGACTTTATTGGGTTTTTAAAGATTTTTTAATTCTTTATTATTTTGATTTTAAAAAAAAATCGTTTTGAGGAAGCTGGATGGTGAACAACTTACCGATTAGGTTTGCCATAAAAATATTAAATAAGATCGATATTTTTGGTCGTAAATTAAACTATTCATAAATGAGGAAAAAGTCCAAATATTTTAGCTCTAAAATTTATTTGAATACTAACCGTCTACATCTTTATACAAAGCTCTTTATCGAAAGGAGATTAATACGGTCTGGTAATGACGACAACTATTCAGACATCTTAACGTTAACCCATTAGGGCTTCCATGAAAATAAACCCTTCCTATTTTGATCCATGGCCATGTCTGTCATCACATTTTCAAATATTATCTATTATTGTCAGCATGTTCAGGGTCAAATCACGTAAATGTTACGAAAATGGAATGACGTTTGATATCATTATGTTCCAATACGAGGAAATTCTAAACCTTTCAAGTCTACCCCATGCACCTCCCATCCTCACCCCCAACACACACACAGTACTTGCGTTCACTCACTTTCAGACACCCAAGTCAGTCATGCAAAGAAAGATTTATATTAGTCAACAAAACAAAGAAATGAAATAAATTTGAATAACAACTTCATGTATGTAAAAACTCAAAATTTATCTAGTATACATGTAATTACTGCATGACATCTTTAATTATTACTTATAGATTGCTTATATAGTGAATGATAAGGATTACGATATGATATAGCTTTACGTTGTGCAAGTCAAGATAAACTGTCAAATCTTTGTCGACAATGGCGTCTGTCTATTACGTAGTGTTTATCACTCTGGTAATTTTACATAGCAACCTTAGTTCCGCCCTTGGAGGTAAGAAAACGTTACTCTGTCAAATTGTGCTTGAACTTTTAAGCATCACAATCAAGGAATAAATTTAACATTCTCGCGATACTTCCATTGACTGAATGGAACGTCACTATCAACGCATTCAAGTGTCGTATTGTAGTTTTTTAAATTACTGGTTGGATGTAAATATGGGATAATTTAAATATTCATAAACTATTCGTGACATATTATTTTGACTTTAGCGGGTAGATGTAAATGCAAAACGATTTTGTAAACTTTGTACATTGTTTATATAATTTTTAAACTTACAAAACGATTTAATGTAAAACAACTGCTTGGTTATACACGCATACAGGTTTTTTTTTCCAAAATATCTTGAAGGTCGCAGTTCCGACTGTCCTCACCCATGCGTCGTGAACGGTCACCATTTCTGCTACCCCCCTCCCTGTCCCCCACCGGCCTGCGCCGACCCTATTTACGCCCCGGGTCAGTGCTGCACCCTGTGTCCGGATGACTGCCCCCACGGAACCTGTAAGATCAACAACAGAACCATGTGTTACCCCATACCCTGTCCCCACCCGCCGTGTACGGATCCCGTCACCACCCCCGGGGATTGCTGTCCGCACTGCCCCTCAGGTATGCATTATGCGAGTATATTGTTTTTAGTATTATAGTTACATGCACATTTATAACTTGATTCCATCAGTTGTCATATTGCATATATACACTTTGGTTTTGATTATAATTTCACGAAGATCGTTTGTAATTACAATTATATGCTGGCTAAACAGAAAGATTAACTCATATACATTATACATGTATATACATATGCATATCTATTTTACAAATATCACAATATTGCCACAACCAGCATACCGCCACTGAATGCAATAAAAATTAAAGTCAATAAACATCAAAGAAAAACGCTGCGCCAATTAAAAAATATGATAAATACAATTTATTCAAACTTCCTTTTCTAAGAAAGACAACTCCCACTTTTTTCCAATTATCATTTTGGGAATTTTTTTAAAGCAAGATTTTATATCACTCTGAGTGCACATGTATATACTTCTACTTTGCAATAGCATACTTACTGTATAATTATATACAACTCCTTTCAGAAAAGGAGACACAGAAGAAAGAGGATTGCCCTCACCCTTGCACCATTGGGGGACAGACCTACTGCCACCCCATACCCTGCCCCATGCCGCTGTGTGTCGACCCAGTGACCAGTCCAGGGGATTGCTGCCCACGCTGTTAATCAATGTTAATATCAATTAATGTTAATATCAATTAAAAAGTCGGATTTAAAAAAAAAAGGGAATTTGTTAACATTTTAGCTTTACCAAAAAAAGTATTTAGCTGACTTGATACACCTTTATGTAGTACTAATAGAATCATTCATTAAATACGAGTGTGGGATAGTGAAATTCCACCGAGGGGACAAGATTCACTGTCTAGGACGAGGCTTTGCCGAGTCCTAGACCGTGAATCTTGGCCCCGAGGTGGAATTTCACTATCCCACACGAGTATATAATGAATGATTATTTTTCTCGCATTATATTAGCTTAAAAAAATGATGTTTGACAACTTTCTGTTATGACGTTCAAAAGATTACTTTCGGTTTATCCCTCCGCGTGCTTCATATAGTGCAAGTTAAATGAAAGCATACGACAGTTTTTTCAATTAAAATATGAAAAATTGTAATTAATTATGCAACACAATTACTTAATGGATAATCTCAATGCACTATTTTGCATTTCCCTACAGCAGACAACGTTTGTTTACGTTTTAAAACAGCGTAGTAATACACAGTGTAAGACAGAAAAATCTCACACTGCTGTCTCACACCGGACAAACCGATCTCACACCGGTGATAATGCGAGAAATGTATGTCACAGCTCTTTAGAAACAGGACTGACCCCCCCCCCCCCACTTCCGGTCTTTCTAACCCTTAAACCGATTAAGTACATACATTCAGACCCCCAAGACTTTATTGAATTATTCTTATATAATACATTTCTGATCTAATTTATACGTTCTGTCCTGTCTTGATTTGAGCACATTTTACTTATGTTTGATTTAATTGATGTTCGATGGATATATTTATAAACAGATATATGTACTGTATCTTTTTAAAACATTATTTTGGGTCAGGAAAATGTTTGTGATTTTTGAAGAAAAAATATATAATGAAAGTGAAATATAAATTATATTGTTGATATTCACTGATCGGGACCTGTTAGATTACATGTACACTCGATGTATATCGGTTTACTTGCACGCGTTTCTCATTTAAAATAATTCTATTTTGCTTTTGATAATTGCTTTATGCGTGCGACATGTATTTTGTAGAAGATATCCATATCATATTTTAAGATATCAACAGTTATATCATATAATTCATGCACGTGAAATTAAAGAAATTGTAAGTTTTCAATCAAAGAGATTCAAATGCCCTTGGCTCTAAATCGGGGACATGTACACTCATGTAAATGTATAATGAAGTACATTTTAGATACAAGAGAAATATAAAAAACATGTTTGCATGATTACATGTACATCAGGCATGTTTTATCAACATGATAACTTCAATTGGTGATTCGTAACGGGACAACAATTTAATCATTCAAGAAAAATAATAATATTTAAGTATTATTAATATAATTAAGTTTGATATATACATATAACCCGCTTTTACAGTTTTCATACATGTTTACAGATTTATGTTTTATGAACGTAAGTCAGTGGCGTAGGAAGCAAATTGAAAGTGTGTGTATGTGTGTGTGTGTGTGTGTGTGTGTGATGGTGGTGGAGGGGGGGGGGGGGGCTAGACCTAACGAGCCAAAAAAAAAAGGGGGGGGGGGGGGTCGAGAGGTATGTGTACATGTGGGGTTATGTCTAACTTTGCAAAACAAAAAAGTGGGCCCAAGTCGCCCAATATCCCCCCTCCCCCACCCCCACCCCCCCCCCACCCCCAAATTACATGCATTTTACTTTCGGCGGGAATCTAGTACGTTCTGTTAGTATAGCCCGTAAATTAAAGATAAAAGTTTGCACTAATGGAAATTTTGTTGTTGTTGACTCATGAAGTTAGTGAAATGATGAACATAGTTACAATCAATGTTTAAATGTTGAATAATTAATATATGGTAAATTATCCTAATTATAATTCTGAGAACGTGACTTTCGTCCGGAAAGTTTTGCTTGGTTTTGCATTTTATCTTTCGTGTGTTTACTTCCGAGTACTACTGTCACCTGAAATTCGACACGAATTTTGCATTTCGAAACAAGTTTTGCGCTAGATCTTAACTCCAGGATGGTCTGATTAATAATAAATGGTAAGTAAATCTTGTTCAATGTAGCATTTAAACAACTATATTCACTAGAAACAGTTAAAAGAAGTATTCTCTGCAACGGTTTATGGTCAAGGTTTCAATGACCTCAACTGGTTTTTCCCCCCAGTGTAAAGTGTTTTTTTAAACGCATATTTGCATTATTTTACCACATAAATATGATATGTAGACAGTTTATATTTAAATTTATAATGATTATCATGATATATATGTATATTCATTTTTTGGTGTTTTTTTTCGGGGGGGAGGGGGGGGTGTCTACATTCCTTTTATCAGCTGTTTGTCAGCTGTTTATCTTGATTATATTGACAGCTGATTGAGCTTTTTATGTTTGAGTAGCAGATAAAACAGGTGTATATTTCTTCTTACATACATTGTAAATGGAAATTTAAATTAAAAATATATATCTGACAACATGATTAATTTCATGCATTGACTTTTACATAAATACCATATTTCTAATTTATAGCCTGTGAGTACGTGGCCACTAAGATTGGCCGCGCTCTGGGCATCACCAAAGATGAGGAATCATCATCTAAGAGGAAGGCGAACTGTTCCAGTAAATCGGGACAAGAAAAGTACCGTCCCCTGAATGGTAAACATCTTTTTTCTTGTTCTAGAATTTGACCTAGATCTTTTTTGTTGGCCTGAATGTCAAAATTGTCTAAACTTGAGACTTGATGAATGGCACAATACCATGCGCTTGATTTTAAATTGTCACATTTAAGATGCACATTATATCTTTTATGGAAGAACTTTATAAACTTGCAACCTTTCTTAAATTCATCCTTTTAAATTCATTAAATTTAAATATTCAAAACTTGAATAGGTATTGAACTGAATTTTATCATGAGAAATTGATTCTAAAAAGCTAAAAAAAAGAAAGTAAGCCCATCTTTTGTTTTGATACTAACTTATTAATGTTCATTTTTTAATTGATTTTGACATCATGACTGTGTTTGAGAGAGAGAGAGAGAGAGAGAGACAGAGACAGAGACAGAGACAGAGAGAGAGAGAGAGAGGGGTGTTACTAGTAAATTATTTCATTTACAAAATTGAAACTTTATGTTATACATGTTTTTATGTTTTTAGAAGATGGTGTTTCTTCTGAGGGAATAGTTCACAGAGAGAAACCTGTGTGCAATAAACAGTCTGGATGAGGCTAAAGAGGGACAACTCCGCTTGTCCTTAAAATGCTGTAATGAACTACTTTCTGCTGGAGATTTACTTTTCCCTGTTTGTACAACAGAGTGAATGACTGGCCAGCTGTAAACATAGTCAATATGGAAGCTGGCTAAGATGCTGCTAAATCTGTAGCAGAAATAGTCATTCTTTTACTTTTTTTCCAGACTTCTACTTGTATCAAAGAAACAGATATATTACTCTATACATTGCTTGTACAAATTATTCATTCATACAAAGGTAGATCAAATCTGTAATGGCTCTCAGGGATAGGTTTTGATGGATGAAGGGGGGGGGGGGTAGGGCCTGAAATTTAAAGGTTAGTGAAGCATTTACCATTTTTTAAAGAGTTGATTGAATTGTGAATGTGTTGGGCGAGAAGTGTGAGATCAAAAATCCACAAGCACCTAGATCCACCGACTATTCACAGAAATTTGTTATTACTATTTGGCAAAAATTAATTTAAATTTTCTCAGGAAATTTTGCTCTGTGATCAAACAGACTGTGCTGGCTGTGTTAAATTTTTAATATGTTCAGATTATAAAATACATGTAGTTGCCAATATTAAATGCTTTAGTTACATGTAACACATCATTCATTTTTCGATGAAAGCTTAATTAGAAAATGTTAGTTGAAAAACACTATGATCTTGTTATTGTTGACTGCGGTGACACTTGCTCATATTTTTTACTACATATAAATTATTGAAATGTTGATATGCTTTTAGTTATAACAAATGCAGATTTTTTTAGGTTATACATGTATATCTCTCTTTCTACATACCAATCCATGTCAAAAAGAACTACACGTCAATCATCTAAAATCTTGTTTTAATTTCTTATTTAGTATGTTATTATATAGTAAATATTATTTAACCCTATGTATATAAAAAATTATAAACATTGCACAGACAATAATTTGTGACAACATTTTATTGTTTTATTCTAGATATTGTACGTCGTACAGTTTTAAGTGCCTATGATAAGTCAGATTAAAACATGGGCAGAGATACATGGTGTCTGACTTTGATGTTTATTTCACTTAATGAATGAAACAATAAAATATACCAAACATAATTTCTGAGTTTTTTGTTGAAAGTTTTCATGACCTTTTAGATTAAGGATCAAAGAAATGATGCAGTTTGTTTGATGTCCCAAAGTTTTCAATTAGTAATGTTTAATTTGAATAATATTATAAGCCAAGGTTTAGTGGTTGCATGTTGTCATTTTACTAAATTGTCTCCCCCCCCCACCCTTCAAAAAAAAAAGGTAGCGAAAGTTAGCAGAAACATTTGATCGAAACTAGATACAAATGCATTAACATACAGTCATGTATTACAATACCTCATAACCCATGAGCAGATCTAAAAAGGTTTGGGGAGTCAGCAGGATTTGTGTGTGTCTTGACCCCCCCCCCCCCCCCCACCACACGCACGCAGCACAGTAACTAAAAATAGGCCTCAACCTTCTCCCTCTCCCCTTGCAAACAAAAAGTAAAGTTTTTAACCTTGGATCCCCCTGGGATAATATTCTGGATCCGCACATGTAATCCACGTTGTTTATTTGGTTTTCAGAAAATTAGACGAAAAAAAAAATTATATGGGATCTTATGTTTCGATTATGATGTTACAGGCACGTAGCATCGGGGGGGGGGGGGCACCTTTTTGCGCCCCCCGATTAAAATTTTCAGGTTTTTTTAAGAGAAACCTTTTTCCTTTTGCTTTGTTTTTTTGTTTTGTTTTTTGCTAGTCACGATTTTTTGAACGAGTCTGCCCCCCCCCCCCCCCCACTTTCAAAAACGATGCTACGTGCCTGTGTCATTAAAATAAAAACTAATGCAGCTTTAGACTGTTTTTTAAACAGACTGCATGAAGTTAGATACACTTAAAGCGCAAATTGTATTTCAATGACTGATTTTATAACTAATGCTGTGCGTTATGGTCATGCATGGATTAAATTGGGTGTGGGTTGTTGAGAGGTTCCCCCCCCCTCCCCTGATAATTTCAGACATCTAGAAATTAAGTGTCCGATTGACACTGTCATTTCA